>CM051390.1:5934584-5959584 GCA_028015245.1 Cardamine occulta
TTCTCTGATCAAGAGGATCATGATTTTAGATGACTTCATGAGCAGCAAAAGTGCCTTGAACCATCAGATCTAGTTTTTCCAGGGATTAAGACACAATAGCGTGAGAGTTGGTGCATCAGATGTTGATTTACGTCACGACCCAACTACTCACTTGTTATTAGTCTTTCTTGGCTTTGACGGATCGATCCTTAGTCACTTGTTGAGACCATTCACCACGACAGTGGGTTGGATTGGAAGTGAGATCCGTCGTCAAGGGATTCACCCTGAGTTTAGTAAATTAGCACCCATGGCATGAGAGTGTAGATGATCCTATGAGTCTATCCCCAAAATCCCTTTGTCTTTTGTTTGAACTAGTTGTCATTTTTAGATCTCTTGTTTACCGCTTTCATTTAGTAGTTTAGCACCACTCGGCCAAGTCCACTCGAGTTCACCACTCGAGTGACCTACTCGAGTCACTTAGGATTTTGCAACTAGTCTTAGTTTTTGCATCTTTAGTTCATGATTTGTTAGATTGTGACAGGATCTGCATCTCTAGTTTAAATTTCTGTATTTTAGGTTGTTAGTAAGAAAAACCCCTAAAATATATTGCTTGACTTGCTAGCTTAATCCACATGTTAAGTGCTACAGACATGCTCTAGATTAGGTTCGACATTTCACCCTTTATACTATCAATCGATTGAAACCGACCAAAAATAGCGAGTTTCAGATCCTTTAAAATTTTAATTCCAAATGGAAACCCTTGTGTGGTTTTTTTTAACACTAAGGGGTCCCCATTTGGAATTAAAATTTTAAAAGAGACTATTTTTGGTACTTTTACCTTACTATTAACAAATAAAATTAGTAAAGATGTTAGAGTGTTAGATGAACATAAAGTATTTTTTCGTTTGTAAAATAAAAAGGATAATCATAGAATCAAAATGATTTTTACTAAATTTTTCTAATCGCTACATAAATATGTTTAACTGAAAAGTAAATTAAAATCATAAGTTTGTTTAAATGACTAATTAGAAAAATACCTATCTCAGGTAAAAACCATCTTTATGTTCTTTTGCATCTTCAAATATCTCCTGATATGAAACTCCATTAACATCTCGAATAATGCCTAATTATTCCTGCAAAATTTATAGAAAGAAAGCATAATTAAAAAAACACGAATATAAAGTAAACAAATTATAAAAAACACAAATATAAAAAGAACACAAAATAAATCAGATATTTGATGCTACATAGATTTATGATAACGACGAATTATCTGTATTTTAATTATATTATATGTTATAGTAATTATCCTAGTTTAGTTGGAATTATCGTTAGGG
Organism: Cardamine occulta; assembly: GCA_028015245.1. NCBI lineage: Eukaryota > Viridiplantae > Streptophyta > Magnoliopsida > Brassicales > Brassicaceae > Cardamine > Cardamine occulta. The sequence goes on from CM051390.1 coordinate 5,935,901, forward strand.
GTTTTTAATAGGTTTTAGGATTTTAGGATTTTATTATAAATAGCCTTCTAGGCTTATTGTATTATTCATCAGTTCATTTGTTAATAAAATTAAAGAGTTTTGAGCTTTTCAGAGAAGAGTATTCTCTAACCCTTGTTTTCGGTAGATCCAGGGTGATCTCAATGAATCGAGGAAGGCATGGATCTTAGGTATTTTAAAACTAAATAAGATATTTGCATCTATCTAGCTTTCGCTACGTCAATATTTATAGTGAAGAAGAAGTGACAATTTATGGGTTTTTTAGAAGAATATTGTTTTTAGCTTACTGCGAAAGTTTATATGTTATTTATTATGTCTTTAATAATTAAATATATTAAAAACGTGAACAATACTTTTAAAATCATATATTTAATATTTAATGCATATCTTGAGTATTAATTGAATTTAGATTTTGTTTGATTTAATTACCTATTTGAATTTAACAAAATAAGGATTATATTTAATCACCAATTTCAATTTGAGAAAATCTGGATTAATTTTTTTATTAAATTAACATGTATAATATATTTTTAGATATTTGTATCTTTTAAATCAATGTCAATTTAATTAAAATATATTGTTTAGAAAAAAATACTGAGACCAATAAACCGAAATTTCATTATGGTTCCCGTCTCTTACTAAGATTGCTTAAGAGCATCTCCATTGGGGTTTTGGAATTTAATTATTTTGGGTTTTGACAAATTAATTATCCAGAAATTAATCCAAGGAGAGGGATTAATTGTGGTGGATTAATTAGTTTGGGTTAAATCGAGCGATATTTATGTCAAAACGAAAGTTTGGGCTTGATTCGTAAAGAAGGTAAAAGTTGAGGGAGTTAAATTGTAATTCCCAAAACTTGAGATATTTATCTCTTGGCTTCTTCTTCTTTCTCTTGTGTAGCCACTTTCTAAGGGAGAGAGAGAGAGTTGGAGAGCTAAAGAGAAGAAGAGAAAGAAGAGGTTAGAGCTTGGTTCTTGGTGTTGAGGAGTGGAATTGGGGTTTAAGCTTAAGTTAAAGCTTGGATTGAGCTTGGAAAGGAGAGAAGATTGCTTGATAGAAGTGTGGGATTGGAGAGAGAGTTTGAAGCTAGAGGGGCCTTGAGTGGAAGAGGGAGAGGCTAAAGCTTTGGTGAAGGGAGGGAGAGACAGAACTGTCAGAGTCCGGTAGAGAAGAGTTTTGACCTAGAAAATCGTTGGCAAAGGTAACAAAATCCATGTGTTTTATTGCTTGTTTACCCTGTTGGTAGGGCTGTAGTTATTGCCTTTGTGTTGGGGGTTTCAAGTTGTGAAGTTAAGGGAGGGGGGGGGGGGTTGGTTGCCTTAGTGTGGCAAGAGGCAGGAGCAATTGTCAGCTTTGGGCATAGAGGGTGGATCCATCGATTCACAGGCAGATAGATCGATTCACAGGCAGATCGATCGATTCACAGGCAGATCGATCGACCAGGTCTGTGGTGTTTTAGCCGTAAGATGTTTGGATCGATCCCTCATTTTGTGACTTGTGTTTTTCTTGTGGTTGTGAATTGTTTGCATTCTACGTTTGCTTGGATGCTTTCTTATAACCTGTTGATGGGAGGATCGTCTCACTCAACGTTTGGTTTACCAAATGTTTATACATCACTTTTGTCGATGCAGGTAAAGATAAGGCGTGATCGTGGAATCGAAGGCGATGAGGGGAGGATGATTAGGACTCGTAGTTTTGCTGTTTTTGTCGTTTCTGCTGTGTTATTAGTTTGTGGTTAAGTGCGAGTCTTACCTCAGGCTTGTAAGTGTATGTGCAGAGTTGTATTATGAATGTTTAACGTTTATGGAATGTTAAATATTAGCATTAAAAAAAAATCGAGTGCGGTCGTTTCAGAGAGAGAGTGAGAGACTCATGGCAAGAATCTTTCATTTGAGAGACTCATGTGAGACCTATTATATACTTGTCATCAGATAATTGATTCAACTATTTTTCTAACATTAATTTTAATAACATAATTAAGTTATAGTAACATAGTAATATTAAATTGTTTTTTAAAAAAAATTGTTAAAAATGTTAAAAAATTCTAAAGGGTCTCTCACTGAGATACCCTTGATGGAAGTCTTCTAAGTCTTTGGAATTACATTATGGTTACCATCTCTTACTGAGACCAATAACCCTGAAATATATAGATCTCTTTTGGTTTAATGAAGTGGTTGTTGAAGAAAGAAGAAAAAAAACCTAAAATGTTCATTTTGCAACCAGAAATGTTGTCGATATGATGAAACAAAAATAAAGAACTAGAAATCATAGCAGACTGAGATACCAACCTAATACGAGAATTAAACTTTTATTGCTCAGTTCAGAGTGATAAGGACAGGAAAACCGATAAAGAGCTCGAGTGGATGAACTGGGAGTCTGATGAATAATAGAGGTTCGCAGAGAGAAGGAGCAAGCGGAGCGAAGGGAGTTCGTGAAGAATAATAAACCCGCGAGCTAAAGAAGAAAGTCATTCAAAAGTCAAGGCGTTACAACATTCAAGATCAAATCAAAACCGATGCATTAAAGGAGAATCATATGATTAATTAGAATTTATTCATAGCCTTTAATTCTAGAATCATGTATAAATAGAGACCCTCATAGCCTTGTAAAGGGGGTCGATCTCTTTCTGAATAGAATAATAATATCAGTTTACATACTCTTCTTTTAGCAATTAGTTTCTAATTTACATTATATTTTTTTGTAGCAAATTCCATTTTACTTTACAAATTTAGCATTATATTTAAGGTGTTGGATCCTATATCCACACTCATCAGGGTTTGCATAAGAAGAGTGAGTTTAGCATCCTACGACTAAACCTATGAGTGAGAAGGTCTTTGGTGGATGAACATCCTATGATCATGTTGTCTTCTTTTCCCTACAAGTTCATTATTTTTTGTCCCTTACTTTTGTCTTTAAAAGGTTGATTATAAACTTGTTATATTATATTCTTTCAGTATGTATTTTATAACAATGATCCATTTAGATATATTTGCATATGAGTGAGATCTCAATGTTAATCTAATACTTGAGTATAAGATTAGTGACAAGAAACATACGCGCTTAGAGTTTCTTTTATATCGTCCAGATATCAAACTTTGCAAGGCCTTAAAAACATGAGCTCATATATATTTTTTTCCCCTTACTCCACTATGATTGTGCACTTCCCTATTAGTTAAAAATCCAAAAGAACAACCAATTCAATTTTCTGAAAATATTTGTTTTTTGTGTGTAGAAATATTAAATTTTTTTTTTTTTAAACAACTGAGTTTGGTAATATTTGGTCAAGTTGTTACATGAAACAGAGCTAAAATAGAGAGAATAAAATCAGATCATATGCTTATTGTCAAGCTCGACGCTATCGGTGATGGAGAGCTTCATACTTGTCTTTGTTTTGATGACAATGTCCGGTGATGCGGTGGCGAATAATAGCGACTAAATGGTTGTTTGTGTGATGCCCTTCTCCATGCCATCTTTCATTACGTTTCTCCAGATGAAGTATACAGTAGTGTGTAGAACCAAATTCATTAGGAGAAGGTCCATATAGCCGGGAATGAAGTATACAAAAGTGTGTAAAATGTTTGTTTTTACTAACAACCAATAAATAACTCAGCGTTTAATCAAATCTTAATGTTGTTAACACTTATTTGTATCGATTATTAACCATTGTTTTCGTATTTATTTTGAGTCTTTTATAAAGTCTAAGAGTGCTTTTAGAGTCTTTTAGTCTTTATTGAGTCTTGACATGTTTTGATATGCTCTGGTGTAAAGGAAGAGTTCTTGGATCATTTTGGATGATTGGAGGTGCATGACATCACATAAGCATCATATGTTTGGCCTATGATATAAGACTTTACACCGTTAGTTCTTTCTCATATTTTGAGACAAGCTAAAGGAGGATGTTAGCTTTCATTTCCAAGTGGTTTGTAGGAAATCTAACAGTGAGAAGAAAGGTTATGTCCAATTTAATGAAGACAGTTCAAGCTGGCTCGCAAAGCATAACTGATACGTGTAACTCGGGTTGAGTACCGATCAGTAAAGAAGCTTTATCGATCGGTAAGGAGCCAAGAAGACATGATCTGAAAAGCCCAAAATAAATTAGTTTCAAGAGAGAGAGATGTTTCTAATGGTAAATATTATTTCCTTTCAATTATTAGTAATTTTAATTAGATTCTTATGTTTATATATTAAATTTATTTTTGTTTTATCTAGCAGCAACAAGACCAGTAATTCACATGGGAATTTACAAGGAAACTCACAAAACGTACAATCGGATCAACAACACTTAATAAATCAAAGTGTGGTGAATACTTTTCAAGAGCCAAATGATTCTACTATGGTAAATAGAATATTTTTCCTCCAACGGAAAACCCGGAGATTGTGAATGAAGAGTCTGGTGGATTGATAGATTTTCCTTCAATAAGCAAAGCTAATCTCTCAACAAGTACACACCAAAATCTATACCATATCAAGAGTCACTAAAAATACATTAAAATCTTCTTGACATGGTATGCTACTTACATTTTGATAAAAAAATAAAATCTTTACTATTGACCATCAAAACTAAAGTCCTAAACGATCTCTCTAAAAGACCCATTGTCACTCACCATCGATGACCGACTCCGACGACTCTCTCAGCGTCAGAGTCGCATTTTTTCGGGTAGATAAAAATAGAGAATCCTACAATAAGAGAGGCAGTGAATAGTATAAAAGAAAAAGTGCAGACAACCAATGCATGCGTTTTTCTTGCCACTTATGCACCATGCAACAATTTTCTTCCCCCCCCCTAAATTTAATGGAAAATGACTAAAATTAGCTTATCGTTTAGTGAAAAAATGGGAGAAAGACATGTAGATCTGTCCTATATGTATATGAGTGTCGTTCACCCTCTTTTAATGCAGTATAATACATTTTTAATGATTCTTAAAGACAATTTGTTTTCCTCTATAAATTTCTACATCCCTTATTCTATACAAGTTCATCCAAAACGAAAATCACAACACAAATATTTAAATCTCTCATTTTTCATCTTTGGAATAAAAGGTAAAAATTCTCTCATTAATATATTTGTATATTTACATTATTGTCATAAATAATATGTATAGTTTATGCCATAACAATATTATATGTATACTTATTTATGGAATTAAAATATTATTTATAGATTTTGTATGATTTTGTTTTCGAATATGGAGATTCAACTAATAAGTAAAATAATTGTACAATGTATGTAGTCCGTTTTTTTAAAGGAATCTTTTCGTTTAAATTTATAGATATCAAAGTATGGATAATTGATCAATACATAAGGCTACATTATTTTCTTATGTTGATGATTGACTTGATATCCCAATTGTTATGGGATTTTACGTACGTTAATATATATGTAATATTGTATTTTATTTATAAACAAAGTGTACTTAGTTAATTTGATAGTATTATTTCAATAGGTCACAGTGATTAATAAGAAGTATCTTTCCCCCAACTATTCTCTTGATTTACAATATATTTTCAAATTAGGTAATTTTTAGCAATAAAAGAGAAAAGAGGTTATCGTTGCTATTCTTTAAAAATAGTGGGTTATCTTAGAAAAACATTTCATGGAAAATAAATATTCAAAGTAGGTCATTTTAGCATTAAAAATTAAAAGGAGTTATTCTAGCTAATCCTAGAAAACAGTGAGTTATTTTAAGACAGTTTTGTTTTGCAGATAATCTGATCCAGCCTGGAAAATTTTGGTAATGTATATAAAAAAACAATTTAGAATATGTTCTAATTCATTAAAACTTCCCAGTATCATTTTATTTCAAGTTGGATAATATGATCAATAAAAAAGTAAGAAATATTGAACTAGAAACAATAGTTATGGTTTATTCCTGCTGTATTTATGAATTCTACCGATAAATTTGAACCAGATAACATTGATGATGAATTGAATACTATTTTTCCTTTCAAGCCTATTTGTAATTTACCATAATAGTTATGGCTCCTGCTCTACGCACATGGCACCAAATAACATTATTAAGTATTTAAAATCTTATTGTACGCCTTTTGCATAGCACGGGATAGCCATAGTAACAATAAATAGGCTTTAAAGAAAGAATAGTATTCAATTTATTGTCAATGTTATATGGTTCAAAATTATCAGTAGAATCATAACTACAAAAAGAATAAACCATAACTATTGTTTCTAGTTAAATATGTCTTACTTTTTTTATTGATCATATTATCCCACTTGAAAGAAAATGCCTTTGGAAAGTTTTAGTGAATGAGAATATATTCTAAATTGTTTTTCTATATACGTTCCCAAAATTTGCCAGGCTGAATCATGTTATCTGCAGAAACTTGTTTCTTAAAATAACCCACTGTTTTCTAGGAACAACTGGAATCAATCCTTTTTAATTTTTTATGCTAAAATTATTTACTTTGAATATTTATTTTTCCATGAAATTTTTGTCTAAGATAACCCACTATTTTTGGAATTGCAACAATAACCTATTTTCTCTTTGATTGTTAAAATAACTTACTTTGGAAATATACTGTAAATCAAGATAATATATAGTTGAGGGGAAACATACTTCTTATTAATCACTTGGACCTATTGAAATAATACTATCTAATTAACTAATAACACTTTGCTGTTTTGGTAATACTAGCACCTGCAATCAAGGCCACAAAAGTTGATGCTGTTTTGGTAAATTCAACTAGTGACAAAGCTAACTTTTGTGCATACCAACTATGGAATAGCATACTACATCAAGGGAACCGAGAACAACGATTATGGAAGTCACGGAAACAATCCAACTCATGGGCATTCAAGTTCCAACAGAGTAATCTGTGTTATTAGGGGAAAAGAGCCGATTTCAACAACAACTTTCGGGCTGGTGCGTTTTCCTACACGAACTAAAGGATCGTGCTAAAATCTACATGAACTAATTGATAATTCAAAAATCCTACTTGAACTTTGATTTCTAAGCCAAAATTAACATTGACCTAAACAGAGTTAGTCAACCATTAAATCTTGCGTAGTCAGCTTACACATGGCTACTTACGTGGTTAACTACACAATTATGACATCATTTTGATTTTTTAAAAGATTAATGTTTTTTTAAAAACTAAGTAGTTTAGAAATTGGGGCTAAAATCAGAAATTATGTCGTCTTCTTCCTCTTCTTCTCTTTCGCAACAGACACAAAGGGTTCATCTGTCTCTGTTCTTCAACAATACCATGTCGTTAGTCATCAGGTAATTCATAAATCTCATTATCTCTTCCATTAGCTTTGATTTTCTGTAATTATCGATTTTATGTGAATTCTGATTGTTTTCTCCAATTTTAGATTGTGCATTGAGTAATTTCCTTATATGTGGCAGGATAATTGGTATCATACTTTTAAATGGACTGATAGGTGCATGGTAGACGATGATTTGAAAGAGAAATATTACAATATTGAATGAGCTTCGATCAGACTACAAAAAAAGCTTCAACGTTTGTGAATCTGAGATTGAGACTCTTGCAATGGAGAAACGTGTGTGTGAGGCTGTTGTTGAGAAGAAGATTCGAGAGTGTAAGATGCAACTTCATAGCTTGAAGAACATCATTGTGTGTGCTATGATGATGATTGTGTTTTATGTTGTTATGTCTTGAGAATGAGAGTAGATTGTAACTTGAATTAACTTGAGTATATTGTAGCTTAAATAGATTGTCGTGTTAGGATTGGCACTATTTTATTTGTAAATATGTTAATTGAACCTAATGATGTATGTGTTATGTTTTTAAGTGCAAAATCGTAATGTCTGAATTGAAAATTGGTGATTTTTGAATCTAAATATGAGATGAAGCATGGTTGAAAAAAATGCATCAATTGCAAAGATAAAATAGTCATAGATTGCGAAAAAAAGGTACGAGTCATAGACTATTACAAAGAGACAAGAGTCATTGATTGCAAAAAAAAGGTACGAGTCATAGACTATTACAAAGAGACAAGAGTCATAGATTGCAAAAAAAAAATAGTAAAATTGAAACGTACAATGCTATCAACTTGTTTATTCCATCTAGCCGATTCACACATCTTCTCAAAACTTCCATTAGACAAACTCTTCCTGTAACGCCCGTGTTCCAGAAAATTAATTAATTTAATTAATTCAAAATTCTTTCGAGTTTATGAACCTTAGATAAGTCTCAAGAAATTAATTATTGGGGTTGAAATAATTAATTTAGATTTTTTCTGGGGGTGTCATAAATCGTTTAGAAAGTTACGGGGTTTTTCTCAAAGGAAGGAAGAAAATTTGGAGTTGCCTTCTTCTTCTTATCTCATTCTTCATGAACGCCATGTTTGTTGGTGAGGAAGAGAGCTTGAGAGCTTGAGAGAGAAGAGAGAATAAGAGAAGAAAAGGGTTTTGGGTGCTTGGATTCTTGAGAATCTAGAGAGTTTGAAGCTTGGGAGAAGCTTAAAGAGGAAGCTCTTGGAACTAGGGTTTGGAAAAACCAAGGGATGAAAAGGGAGGTCTTCTTGAGCTTGGGGGACTCCATCCTAGGCTAGATCCATCCTATCTAAGGTGAGTTGGGACCAAAGGTTATCATTTAAGCTTTTGTGGGGGCTTGGGGAGTTTGATTTCTTTTGGTTGGGTTCCAATTTTTGGTGAAGCCTTGGGGGTATTTTTCTATGCTTGTGATGTTTAGAGAACCTTGGTTTCATGCTTGTGGTGCTTTATTGAGCTTTGATTGTGAGAATTTATGCTTGATTTGTTGACTGTGATTTTTGTGAGCCTTGGTGAATTTTCAAGAGTCATTGTGAAGCTTTAGCTAGTGTTTGCTAAGTTATGGTGGTTAGAGAACCATGGTTTGTGCTTGTTGTGCCTTGTTAAGCTTTGATGGTGATTTCTTATGCTTGATTTTGGTGGTTGTGAATTTTTGTGTGTTGTGGAATACTATTCATGCTGTGGAATACTATTCATGCTGTGAAAGTGTGTTTACTATTCATGTTGTGAAAGTATGTTTACTATTCATGATGTGAAAGTATGTTTACTATTCATGCTGTGAATGTGTGTTTACTATTCATGTTGTGAAAGTGTGTTTACTATTCATGTTGTGAAAGTGTGTTTACTATTCATGCTGTGAAAGTATGTTTACTATTCATGCTGTGAAATCGTGTTTACTATTCATGCTGTGAAAGTGGGTACTATTCATGCAGTGAAAGCATGTTTACTATTCATGCTGTGAAAGTGGATATTATTCATGCTGTGAAAGCATATTTACTATTCATGCAGCAAAAGTGGGTATTATTCATGCTGTGGAAGTGTGTTTACTATTCCTGCTGTTGTTTAGCTTTTCTTGGTTTGGAATTGCTATTTTGTTGTTGAAAGTTTTAATTGGTGTTAATTAATTCTTCGTGTTGTATTGGTTATTAAAAATTGCTTGGTGCTTTTGATAGCCTGTTGTTGGGAGGATCAATCTCATTCAGCGTTTGGTTTACCAAATGTTGATGCATCACTTTTGTCGATGCAGGTAAAGATAAGGCGTGATCATGGAATCGAGGCAGTGAGGAGAGGATGATTGGGACCCAGTAGTTTTGTGGTTTTTGTAGCTTTCGTAGGATTGCTAGAACCGGTAGAACTATTGACCTTCGTGGTTGTTTATGTGTGTTGCTAGATTATTTTATAAATGTTTAATTATATTTCTGGTTTAAACAAAAAAAAAAGTGTGGTCGTTTTACTTCCGCTCATTATTGTTTTCAAATGGCATCTTATACCACATCACCTGGCCATATAATTTCGCACCCAAGTCATTCCCTAACAATATGAAGAAATCATTGGGTTTACATGAGAGTTCTTTCATTTCACCATCAATATAACCTAATTCTCCATCATGATTTTTCAACCAGTACCCACTTAAGTACACATTGAACATCACATTACCTCCAACAATGTAATCAGCATAAAAAATTCCATTAAAACCAAGCTCACTCACTATCAGACATTTCAACAAACACTTGGTGTCTATAAGTAATCAAACTCTCTATTCATATAAAATTTAAATTATTAAACCATATAGATATACAAATTTTTTAACTCTAACATTTCTAAACAGAAACCAACAAAATTCACGATTCTCAAAAACGAAGTAAACAAGTTTGATTGAAAAAAAAAATACAAGTACCTCATTCTCGCAATCGAAATAGACAAATATGTCGCCTCGATTCTTCTCCAATTTTCTTAATTGTACTCCATCAGCTTCGCTTTGTCTAAAAAAAAATCACAGATGAACCCTTTGTGTCTGTCGCGAAAGAGAAGAAAACGAAGAAGATGACATAATTTCTGATTTTAGCCCCATTTTCTATACGACGTCATTTAAAAAAAAAACATTAATCTCCAAAAAAAATCAAAATGATGTCATAATTGTGTAGTTAACCACGTAAGTAGCCACGTGTAAGCTGACTAAGCAAGATTTAATGGTTGACTAACTCTGTTTAGGTCAATGTTAATTTTGGCTTAGAAATCAAAGTTCAAGTAGGGTTTTTGAATTATCAATTAGTTCATGTAGATTTTAGCACGGTCCTTTAGTTCGTGTAGGAAACCGCACCAGCCCAAATGTTGATGTTGAAATCGGCCCTTTTTCCTCAGTCTGGGATGGTTATAAATTTGAAAAAGAAAAGTTCAATAACTGGAGCATGTGTTCATTCAAGTTTTGTAATTCTTACTATTTTTCGGTGTGACATTGTTGGAGAAATAAGAGATTGCAACAAATGGAAATAGTGTCATTCCAATCCTGGCAACAAAAAGGGGCAATAACGATTCTATGGTGGTGTCTCCAAATGGGAAGCGAAGTGCAGTGGCATGTCTGTATTGTCATAGATGTGATGGAGATGTTTGAGAATGCAACCAGTGTGGACACTTATGTACAGCCGTATGTGTCATTACAAAATGACAAGTTATATCGGGAGAAGGATTCAGTTTTAGAGGCTCTCAAAAGAAAAGGAAGAGGTATTCTAAATCATGGAAATTCAAGTATAAACAAAGCAAAGTGGAAACTTATCAACAAAGCCTCAAGTTCTTGCTAAAACAATGGGAAGTAATTATCGATTATCAATGGTGGTTGACATTGTTAACTGGTTCTGAGTTTGAAGCAGGTTCGACTATGAATTGGAAGCTTGTAACAGTGCTAAAAGGATGGGAATTGCTGCTACTACATGTCCAGAACTATAGGCAAACGAGGCAACACAATTTGCAGAAAAGGGTAGATAAATCAACCCATAATATTGAGTATACAGGGGGTGTACAAAGATGAATTTGAAACCGATTGTTGTTACAAAGAAAGAAACAGATTTGTTCACACACAAGTAGAGACATGGAGAAATAAAGTTGTTTCAATGCTGTTTCTTAATCTGAGATGTTCACTACAAGAAATCAGGGAATTAATAGCACTTCAGGATAGCGGTTTATGTGGTTATGCTATAATGGAGTAATGCCTGACTTTTACATAGCGGTTTTAAAATACAAACGATATAATATAATGGCCGACAAGTTAAAAATGGTTCGCGGTTAATTTTTGTTTATGCTATTGCTCTGTAATAGCAGGTGCAAATTTTAAACCGTTATTATAGAGTTAACCGCAAATGAAAAAATTCATATTTCCACCTAAGCAAAATAATTGGGTTGTAAGAAAATTCACCCTTTCTAAAAAAAATTAGGGTTCCAACCCATTCTCTCCTCTCTCACTCTCGAGCTTCACTCTTACCGTCTATCCCTCTCAATCTCACCGTTGATTCCCTCTCAATCTCTGGAAACGCCTCTCAGAATATGCTTTGTTGAAGACGAAAATGGAAGGTTCTCGTGGTGGTGATTTTGGATCCAAGCGTCGACAGGAATAACTTAAATTCGCTCTCGCCGCTACGATTCGCTTATCACTCACATCGTCTGATTTCCCTCTGTCTATGTTTCTCTCGTTTGCATACAAAAAATGGTATGATTCTTCTTCTTGTTCTTCACCTAAATCCAGTGTCAAATGTCTTATCGTTAATGCTTATAAAAGTATAATCGAGTCCTAATTGTTTTGTTAATCCTTGTTTTAATACTTCTCTACGTCTTGACAGGGTAAAATCGACTGATCATGTTTTCAGAGGTAAGGCAGCAACATATTTTGTAGGATCAACTTAATGCCTTTTGTAGGTTCTCTCGCTGATCATGTTTTCTCTATGAATATTCTCTGTTGGTTCTTCTCTGAAATGATGATTTCGTGTGATTGATTTAGGTGGACCTTTATTGTTAATGGAATAAGCATTTTTATTGAGAGGAGTTGATGTTGAAGTTGTTTGGATTATGAAGAAGTGAAGGTTTTAGAACAGAAGAGGTTGGATCGAGGAGTGAAGGTTTCAAATTTGCAGTGACATCTATAGTTATTTTCTATGATTCGTGCCATAATTGTTGAATTTTGGAATTTTTGGAATTTTTGGAGTTGTTTAAAGGGCATAACAATTCTGTAAGCCATTTACTTTTTAAAATGTCGTTCTATACCATTTTTTGTCAATATATATATATAATTTCAATACAAAAAAATAAATATAACAAAAAAATAATATTACACAACACAAAATTTAGAATGAAAAGAAAAATAGAACTGTTGAGTTTTATTAATTTAGTGTATAGAATTTATTTTTTATTTATTTAGGGTATTGGTATATATGGTTTAAATTCAGATTTAAAACAATATGGTTTTACTATTTTTGTTTTTGGAAAATCGAAAATTATATATATATATAATTTTCAATGATAATGTAAATATAGAAAAAATAAAAATTAAAGAAGACGTCTTGAATATTCTGATTTAGGGTTTAGGGTATTGGAGTTTGTGGTTTAATTAGGATATCATGTAGAATTCACACAACAAACATATATTTTCTATTTATTAATTAACAAAGGAAAATATAATGAAATTATTGTTTTACAGTAATAATATAAAATTTCTAAAGGAAAACACTTTACAAATTAACATTTAAATTAACAAATAAGACATTAGGGTTTGGGGATTGATATATGGTTTAAGGTTCAAACATGTAACTTTTTTTACGGTTTGTCATTTTTAGTTTTTTCTAAATTCTAAAATTATATATTGTTAAGAAAATACATAATTTATAATAAACTCATTTATATAAAATATTTTCATTAACTAATATAAATAAAACATTTTACAAGCATTTTTAAAATTTTAAAAGACAGTGAGAAAACAAATAAATATTAAAAGTATGACAACCAATAGAGAAAGATCACTAGGATTGATTACGTGGCATAACATGACACCGTCCGATCCTTCCTTTCTAAGCATAATATCACATCGTTAGATCCTCTGCAGAGAATCAGATCTTACATTTTATTTTTTATTATCTTTGTCTCTCTGTCTTTCTAAATTGCTTCATCTCTTCTGCTTCATCTCTTCTTCAGATGTGAATTGAGTTCTCACTGTACTTACGAAAACAAGATCGAGAAGAAATCTGAATCAGCGGTGTGGAGATTTTTCAATGAGGGTCAGAGATGATATCTTCGTCGTTCTCTTTGGTGGTGGAAGTGTTCAATCTTAAAGAAGCTTCAAATTAGTGGTCGGACGTAAATGAATCACCGATTGGGCAGGATCTTATCTTCCATGTTCCAGATCTGATGATTCTGATCCTTGACGGATCTGATTCCGATCTGTGTTTCTCTAAACTTGATTCTATTACTTTTTTATGTCTCGTTCTTTTAAAAGCTTGAAGATCGATCGATTTTATTATCTCATCGCTTTTTCTTTTTCAATATCATTTATGATTGTATTTTGCTGACTTGTGATATGTTTGATATGTTTTTGTCAGATCATTAATGATCTCGAGACTTCAAGATCAAGATGATTTTGTTTTGTGACCTTCAAGGATGAGAAGTCTATGAGAGATGCTATTGAAGAGATGAACGGAAAAGAGCTCGATGTCGTAGCTGTTGGAGATGTGTGAACCAAATGTGGAATTCATGGATTAAGGATTGTCATTTCGGTTTAGTCCAAATAAGGTGTGAATAATTTTTGGTTAAACAATTGGACTTTGGTATTCAATTATCAATTATGAATATGGAGGTTATATGCATAGAGACTAAATCAGATGTCATTTATATTCTATGATGGGCTGAATTAATTGACAATAATACAAGACCGGTTAAGTGATGGTCCCTAGCTCATATATGGTTAAGAGTATATAGTTTTGGTTTAATGTATACCATGAAGTGGGGAAGTATATAAGGTGGAGGGATGAGAAATAAAGTGACGTGAGTTTTGTCTTCTCTTTTGGTGATCTCTCATAAGAATACTTCTCTCTATTCTCTACACAAGTTCCCATCTCTTGGTAGAAGAATACTTTGGATACATAGAGCTAGAAGACCATCTACCACACATCTTCTTGTAAGAAGAGTTCAAGTAAGTAATTCTTACTTCCTAAGGTTTTGTGTAGATATATATATATATATATATTCATATAGTAGATATTGGGATGAATGGATTATAAGGATCAATCCCTAATTCAAGTTCCATCACGTGGTAGCAGAGCCTCCTACTATGTGGATATGTTTGCATGTTTTGTTTTTTCATGATTTGGTGATATGGTTAATTTACACCAAATTCATGGTTTTAAGTTTATTGAGATTAATATGTTTGAGATTCATGACTTAAAGAGTTGAACTATTAAATTTGGCATGAATCATAAGGCTTATTTAAAATCTCAAGAAAACTTATTTTCATGATAAAAATGGTATTTTTGTAATTAATTAAAAATGGATTTAATTAATTGATTAATTGAGTTTGCATGGGTGACATGTGTCATATGGTTTGGACACCTAAAGTGTCATGAGTCATCGATAATGAGGAAGTGTATTTTGGTTAATTTTTCCAAGTATTTTAATTAATTAATTAGTTTGTTTTATTTGGGCCATGATGAACCTTGTTTAATTATATGTCATTGTTTTACTTAAGTGGACCTTTTATTTAATTAGTTTGTGTCTTTAAATTTTTATTATATGACATTTGTTTTTATTTAAAGCCCAAATGTAATTTAAAATATAAAATAGCAAGATAAATTTTATAATACTTGCTTATGTCTCTTAAACTAATTATAGTATGCGATTAGAAACATAATTATTTATGTTTATTAAAGTATAATCACAATTAAATTTAAAGAATCACAAATTAATTTTGTGAATAAGGTTTAGTTAAGGAAAAATTATTAATCGAATGTCTTCAATTGGTTTAAGTTGTGAATTATTTCAAAATCCTACCAAAGTGGGCTCTCTTGAGATAATAATCAATGAATATTGAATCAATTGGAGGTCATGAATTTAGTACATACGGATTGCGATAAGCCCAAATGATATTTGTTGTTTGGTAGTATTAAATTTCTGGGGTGATTATAAATAGATGATGATTCTTAAGTTTCATGTCTACGATGGTAAGCCCAAAGGATTACCCATTCTAGTACATGATTATTATCATTTGTTTATAGTTACATTGAGTCATCTACTGCAAGTCATGACCGATGTCCAAAGACTAAGGAAGTGATGTTGTATTGATGCCATGTTAGGAAATTTGAAATTCCCGCATTCGATTAAATTGCCATAAAAGGTTGAGTACATAATATTTCCTTGATTTTTCAGTTATGCAGATCGCATCTAGTATCTCCCCCAACTTGAGTTCAGTTCCAATGTTGAATGGGTCTAACTTTCCAGAGTGGAAGGATAGCTTGATGATAGCCCTTGCATTGGTGGGCCATGACCTACAGTTCTATTCTTATCAATTAGTTACCTCTTCTTCAACAGGCGGAGGAGGCGAATCAATCTTTTCTTGTCGAACAATTACCCTGAAAATTGTTTGTTGACGAATACTTGGCCTGACAGTAGTATCTTGTCGAACCATGGGCCTGAAAATTGTTTATTGTCGACCACTCGGCCTGAAAAATGTTTCTTGACGAATACTTTGATTAAGAGTTGTTTCTTGATGAACACTTAATCTGCTAATTTATCCTTGTTGAGTGGTCGTTTTCAACCTAAGTTGTTGCATCTCCTCAATAGCTTTCTCTCTTTCTAAAGCCAAATATTTCTCTCGGTTATACATCTCCGCTCTTCCCCAAATATCATCGAAAGCACTGCTGCAGATATCATTCATATTCTTTTGCAACCCTTGGAGAAAAACTTCACGGTTGTGGTGGATGAATCTGAGAAAAAGTTTGTCTCCAGTCAACTGAACGATCATAGGTATAACATAATTTAAGAACATGATTTGTTTAGCATGTTTGGTATTCAAGGATGTTGGCGTTGAAGCTGAAATTATGTTACACCTATGATCGGTCAGATGACTGGAGGCAAGCTTACTCTCGGATTCATCCACCACAACCGTGAAGTTTTTCTCCAAGGCTTGCAAAAGAATATGAATGATATCTGCAGCAGAGCTTTCGATGATATTTGGGGAAGAGCGGAGATGTATAACCGAGATAAATGTTTGGCCTTAAAAGGGAGAAAGTGAGGAGATGCAACAACTTAGGTTGACAACAACCGCTCAACAAGGATCCACTAGCAGATTGAGCGTTTGTCAAGAAACAACTCTTAATCCAAGTTGTAATGCCTGTGTTCCAAAATTAATTAATTTAATTAATTTGGAAGAAACTCTTTCGAGTTTATGAACCTTAGACAAGTATCGAGAAATTGATTATGGGGTGAAATAATCAATTTAGATTTGTTCTGGGGGTGTCATAAATTGGTTAGAAAGTTGTGGGGTTTTTTTCAAAAGGAAGTCAAAAATCATTTTGGCTTCTCTTCTTCTTCTTCTTCTTCCTCCTTTGTCGCCATTTGTGGCTTAAAAAGAAAGCTTGGGAGCTTGAGAGAGAGAGCTTGGAGAAGAGAAAAGAAGAGAGAAAGCTTGGTGAGCTTGTGAGAAGCTTGGATCTTGTGAGATCAAAGGGTGAGGAGCTTTGTGAAGCTTGGAAAAGGAAGGATTGGAGTGAGGCTAGTTGGTGTGAGCTTTGGAGGAAGAAATGGGGTCTTTCTTGAGCTTGTAGAGGTTATCTAAGCATATATCCATCCATTCTAAGGTGAGTTGTGACCAAAAGTTAACATTAAGCCATGTGTGGGGCTTGTGGGGTTGTGTTAAGCTTTGGGGGTATCCTATGTTGCTTAGAAACCTTGTGGTCATTTGTGGAGCTTTAGCTAGAGTTTGCTAAGCTTGTGGTGGTTAGAGAACCATGGATTTGTGCCTGTTTTGCCTTGTTAAGCTTTGATTGTGAGTTCTTATGCTTGCTTGGTGTGTGATGTGGTTTTTTTGTGATTCCATGGCTTGTTGGGAGTGTTTCCCTAGTTGCTTGGTGTGGTATTGCCTTGCTTGATATGTGTATTGGTTATGGTTTAGAGGTTTGGCTTTAGGATTGTGCCTACGCTAAGTTGAGAAGTTGGGAAATTGGACCGGCTATCAACCAAGTGTGGTCGATAGGGCAAGGTCGATAACAGCTATCGACTAGGGCAGGCCGATAAAGCGAGGTCGATAAATCCTGCTAGATGTTTTTCCTAGTGCTTATCGACCAGGTGTGGTCGACAGAGCGAGGTCGATAGGGTGTATCAACTAGGGCAGGTCGATAGGTTGGTCGATAGATCCTACTGGGTGTTTTTCCTAGTGCTTATCGACCAGGTGTAGTCGATAGAGCGAAGTCGATAGGGTGTATCGATAGGTGTGATCGATAGGTAAGTCGATGAGTTTTTTCGGATGGTTTTTAGAATGGCTATCGACCAGGTGTGGTCGATAGGTCGAGGTCGATAGTGGCTATCAACCATGTATGGTCGATAGGGTGTTGTCGATAGGTGGTATTGATGGTGGTTGTTGATAGGTTGTGGTCGATGGACCCTGTTGTTTTGTGACTTGTGTTTTTAGCTTTTCTTGGTGTTGTAATTGCTAGGTGGTTAGTCATGGAATGTGTTTGATTAGCTTTGCATGAGGTTGCATGTTAGCTGATTGTTTGAAGTAATACGTGGTGTTATTATTTTGTGTTGGTATGGTTGTTGGAATTGCGTGGGCTTTCATATAACCTGTTGTTGGGAGGATCAATCTCACTCAGCGTTTGTTTACCAAATGTTGATGCATCACTTTTATCGATGCAGGTAAAGATAAGGCGTGATCGTGGAATCGAGGCAGTGAGGAGGAGATGATTAGGACCCCATAGTTTTTGTAGTTTTCGTAGGATTGCTAAAACTGGTAGAACTGTTGACCATGCATGGTCGTTGTTGTTTGTTGAATGTTAATTAACTGGTGAAATATTATTTGTATGAACACTTAATATTTGTTAATTGCTTGTTTAAAAAAAAAAGTGTGGTCGTCACAATAAGTCTCTTTGTCTCTATTTCACCACCAAAGCAAAACCCACGAAGAAGACAAAGATCTATTCAAGTGGATGAACAAATCAGAGAAGAACACTAATTTTAAAGAAATCAGATCATGATTCTTAGTGAGATCTTCGAAGCTGACCTCATGAAGCTTTCTTGCAGAAACTCCATTGATGTCGTGAAATCTGCTTGCACAGATGCAGAAGATGTAAAATTAGGGCTTTTAGTTGTTTCCGAATTCGATTTCTTGTTTGTTTTCTCCTGGGTTTTCTTGTATTACTTTCCCCTTATCCAATCCTTTCCCTGCTCTCATACAATTCAGGGAGTTTTCATTTTCTTTGTTACTACCCCCCCCCATTGATGAGCACCATCCCCTTTAAAGGTCTCCTTAAGTTAAATCCACGAATACTCGAGCAAAACGCGCTCTTTCTACCTTCAGGTTCGTCATATCAACCTTGATAGCTCTTCCTAATCCACTCGCAATTCCCATCAAGATTGCACGGTGATAAAAGTTAACCAGGATATTAGCTAAATGCACCCACACCGACATGTTCATAATCTCATCAGTCGAAGGATCAAAGTTAGGTGACCATGCTTGGACAATAAAGATGCTCCTTAAAATCCTCCATGCAGACCTCCCGTCAAAGCTAACACTTAATCATCCTCGGAGTCAAATCGAACCATGAAAAAACTGTCTCGGCAGGTCTACCACAAACATACCCCCGCGAGGCTTCCACAGATCCCTCAGCTTTTGATTAATTGTCGTTATTAAGACATGATGACCCAAGACCTTCACTATCATACAATTATTCCATAAACCATTCATCACCTCCAACACTTCCTGCCCAGATGTTATCACTAGCTTTCCTTCTTCTCTGTTTGGAAACTCCAACCGCATCCTCGTCTCCACAAAACCATCCCCCAAAAATTTCTCTGGAATCTGTAAGCCTCCACCATTTGAGCTTTGTACCTTCTCCGCCCATGACACATCAACCGGTGGAATCTCACTTGACTGTCGACCATCCTCGTCCATTCTTACATCTTGATCCCCAATATCCCTAGCTCCGGCGGATCTAGGATCTGCCATCCCCTTTTTCCCCCTTTTGAGTAAACCGTAATTTCACCTAATCGCTGCTCTCGGTAACCGTGTTTATACTTGTGTGTTTTTGGACAGATATAGATAGATATATATATTCTCGGTAGAAACTGAAATTATTTTGCAATAATCCACATCACTTTATTTTAATTTAACCCAACACAAAAAAAAAAAACAATACAATTAACACAGTATTTTCAAATATTAAATTAAATTTGTAACTCTTTAAAATCAGGTTTATGAGACAACTCTCAAAACCCTAATTTGCTTGGCGGCCGCTAGCATCAAACAACCTCTGTGAAATATCAACATCACTCTTTTCAATCTCTTATTCTTTCGAATTATTCTTATTCTTTTCTCTAAGTGTTTTTTTTTCTTTGGTTGATCAAATAAAGATTTCTGTTTTCAGATATGGACTTTTAGATGCAGATATTCTATCAGCTCCAACTTTAGCAGTTGCAGAAATCGGCTTGGTTTTTAGTGGATCATTTCTAAGTTTGCTGGTTCTTTCTTTTCGTCGGTGGAGGTTGCTTTTGATTCTAACAGGTTGGATCTTTTTCTCTTCTCAGTCAGATGAGAATGATTTTTCCCATTTTCCATTGATTTTGCTCCTTATGTCTACAAAACATATCTGATTGAGATCTGATCTGTTCTAAAGACTTATATCTTGGAATTTCAAAGTCCCCAAATCGTCACATACCGGAAGAAACCCTTGAAAGTTTTGTCGTGTTGGATTGTGAAACTAAAAATCAAAGATTTGTGAGGTACACTTTAGGTCACTAAAGGAGGAATCTATTACCAAAGTTTTTATCAGTTTAAGACTTTTTTGGGGTAAGTTTCTTTCAAGAGATCTCTAGGAAAAAGGAAAAATCTGAAGGTTTGGTGTGAGTCATCGGTTACAGGTTGAATCTCTATATGGTGGTTTTTGTTTAAGTTGAATTTTGTTGTGATACAGTTATAAGTTTTGATATTTAGTAGCGTTTGGTTCAATTTCATGTGTTTTTCTTTCATAGGACTTTGTTTCCGGGGACATCTCTTTTTACGCTTGATTTATGTTCTTATCACCTTACCAGACTCTACATTGATCTGTGAAATTTTCAACCATTTCAAATTGTTTTATTCTAACCCATTTTCATTCTTACGTTCTAATCATGAAACGATGTTGATCATCAAATCAGGCTGTTATACGATGTTGCAAGATGGAACATCAAGTTTCCGGAAAAAAAGTTTAGCCTTTCACCGCCCTGATGTACTCAAACTCGCCAGCACAACCATTAGAATGGTAAGTTAACACTTGCTCAGTTATATTACATAACCATTGGTCCAAATGAGAAACTGTCTTTGTGCCACATTTTGGATCAGAGAAAATATAAATGTAATGTGATTGATGAGTTCTTTGCAGTGATGATATTCTAGTTTTAGGAATTAATAGGCAATGGCTTCATTAATCAAAAAATGGCTAGGTGGTAGATAGATGCATAGTAGGGGCCTAGAGTTTATGATGATTGACCGAGGCTTGGGAGGACCCCAAAACTTCAAAGGGGATTATTTTTGGTAGTTTTACCAATTCATATATATATATATTAATATTTATGTACTTATGTAGTAATCTGACATATTGAAATTATATTAAATGCAGAAATATATCTAAAATAAATAAAAAGTTGAAACCCGAATAATCTTCAATAATAGTATAAGCTAAAAGAAAACTTAAAAAATTCGTAAAAACAAAAGAAAAAAAAATAAAATTAAACCAAACGCTTAACTGAGCAATTCGACCAATTATATCTGATTTAGATCGAATTGGAGCATATGAACCGGGTTTACTATATAATTCCCTGATTTTTAGAAAATCAGGGTGCCCATATATAAATTGCCGCCTAGATGGACGCATAGGTGGTGCCTAGCCCGATGTTTAGAACATTAGCTATAGATGAAATTTACTCTATTTTCATGCACATTTTTAGTTTTGCTAATGTTTTAGTACTAAATTATTCTGCAACATGTACCAAATTAACATAAGAATCTAAAATAACTAGTATTTTGATGATCATAATGCAAATACAAATTAATTAGTTGCATTTCCAAAAAACAAATCTATGAATTAAAGAATATAAATAAATATAGTTATATTTTCTTAGACTCAAAAAGACTAAAATTGACAATAAGTTTGTAAACCAATGGCTTTTACTTATAATGGAAAAGTTTGTGTTGGGTTTTTTGTTCCTAAAAGCTAATTTTATTTTAATATTATATTTTAAAAATTTTAAAAGAGTAAAGGATACTGTAAAATGAATAAAATGAATATGATACAAAAAAGCATAGAATATATGAGGAAAAACCACAAAAAAAAAAACAGAGATTGCTTAGAGCATCTCCAAAAGAAACCTCAAATCCTCAAATTTGAGGTTTTTTGTCATTCAAAAGCAACTTCAAAACCTCAAATTTTGAGGTTTCATGTTTTTTTTTTCATTTTAGTCCTTTTAATTATGTATCTTATAATTAATCTTACTAACTTATTTGTTTATCATTTTAGTCCTTAAAAATCTTTTATAAATTCTACTCAATGAATCACAGTTCATTTCTTATGATGCATGTTTTTTAAAGACAAGAGTCTATCTGTTTTTTTTTTCCTTTTTTGGTCAAAAGAGTTTATGGGTTTAAAGCTTTAATTGTCGTTTTTAAAGATTACATATTTGTCATTTTAGTGACCGTTACATGTTTATCAAACATAGAAAATTTATAATTTTAAATATTGTTATTAGGTAACATACAAGGTAATGCTAGTTTTTTCTTTTTATAATTTATTTCTCAAAGGTATTTTCCCTTTTTAATGTAAATAGTTATATTTAGCAGTAGATCAAAAACATATATGTGCTAATTTACTAAATAGGTGCAAAACTTTTTAAAACGAGAGTTCTTAATTTTTGTTAGAATACACATGTTGTAAACAAAAATTTTTAGATTTTATTAATACAATCCATATTAATACAAGAAGTAATCATTGTGTTTCTATACTTATTGACCGTCCAACTCATTAACGCAAACAAAATTAATGGGTTGGATGGTCAGTGGGTTAGTATAAAAGCAAAATGGTTAATTTTTGTATTAATATGGGTTGTATAAATAGTTTAGATATTTTTTGGGAAAAATAATTCTTATAATAATGTTAAAAATTTCTAAGATAATACTTATTATTCGTTAATAGGCTAGTTCTCTTTTCTTTTTGTCAAAAATCTACAATGTAAAACATTTTGTATCCTAACAAAAAAAGTAAGAACTATAGTTTTAAAAAGTTTTGCACGTATTTAGTAAATTAGTACATATTTTTCATGTACATCTAAACATAATTATTTCACATTAAATACCTTTGAGAAATAAAATTATTAAATGAAAAAATAACATTACCTTGTTACTTATTGACAATATTTAAATTTTGAAATTTAAACTTTCTATATTTGACAAACATCTAATGTTCACTATAAAAAAATACAAACATGCAACGAATGTTAAATCTTTAAAATAAAAATTAAAGCTTAATATTGACAAACTCTTTTGACCAAAAAAGGAAAAAAAACTGTGTAGAATCCATGCACCATAAGAAATGAACGGTAATTAATTGTGTAGAATCCAATATAACTGTAACGTGTAACAATCTCCTTTTTTTCCTTATATAACTTTCAATGTTTTATTGTGTCATATTTCCTTCTATAGTATCTTTTAAAATTAAAAATATAATACGTTAAATAACATTAGCTTTTAGGAAAAAAAAACAACACAAACTTTTTCATTATAAGTATAAGCCATTGATTTACTGTCAATTTACGTCTTTTTTGAGTCCACCATTTTCTTGAGTATAAGAAAAGATAATTATATTTACTTATATCTCATTAATTCATAGATTTTGTTTTTGAAAATTGAAACTTTAATTTATATTGCATTATGATCATCAAATACTAGTTATTTTGGATTCTCACGTTAATTTGATACATGTTGTAGAATAGTTAAGTACGAAAACATTAGCAAAAATATTAATTTGCATGGAAATATAGTAAAATTCATCTATACCACAAGTAATTATTTTTCGGTAAATTTATGTTTCTTGAATTGAAATAAATAAATCTATAAACATATTATAGCATCCCACAAAGTTTGTAGAAAACAGAAAATTATTTTGCACTAACTCCCATCACTGAAGAATATATATATTA
>CM051390.1:5959684-5984684 GCA_028015245.1 Cardamine occulta
TTAATCTAGAGGGAAGCACAGCAAAAATTACAAGTCATTTTCAGTTAATTACGGTTAATGCCACTGAGTTTTAGTGTTGAAAAAAAAACAAAAAACAAATTTAGGAAATTTTGCCAGTTAACAAAGCCATTTAAGCCGACCCAAGCCAACTTTTTTGCCGACCCGCTTTGGAGGACGCGGATCCTGTTTTTCTGGATCTTGGTTAACACTGCGACCCAACCCATTGAAGAAAAGCGATGCCATTACAATTGTAAAACCGAATCAAAGCCCATATCCGACCCATTAAAGTTACACGCGGATCCTCTTTAAATTTTGACAATTCCTGCCTACATATCAAAGAATCAAGCATGTTAGATTTAGGAAATGTAATCAAATAACATTTAATACCGAATTCAACAAACAATATTATCAAACACTAATATTTAAATACATATTTCCTTTATCACAAATTATTATTATCATACAACATAGCCGACTGATTCTCACTGAGCAATAGCTCCTCCGATTGGTTTTACTAGCCTTTAACACTACCTTGCATTTTTGTTACATTTTTTGCTTCATGAAAGTACTCTGTTTTTCTTATGAAACAATATAAATGGTACCGATTACTCTGTATGGTTATTTGGTACAATTGAAATCTATGTGTATTGATAACGCTTTGAAGCAGTTGGAAGGAATTTTTTTTTTTTGGAAGAAGTATATATATGCAGGGTTTAATTCTAGTTTGACCAATATTTCTCGAGCTATTGCTTCTAAATAAGTGGGTTCATGATGAATATTGAACCTGAGTCGAGAAACACGAGTAAAATCTCCTAGGAGAAGCTTCCATGGCTCGGTTAAGGCTCCAGTTGGGAATGTGTGAACCAACTCAAAATATGATCGATCCAATTGAGGTTTGGTCTCGTTCATTCAAGCGTAGCTAATTTTCTTGAGGAGGTTGAGTGTTAGTCAATAGGTCTCTTTGATTCTCGTCTTCCAGTAGGTCTACATGGTCTCCGGTTTGATTGGCTCGAGCATTCTCAATTTTACTCAGGTAAATAGTCTTCTTAGGGTTGATTTGCTGCTGAATAATCAACCATGGACCTTGTGCTTGATCAGAACTTCATTTGGAAAAGGATTCTCCAAATTTCTCCGTGTGGACCGGTTTTGTATGTGTGCCGGTTGGTTTGGTATGCTTTTGGTTTTGTCTGGTTCTGATGTCCACATGATACTTTCCCCCTTGAAATTTGTTTGACCTCAAATCTGTACAATATGCACCAAGAGAAAGCAAGTTAGCTTTCATTCGATTTTGGGGGTCTATGGTCTTACCTTGGTATGGCGATGGTTTGGTGAGGCATGGTGCATCAGGTGGCTCTCCTTTGAACTAGAAAGATCAGATCACTCCTCTGTTTTGATCTAATGTAATGGTTAATTGTGTCGAATGCTTGGCCTTCTCTCGGATTTTGAGTAGAGCCTCTAAATCTGGTGGTTCTTTTATCAGCCAAGAGTTTGGGACTCTTTTAGTCTCCATAATTAGTGATGTGAAAACAATGGCGCTGGTTCACTCTGGTTTTTGAATTTTTTCTGTGACTTTTTTTCTCTTCCAGAAAATCGCCTTTGGTGTTTGCATATTATTCATTGCTACCTGCAAAATTACCTGAAAATATTTCTTGAGCAATTGCTTCTAAATAGGTAGGGTTCCTGATGAATATTGAACCTGAGGCGAGAAACACTCTAGATGGTTTAAAGTATTTCCAGGTCGCCACACATAATCATGCAAATAACCAAATATGGAAAGTACCATCTTTGATAGTAAATGAACCATAAGTAGGTCCAAATTACCCATCTTTTCAACCAGCTCGAACCAGGGCTTCAACAAAAGTCCTAAAATAGCTTATTTTCTGATGAATTTTGAAGCCCAAAAGATTAACTTGAACAGATTGCTTGTTGGGTTGCTTTGGGCCTTGATCCATGTACTCGAGTTGGGCTTTATTAACATATGTTGATCCAGTCCGATCCATGACCAATATTTCTTGAGCAATTTCTTATAAATAAGTGGGTTCCCGATGAATATTGAAACCTGAGGCGAGAAACACGAGTATGATTTCCTGAAGGCAGCTTCCATGGCTCGATTAAGGCTCCAGTTAGGAATTTGTGAACCAAATCCAAATATGATCGATCAATTGGGTTCATGATCGATCACTCTCTTTTAAATAAGTGACTGTTGAGTGAATCTTCAAGCTTAGCTCATTTTCTTAAGGAGGTGAAGTGTTGGTCAATAGTTCTCTTTGACTCTCATCTCCGGGTAGGTCTACATGGTCTCCGGTATTGTTCGTGTAACACCCGAAATTAGAATAGAAAGAAGAACCAGATTTTGAGTTAAACTGATCAATTTGAAAAGTTTTGAAGCTGTCTGATTTCAGGGGAATTTCTGATCCATGCAGAAGTTAGAAAGAAAATCTGTAAATAGCAAATAAAAGAGAGTCTTGGTTGCAAAATGATGTAAATTTGGGAAAATTCGGGTTGATCTATTCCAAAACTCTGGGATAGTTTTTTGGAAACTCAAATCTTCATCTTTCAATCCTAATACCCCGTATATATATGTGTGTGTTTTAAAGCCCTAACGATTTAGAAGCCGAATCTCTTGTCAATTTGAGACTTTCGGTGAGTTTTCGAGATCCTTTTTACCTCAACTCCGATTTGCATATTTTTGATAATTTATGATAGGAATTTGTGGTTGTTTAAGTTGTCCATGTCCCTCTACTGTAGGTGCTTTAGTTATGTGTGATTTCAACCTTTGTAAGAGTACTAGGTAGGCTTCATCTTCTTCCTTCAATTTTCTTCCATGGAAGTGAGCTTCAAGCTCTTAATGCTGAATGTGTTTACAGGGAGAATTAGACCTTGATCTATAGCTCGATAGAAAGCTCATTTTCATAAGAATCCAATGCCACTGACCGCTCATCAAAGGAAGTCGGAGTTGATAGGAATTTGCTTGGTAAATTTCTTGATCTATTTGTTTCATACCCAAATTAGAGTTATTTTACACTGGTTTTAAGGTTCTGATACTGGTTTCGATTAATATAGATGAGATGAATAAGCGCATGAAATCTGTTTTGGATTTGGTTGAGTTTTGAATTTAAATCGATAACGATTTGGACCAGTTTGGCTGTTTATAAACCAGTTTTAGGTAAATTGATTTCAGATTAAGATTCCTCTTGTCAATAGCTTTCTGTTGATATATGGATCACAATTTTCTGATCATCAGTTGAATTTAGGTGAATTAATTAGTGGTTTGGGATGTGTGTAGAATTGCAGTTGACCGCTTGTTCGATCTGAAAATCCTTTTCATGTGAGTTCTAACTCCCTTAGTATTATTATACGTTGGTATAATATTTGAGGAATTTATATTGATAATGAAATATTTGAATTATGTTGAATATTGATTAATTACATAATTTGGATATGAATTCAAGATTGATTTAATTATTTAGAGTTCAGAAATTATGTGATTGTGATTATGTTGTTTTTTGTATGATTCTGATATTGAGATATGTTATTCTGTTAAGACCGATATCAACATGCTCTTCTGATTTAGCTAGCTCTATTGAGTAAATATGTGGCAGCCGACATCGTCAACATATTCATTCTGTATTCTGTTAGTCTGTTAGTGATATTAAGATCAGTTAATGTTGTGGACCGTACTTCTTTATCACCTTGTTAGGGGCCAGCATCCCTATCAAGTATATTATGAATATATTATGTTAGTATATGATTTTGATGATGATAACATTGTATTTTTACCCATTTTTACTATTGTTTTCATATGGTTTTATGACGAGTATGGTGTGATTTCAAGGCTAAATAGGGTATTATTGAATATTTCTAGTGTCAGAGAAGTTTTGTAG
The DNA here is from genome assembly GCA_028015245.1 of Cardamine occulta. NCBI lineage: Eukaryota > Viridiplantae > Streptophyta > Magnoliopsida > Brassicales > Brassicaceae > Cardamine > Cardamine occulta. Next base: position 5,963,569 of record CM051390.1, read on the forward strand.
GTTTTAAGAGAAAATTGACCAAAAATGAGCAAAACCTGTTTTAAGGCACTTTCAGAGCACCAGAAGTTTGACATTCATTGAAGACCTTCCCGTGGAGATAATTCGGAGATGTTTATATCCCTAGAAATCTAGAAGAGTCAAGATTCACCTGGGAAAAGAATCAAAGCAATCCATTCAGCCGTGTTGAAGATATGACCCAAAGAGTCAAGCCCTGTCAACCTCAGTCATAAGGAGTGTGACCGAGGTCGTGTCTCTTGGTGAGTCAAGTCACAAGGCCCGTGACCGAGACTGACTCCACTTACTAAAACGCCGAGTTTAGCCTCCAAAACTCTAAAACCGACTTCTTGGACCTCAAGCTTATAAATACTAAACCTAAAGCACTAGGGTTTCGTGTGCTTCATTAGAAACTACATCTCAACTCCATAGAAGCTCCAGGAACCCTAGAGACGACCAGAGGAGCCGCACCAAGTTCCTCTTGCTCGTAGCCACTCTTGAAGATCACCATCTCTTTTCTCTTAATACTTCGTAATCTCTGAACCTTATTGTTTTATCTATGCAATCTATGCATTACTTTAACCTTGCTTTGATGATTCCTTTAAGCATGATTGAGTGATTTACTTGTTGGGTTTAAAGGGTAATCAAAGGGGGGAGATGATCTATATTGTTTAAGTGGCGAGTCCATCGTCTTTGCATCATCTTTTACACTGTTCTTTTGTTCTGATCTTTCTCTTAATGCATGTAGCTAGCGTCATGAACTAGCAACTAATCTTAGGCATCTAGGTTTCATTATCCACTTACTTAGTTTGCTTGATCTAAGGTGGGATGAGTATCATGTCATAACAAGCACATACCAGTTAGTTATGAAGTTTTATGGATTATAATTGAACTTTATTTTAATGCTTTGATATATGTGTTGTTGCCTGCGTAAGTTGAGTACCAGGACATATTGATCTCAGCTAGTTTTCTCTATGGTAATAGGTTAATCGAACTTTCGTGTTTCATAGTCCGAGACTTAGGAGTAGACATGTATTTACATAGACTTATCTTGAATTAATTGATCATTGAACCCCGGAGATCCCTTGAATGCTCAATGCCTGCTTTCTATTTATTTACATCTCGTTTTACTTGCTAATTTATTTACTTGCAACCGTGATAACAAAACCCCCTTTTCATATTTTGGTTCTAGCCTTACTTGTTCCTCTAGATTTGCAAAACAACTTCTCTCTCTGTGGGATTCGATACCTGAAGCGCTACAATTGATTCGCTGTACACTTGCAGCTTATTAGTTATGTTTGAGGAAAACTTGACTTTGACAAACACCAGCACAAATCACCCAACACACAATCAAGCTTTTGACGCTGTTGCCGGGGAGATATTGTTTGTTTACAAGTCTAAGAACTAGAGTAACGTCTAGGACATTTTGCTTTTGATTTTTCTTTTTGGTTTTTACTGTTTCAGAAGACCTTGAGGATGAACCTCGACGTTCTACCTGAGGAGTTTCAGAACCTTACTCTTACGCAACTCATGGCGCACCATTTCAACACCATGGACATAGAACCTTCCAAACCATTGATTAGCTTAAGCTATGGAGCTCACCACAGCCACTCTCGGCTATCTTGTGGTACACCTTTGATGAGACACTCGGGATGTCCATCACTATCTCGATCCTCTGGAGATCGACCAATGAGACAAGCTCAACATAATGGAGCCACTCATTTACTTACACCACACTCGGACAGATTCTGTTTTGCTATGGATCAAGACTTTGATTCAAGGGAAGTTATGAGGATTGATGCCTATGAAAACTATCAAGCACCACACTCTGATGCTTACTATGATAGGATGATGAAAGCTATACAATAACTTGCCCATGAGCAGCAAAAGTGGCATGAAGAACTAGGTGCTAAGTTCTCAAAGATGACAAATTTTGATTCAAAACTTTCTACTCTAACTTGCCACATCTGACGTGTGGAAGACCAAGTTAAGGAAGTCCAGAACTAGCTGTGCTATCATAGAGGAAAGATCAACGAGCATGGATCAAAATTCTATTGCATGAGCCGCAACATAAACTCAATGGAAGACCATCTAGAATGGAAGATTGAAGCTTTGCAACAAGGATTCAAAGATCCCAATGACTATGCCAAATGCAAGGATGATCAAGCTTACTTAGCTTATTATCAAGAAGAAGAGAAGCTCACAGCCACAACCAAGCAATTGGAGGAGACTCAACAAAAAGACTATCAACCCGATGAAGAAGAAGCTTACTTTGAAGAACAAGGTGACTGGCCTTGCAATGTCGCAGCTATTATAGAAGAAGTAGAGAACTTGGAGCTAGAAGAAGATCCCGAGGAAGAAGTCATCGAAGAAGATTACAAAGCTGATCCTATGGAGAATGAAGACCAAGAATCCATCAATCTTCCTGAGATACAAACAGTATCACATTTTGATGATCCCCCAAGAGACAAGTTTCAAATGTTGGTAAGAGCCATACCACTTCAAATCTCTTTCGAAGAAGCATGGTCAAAGTTTCCACTTAAGCGTTTTTCATGGAGAGTTACATCAATGAAGAACATGTTGAAGACCACTTCAGGAGCATGAGACTCTCTCTTTTCCCCAATGCCCCATCTCATGTCAAGAACTTATGGCGTAGAAGACGCATAAGCGAAGAAGACTTGGAAGAATTCAACAAAGCTTTACCACCGAATACCTCTTTCATGAATGTTTGGATTGATTACAACGTAAACCATTTCTTCATAGAGGACATGAGAAACTTGTTCTTGAAAGCTCTGGAGTCGAAAGATTTCAGAACTTTACACAAAGTGGACAGTCCCGGAAGATTTCTTATATCTTGTTCTATAAGAAGAGCTGAATTCAAGAATGCATTATGTGATTCTGGTTCATGCATCAACCTTATGTCTACAAGAGCTGCAGAGAAGATTGGCTTAAGATCTCTACAACCTTCAGGGATTCGCATAGGACTTGCGAACCCATCATCTACTACTCCCGAAGAATCTCAACATCCAAGGAGAAGGAACAATGATCCACCAAGGAAGCCACATGAGCTTGAGAAAACCAAGAAACTTTGTATAAGGACAGAGGATTCACCTCACTTTGCATAAGGAGCAAACCAAGTCGAGCCAAAGACTTTAAACAAGCGCACTTAGTAGGAGGTAACCCACTTGTAAGTTTTTCTTTCAATTTTTAGTTTTAATTTGCTTTTGATATTTGCATGTTTTGTTTCAGGTTTTTTATAAAAACATAAAAGAAAATAGAAAAGAATAAAATAGAAAACTAGAAAATGAGAAGAAGCTGAGTTAGAGGCGACCTATGTCACTAGGGCCAGTGACCGAGGTCCTAAGAAGAATCAACCTCGGTCACGAGGCCAGTGATCGAGGTATTCTTTTGGGCAAGATTCTGAAAATTTGCATCAAGTGACAAAAAAAATCACAAGGCCGGTCAAAACTCATTTGACTGATGTATGCAGAAGGCAACAGATTGATCATACCATTGTGATCGATGCTGAAAGTCCCCACCAAGCAAGTTTTCTCTCCAGCATGAAGTACCATACTATTGGGCTAAATTTCGGTCACATGACCCGTGACCGAGGTGCATAGAAGGCCAGACCCCAGTCACGAAGCCAATGATCGAGGTTTTGAAGGATTCTCGAAAAATCTCGATGTACAACATCTTTGATCCTATAGACCGTTCCAGAGCAAACTACACAACTCAATGGAGCCATGCACACTTCCCCAACATCATCCATGACCCCAGAGCCAGTCGAGTCATTTATTTGTTTGAAGAAAATTGGATCTACCTGATCAAATGATCTATGATTAAAAATATACCATCTAATGGAGTATTTCAGGAGTAATGATCGAGGAGATTTCGACAAAGAAGACTTGGGATCACAAGATTTGCAACTTTCGAAGCCGCAGCCACAGCAGCAACCGTTCCACAACCGAGGATTCCATAAAGAATTGGAAATTTTCAAATTTGTCCGATCACAAGAGCTAAGATCAAATATTCAACCACAAATTGGGTATTTCAGGAGCAATGATCAAAGAAGTCTGAGTTAGAAGATCTTCAGCTTTTGAGCATCGTGACCGTTCTGCGACCACAGATTTCACAAGGAATTTACACAAATCAAATCCATCCGATCAAATGTCTATGATCGAATATCCACCATTAAGTTGGCTACTTTGAAAGTTTTGATCGAAGCAATTTTTGAAAAAGGAAGCTTTGATCACAAGATTTGCGACCTTGAAGATCACCAGCGTTCCACGAACTGTACCACACCATCCCACGATCACGACCCGCTGTTCCGCGAACAACCAGCCATTCCGTGAACCTGTTCCACGACCAGCGATCAATCGATATGTGTCCCACATCCCGTGTCCCGTTCCACCAATCATCCAACATCATTCCATCACCGTTCCACCGATCATCCACCACCATTTCATCAACTATTCCACCATCATTCCACCACCATTTCATCGCCATTCCACCAACCATTCCATGGACCATTCTACGACTATTCCGTGACACTATTGGAACTGCGACTTCATCAAGAATCTTAAGTCACCATGTAGCAGATCTCAACCATGGCCAATACGACATCAATAAGACATTACCACCACCATCTCACCATCGACCACCACCACCATTCTATCCTTAGGTTTGTTTTTATTTTTCTTTATTTACCAAGATTATTGATGGTTTTAGTTTTTTTGTCTCAGGAAGGATACAATAAGAGATTTAACATCAAGAATTCAATGAACTAAATCCAAGTTCATTCGATGTCAAACAACAAAAAGAAAAAAACACTGGTTAGTCGCCAACAGTCAGATTCGAGGTGATATTGTTCTTAAACTGAACTTTTTCTTTATGATTTTTGATCCTCATCTCTTTCTTATTTTCCCACCGAGGATGGTGTGATTTAAGTCTGGAGGGAAGGATGTTCCATCCTTTACTAATGCTACTTTCTACTTTGTTGACTTGAGACCTTTTTTCACTTTTTACATCGATAATTTTGCTGATTTTATGCCGTTTTTTATCGAGTCAAATTTTTATTTTCGTTTTATTGAGTCAAAATAGTTAGGGAATTATGAACTTGTTTTGATGGATTATCTGAATTGGATTAACATTCTTATGATTCAAAGCTTGGCTGCAGAACCGAAGTTCAGAAAGACTATGGATTGACTCAACATTCCTGAAAGTCTCTTGATATTAGAAAGTAGGTTAAACCAATGTTGTCTCTAAATCTTATGGAAACCTAACTTGACTTTTAATTTCTTATTCACAGGGTTTGGTATTCATCGAACAAGACCTATTCAAAGCCGTATAAGACATTGCATTTCTTCACTAGTATGCTTCTCCTCTCCTTCCCCTTCGTAACTTAACAAAACAAAAATATGAATAAAGCAAAGCAAGAGTGGCAAGTGGATGTGACCGAGGGATTGAGGGATTTTGCGCGTAAACTCGTGCATCTTTTGGAGCCTCGCAGAAACTTGTTGCCAAGGGAAACTACATAATTAAAGTGAACCGAGGGATTTTGTGCATAGACCCGTGCATCTTTCGTGACCTCATGGAGACTTGTCAAACGAGCAAGCTACCACCAGAAAAAATACAATGAACCCTAGGAAAGTAGGGAAAAGATGGCTGACTTGGAAGTGAGAAGAGGGAGAGTAAGTATACGAAGAAAGTCTTGGTTAAGAAGAAAGTCGACATCCTTGGGGAGACTGAAAATCCTTTGGATCGTGGACTTAGGGTAAGGGTTTTGATGCCTCCTATGGGCAAGTACTATAGTAAGTTCCATGCCACAACGAGGAGGAGTGCGAAGACGAAAGTTCAGAAACAACAATGCATTGAACTTTGACCGCTTCTCTAAAGAGATAAGTAAGTTCCCGTGATTTCTAAAAGCTCTTTTCCATAACTTTACTTTCTTGTTTGCTTGAGGACAAGACTTAGGAGTAGACATGCATTTACATGAACTTATCTTGAATTAATTGATCATTGTACCCCGGAGATCCCTTGATTACCCAACGACTGCTTTCTATTGAGTTACATCTCGTTTTACTTGCTATTTTTTTACTTGCAACCGTGACAACAAAACCCCCTTTTCATATTTTGGTTCTAGCATTACTTGTTCCTCTAGACTTGCAAAACAACTTGTCTCTCTGTGGGATTTGATACCTTAAGTGCTACAATTGATTCGTTGTGCAGTTGCAGCTTATTAGTTGTGTTTAAGAAAAACTTGACTTTGACAAACACCAGCACACAACACCCAGTACACAATCAGGTGACCAATGTTGGGGTCGTACCATTACACTATGGCATTGATAGATACTTGGTCGTTCTATTCTGATGATTTTGTTCTGCTCTGATGACTCTGTTCTGTTCTGATTATTTTGTTCTGTTCTGATGACTATGTTCTGTTCTAATGGTTTTGTTATGTTCTGATATTATTGTTATGTTCTGCTGATATAATTCTAGAATTTTAATAATAAATGTTTCAGTTAAATTTGTCTGTTAAGTTATCTTTCGTTCAAATAATCGAATAATAATAATAGTGGTACCAATACGTGAATATTTTTCTGTGCGGGATCAGACCGTATTGGTACATGTATGTTGGGTTTTTAGTCTCACTGAGCGATTTTTTGTTCACGTAAGTTTTGATTTCCGTGCAGACGACTTTGAGGAGAAGTAGTGCGTAGCTGAGGTTTAAAGTGTTGAATTCATTCGTAGCGCGAGACTTGGTAGTTTTCCTATGTTTTATTTGCTATTATGTTCAGATTTGGAATTTTTATGAGATTTCAGATATTGTTTATTTTGGGATTTCAGCATTTTATTTAATTATTTTACTAACGATAAAAATATTCTATTGGAATTTTTGGGTTGTTACAGTTCAAGCATTCTCAATTCCACTCATGTAAATAGTATTCTTAGGGTTGATTTGCTGGTGAATAATCAATGCCGAGCCTTGTGCTTGATCATATTTTCATTTGGGCAAGTATTCTCCAAAATGCTCTGTGTGGACCAATTTTGTATCTGTGTTGGTTGGTTTGGTATGCTTCCGGTTTTGTCTGGTTCTGATGTCCACATGATACTCTCCCCCTTGAAATCATTTTGACATCAAAATTGTACAATCTGCACCAAGAGAAAACACGTTAGATTTCATTCGATTTTGGGGGTCTAGGGTCTTACCTTGGTATGGTGATGGTTTGATGAGGCGTGGTGCATCAGGCGGCTCTCCTTTGAACAAGAAAGATAGGATCACTCCTATGTTTTGATCTAATGTAATGGTTAGTGGTGTCAAATGATTGGCCTTCTCTCGGATTTTGAGTAAAGCTTATAAATCTGGTGGTTCTTCTTTTATCAGGCAAGAGTTTGGGACTCTTTTAGTCTCCATAATTAGTGGTGTGAACAACAATGGTGCTGGTTCACTATGGTTTTGAATTTTGTCCGTGACTTTTTTCTCTTCCAGAGAATCACCTTTGGTGTTTGCATGTTCTTCATTGCTACCTGCTAAATTATCAACACCCTTGACAAGAAACAAGTGTGTTATGATAGTTGTGGGATCTCCAAAAGGAGATAAATAAGTTTCAGAATTGACCAGTTCATCATTGTTGTTAGGTTATGCTCTTACTTGTATTTTACAACAAGAATTACGGAATAAGTCTTTATTATGTAAACCTAAACTTTTCTCAAATTTTCTACATTTAACAAGTCTATTATCACAGGTTTGAAATCATTAAAAACTAAGTTATAGAGTTACTTACCAGGTCTGATTTTCTTGTGATGTGATCTTCAGTTCCTAGCACTTTATCGTGATTGGTGCAAGGATCCAATGAACTTGTAATTGTATTAGGGATTATTTCATTGCCCTTATGCTCCATTTTTTTACATGTATTAGTATTCTCTGGCAATAATACAATATCACTCAAGAACTAGAATTTTCTAAACTTTTTTGAACTAGATTCAAATTCTCTTTTAACTCCATTGTGGTTGCCTTTTCTACTCGTCTAGTTGGGAAATTTACAGCAAAATGTCCATTTTTATGACAACTATAACAAGTTACTTCTTTAGAATTTTAAAGATTGGAAGACTTACATTGCTTTGATTTGGACTTTGTTTTTGAGCTTGTGGACTTGGTATTGGCGTGTCATCCCTTGCTTGATTTATTTTCTTAGCTTCTGGCTTCTCCTTAGGAACGTGTGTAAACACTTTATTTGGCTTAGTTTGCAAGCTTTCTTAGGTGTAGTCTGATGTCTCTGTATTTTAGCATGTTTTAACATGCATTTGACATCACTTAGGTGTAGTTTCATCATATGTTTCACCTCATTTAGAGTCCTTTTCACTCATTTAGCATTTATATTAGGATTTGCATTAGATTTACATACATATTGCATATTTGGAGTGCTTCTAGGTGTTTTGGAGGCATTTGGAGAAATTTGGAGTCATGGAGTAAAGTAGGATGTGATATTCATCTGACATGCCGGAAAGATGCGGCTGGACGAGGACTTTGAGTTTGGATTCAGCCTCAACAGTCTTCATAAAAGTTGTAGAGGAGTGAGTTAGCTTTCCAATGGAGGTAGTCTTGAATCATTTTGATGAGTCTTGAAGGAGTTATGACCGAATTACTGCAACTCGGTCAGGCCTAACGACAGACTCGACACCACTCGGGTTCCCAACTCGACGTCCAACTCGACCTCTGCCCTTGCAGTCCAACTCGACCTCTGCCCTCGCAGTCCAACTAGACCTCTGCCCTCGCAGTCCAACTCGACGTCTGGCACTCACCCACTCGACACCACTCGAGTCCTGCCGTGCGACACACCACCCAAGTCCCCACTCGAGCCCCACTCGAGCCCCACTCGAGTCCCCACTCGAGCCCCACTCGAGTCCCCACTCGAGCCCCACTCGAGCCCCACTCGAGTCCCACTCGAGCCCCACTCGAGCCCCACTCGAGCCCGTACTCACCACGCCACTCGATTCCGCACTCGACATCACATCCTCAACTCGACACCACCCAAGTGCTCGACGTCCAACACACTCGACCTCCCAACTCGAGCTGCACCACCCGCGAAGACTCAGCTACTTCTTTTGTCTTTTTCCGTTTTAGAGTTTTCTGTATTTTACTATAAATACCACTGTTGGGTATTATCCAGAGGACATGTCTTTTATTTTTAGGGTTTTTCTCTGCCTCCAAACCTTGTTCTTGGTGTTCTTCATTTTGTAATTCAGATATCTCTTAATCTAGTACTTAGTTTGCTTTAATTCTTTGTAGTCTTACTATTCTCATCCTAATCTATATTTCTAAACTATTTTCAATGAATTCTGAGATGTTTGATTTTTCTGGGTTTATGTTCTTGATGATGATGATTTGTGTTCTTGAGTAGTGATTTAGGGTTTCTGAGGATGGGTTAGATCTGTGTAGGATTCTTGGTCTCCTTAGATTTTTGAGCTTTAGATTACATAGATCTCTTCTGGATTAGGTGTTCTTAATGCTTAGTTAGCCAAGACATTGGTAATTATGATCTCAGGCATTTCCCACTCAGAAGGTGTTGATGAAATGCTTGAACTAACTAATACCAGAGATCTATAGCTTTAACACATGGCTTAAGAGGTTCTAGTTGTATTTTGAAATTAATGAATTGGTTCTTAATGCTTGCCTATATTATGTTTCATTGATATCTGCTCTAAGTTTCCTTGTATCTTTGACTAGGTATTAAGATTAGGAAGTGGTATAGGCTTGTTGGTGTTTGTCACGAGAGCGGAGCCACCTTACTTTGATGTTCATTGTCTAGAGATAGCTTCTGTCAAGTTTTGTTAAGCGTCTAGGAGAGACCAAGGAGAATCACATTTCGATTGCCCCATCCTTAGACCCCTATTTACATCTTGCTTTATCATCTTGTTCTAAAGTCATGTACTTGTTTATTGCACGTTTATCTTTTTTCTCTCTTTTCTCGATCTCTTGACTCGGCCTTGAAGCCTGAGTGCTTGTTTGTTTATTATTTTCAGGCTTTACTCGATCTGTTGACTCGTTCAGTCTGGTCGAGTGCACCTGTTTGTCCTTTTTCTGCATTGTCTCGGTCACTTGACTCGGTCTAGGACTCGAGTCAAGCACCCATCTTACTGCATTTCGTTTTTTTAGGTTGATAGATAAACATTTCCTTTCTATCTGGATTGACTTAGTTGTATCTGATCACATCTTGATTGCTAGCATCACACCCATTTGTATTGACACCTTAGTATTACAATGGCAATGCTAGGGAATTGATACATCCTTCTGCATACACACACCCATAACGAAGTTACATTGTTTTTACTTGGGGATTGCATAACTGACAGGGGATTTACATCCAGTAGGACAAGTTCCTATTGCTAGATTTCTCTTGCCCACAGAAGTAGTCTCTGAGTAAAAACACTATTATCATAGTCTTCGGTTTTGATTTTGTTGTTAGAATCCATCTCATTGGCTCAGGATTGGTGTATACTTGTTCATAGTGTTGGCACATATCGTCAGCATCTTTCGTGAGCTCATCACACATCATTTCATTCATGTCCTCCCAATTTGTGTATGGTGTATCATACTCAAGTTGATGGTATATATGCATATTATATTATTATTCCAAATGTCTAAATGCATCTTCAGTGAGAGTTTCCTCAGCAAGGGCTGTTTTCTTTTCTTCGGGAATCTTATTTGGGGCAAACAACTCTTCCATATCTTTCGCCTAGCGTATATGTATGTGTCGGAACCTTGGCTATGGCCTGAGAAGTTGATGTATTGAGGCTCCTCATTCTCCTGAGCATATTCACTAACCAACCATCTCTTCCAGTCTCACTTACGTCTTCATTCTCTTCTGCACTCTTGTGGTCATATTCTTCTTCGTGTCCTGGTTCCTCACCAAAGTTAGCTTCTGAATTGGTTTCTTCGGACTGACTGGTGCCTCTCAAACTGATTTGGGACTAAGTTTAATCACAAAAAACTTCTTCACCAATCGGGATCAGTTTGATCTAAACTGATTTGTGAAACAGTTTCTTCACTCCACACGGCTTGTCTCTTTCAAATGGCTACACAAAGGATTATTCATCAACAAACTCCCCTTGTACTGGTTCATCTATCTGGTTCCTTTCTTCTAGAATACTTTGAGATTCAGTCTCTTCACACTATGAGTCATCTTCATGGCATGTTTCTTCTTAATAGCCCTCATGGTTGTTTCCTTCTTCCTCATGCCACCGCTCATCTTCATGACTGCCTTTAAGATCAGTTTCTTCAATCATTGTTTTATCTTCAAAGTCATAACTTGCGTAGTAATACCCTGGCCATGGTGGTGCTTCATAGTCATTCCCTTCATAGTCATAGTTTTAGTGGTTTTCACCCATTAATTACATATGTGTTAAGTGTCTTTTATTGAGTCTAGGAGAGGTTTGATTTCTTTTTTTTGTTTTGTTTAGAGTTTTTACAGGATTTACAACTCTATGGAGCTAAAGGAAGGTCTGGACCAGCCTTGGACGTTTTAAAAATTCAATAACCAAATGGAAAGAAGCAAGGATCCTATGTTTCAACCTAAGATCGATATCCATCGAGTAAATGAAGCTGAGCATTTTGACAAAAGGATCAACCGATCCTCAAAGAGACTGATCGATCCGCAGCACAGATTTTCCCAAATTCCAGCCGACTTAGAAACCAACTTAAAGCTTTCCTATCTCATATAAATAGTGGTGCACGAGTTTTCTGCAGTTACAACTTGTTCTTATTGCTTTTTGCTTTTCGTTTTCATAGCTTAAGAGAGGAGAAATCATTAACTCTTCTACTATTGTTATCAGAACCGTCGTTACATTATTTTGATATTTATGCAAAATTTGAATTTTTTTTTTTAATTTCTGCATCTATGTCTGAGTAATCCACCAGTTGGGTTCAGGGTTTTTCAAAGGAATTTGATGATCGATTAGGTTTATGTTATTTAAATTAGGGATTTATCATTTTAGTTCTTATTGTTTGTGTTCTTTATACTTAAGTTAGCTTGATCACCTAGCTTTTGATCTGTAGGTTTAATTTATGCGCCAAAGCAAATGCTAGGTTACTGGAATCAACAATTTATGAGCTTAGTATCCATCGCCAACGAGAGTTGATGTTATGTCATCTAAGTGAACTTATCGGACTTGTTGAGATTGTTGGCATGTTTATTTAGGATCCACATAGTAGTACTACTAGGGAATCCTGTTTAGATAGCTAGTACTGCATGATTAGGTTAGCTTTATGGTAGTGCTCCGAGTACTAGAACGGTTCGTTAACAAATCCCTAGTTAGTTAGATAGCTTAGTTAATCATTGATACTTGCAACATTCTCTGTGCCCACCATTTCTCTCCATTAGCTCACAAACGTTTTACTTTACAGCTTTTGACATTCTTCAATCCTGACAAACAAAACAATATTTTTGTTCTAGCTCTACTCGTTGCATCGCAATTCGTAGTGTGAGTTTTATCTATGTGCGATTTGATCATAATATTTACTACAGCACACAACTGTGCACTTCCAGGGATTGAGAAGGTTAAAACCTGAGACATCAGCTCCAATCTTCTTTCATGTCACCTCCGGTTTCTCCGTAAGGTTTCTCGCAACACAACAACAAGAAGGAAGTGTATTAATTCTCAAATCAGAAAATATGGAAAGAAGAATTAAAAAAAATGAAGATCTTCTCTTTTCTTTTGCCTCTTATTTTTTTTTACTTTTTTGAAACAAACTAAGATGAGGAACAATATAATTCTCATCCCTTTATTTATCGGTAAATAAAAAAATAAATTTGTAATTTTTAATCAGGTTTATGAGAGAGCTCTCAAAACCCTAATTTGCTTGACGGCCGCTACCATCAAAACACGTCTTCATGACGTCTGTGCGATATCAAATCCACTATTTTCCATCTCTCGTTCTTTCGAGTGATTCTTATTCTTTTTCTCTAAGTGGTTTTTTCCGTTCTTGATCAAGTAGAGATTTCTTGTTTTCAGATATGGATTTTTAGATTTAGATATTTTATCAACTCCAAATTTAACAGTTCCATAGATTGGCTTGGTTTTTGGTGTGTCAATTCTAAGTTTGCAGGTTCTTTCTTTTCATCGGTGGCATGCTTTGGATTCTCACGGGTTTGATCTTTTTCTATTCTCAGTCATATGAGAATCATTTTCCCAGTTTGGATTGATTTTGCTCATCATCTCTACATAACAGATCTGATCGACATCAGATATGTTCTAAAGGCTTATATCTAGGAGTTTCAAAGTCGTGTTTCCTCCGACATCGACATATTCGGAAGTAACTCTTTCAAGTTTTGTCTTGTCAGATTATGAAAGTAAACAAAGTTAAATCTTTTTTGAGGTATACTTTACGCCAGTAGGGGAGAAATCTATTAACGAAGTGTTTATCAGTTTACGGCCTTTTGGGTAAGTTTCTTTCAAGATATCTCTAGGAGAAAGGCAAAATCTATATGTTTGGTGTGATAGATGGGATAAACTATAATGTTTGTTTCTTACTTTGACTTGTTTCTCCACATTGGTAGCATGCTTCATCACGTCACCAAGAGTCCTAAAAAGCTGAAGCTCAGCCTTCGATGGTTACAGTTGGAATCACTTTATGGTGGTTTTATTTTAAGGGTATTTTTCTTATGTGACAGTTACAAGTTTTGATGTTTAATAGTGTTTGTTTTCAATTTCATGTGTTTTTCTTTCATAGGACTTTGTTTCCAGGGAAATCAAATTTTCAGCTTGCTTTGTACTCTTCTCACCTCACCATACTCTCTTCTTCTCATCGATCTGTGAGTTTTTCAACCATTTCAATTTATTTTATTCTACCCCATATTTTTACATTCTTACATTCCAATCTTGAAACGATGTTGATCATCAAATCAAGCTGTTATACGATATTTCAAGATGGAACCTCAAGTTCCAGCAAAAGTTTAGTCTTTCACCGCCGTGATGTACTCAAACTCGCAAGCACAACCATTAGAATGGTACCTTAACACTTGACTCAATTCAATAACATAACCTTTGGTCCAGATGAGAAACTACTGTCTTTGAGCCACATTTTACTTAAGAGAAAATATTAGTTTAATGTGATTGATGAGTTCTTTGCAGTGATGATCTTCTCTTTTTAGGAGTTAATAGGTAATGGCTTCACTAATCATGTGGGCAATGTTACAGCTGTTGATTTATTTATTTATTTATTTATTTGATAAACAAAAATATTATTAAAAATAAGCCCTACATTGTGCATAACTAGATTTTGGTCCTATGCCAAAAATAATTAAAAGCATATAAGATCAACTGCCATAATCTCATTGTTATGGGGTGAAGTTACAACGATAAAACTTACTAAGAGGACGCAGATTGAATATGACCACGGTCAAATTCACCAGTCATATCAAAGACTACAAAAGCAGTTTTGGGGAAGCAGAAGTCATTAAAGTTCAAACTCAGACCAGAAGTGGATGGGAAAGCGAATCAAATGACGACCCATGCTTAAGGGAGAGGAGGAGAACTGGAAGTGCTAGCCCAAAGCAGTCCACAGTCCAATCCATTAAGTTATCACTCAGTTGAAGAGCAATCTGAAGTCACCGGTTAGAATCAAAACGATGAAATGTAAGTCCCAAGACTACAAAGAGAAATTGAAATGAGGCAGATAGACTCCGTGAAGATGAATATTCAAGATAAATTTGCCGGTTGTAGAACTAAGAAAATGGAAGTTGTGCTGTCCTCAGAACTCTCCGTAACCACTCACATTTTCCTTCAAGCCAAAGCAACTACTCGCCATTCACGAAACAGCCCCGCCACAGAAACTAAGCTTCGTTGTGCAGTTCTACATATAGACCCGCTCAAAGACACACTGTAACCAAATCAAGGTGAAAACTAAACCATAAAACGCAAAGGAGGTGCACATTGGAGCCACTGGAGGCCCAACTTGTTATTGGCCACACTACCACCAAGCCCAACAAGATTGAAACCTTCGCCCAAAACCATACAATCTCATCGGAGTCACCAAAGGTAAAGAACACCAAAATGCCGACAAGATGAAGTCCATGCTCTACCACCGCTATGACTACCACCGCCGTGACAACTACCACCAGACGCTGCCACCGCCATGATCAACCACCACCAAAGAACAAGCCACCAAAGCGAAGAGAGGATCATGACCATCGTTAGTAACTTGGTAGTGTTTACCTGGGAGTTTATTTTGTTTTATTGTTTTTGAAACGATGCTATTGATATTGATTGCTTATGTCAGCTAGCTGATTCTTATAAGTTTCAGGGGATTGACTTGTTGTGCTAGCGATCAAATTCTTGACCATTTCTGGGTTGCTGAGGATTTGGACTCGAAGATCAATATCGTTCATACTAGTGTCCAAATGACATTGCTTGTTTGCAGAATGGCATTATTCCTCTGTAGATTCACTCTTGTCCTCAACTAAAGTGAGTGGAATGATAGGAGTTTTGTTGTCATCAAAGTGTTCAGATTCCACCCGTGAAATAGAGAGCCTACGCGAAAATAGAATGTATCAGCAAGATAAAACACCAACATAATGTTGAATAAATAACCTAAGAAGTCTTAAAAGCAAGAAAACAAGGAAAATACCGTAAAGGTGGATAGATCAATTCTAACACTTTTGAAATCGTCAAGTTTTCCGTTTGCCTTTCTGAGCTCTCTCCACCATATTTAACCAGCCAAGCATCATTATAGAGTTGTTTTATTCCAGTACACTTAATATCAGTTCTTAAAGCTTTAAGGGGCTCTATAATGTTGATCACAACAAAAATCATTCATGTAGACCCTCTGCTTCATGGGAAGTGGAAGTTGAATGCTTCGATGACAGAAAAACTCCTATCATTCATCTCACTCAAGTTGAGGAAAATGGTGAATCTACAGATGAATCATCCCGCACTGCAAACAAGCAAAGTCATTTGGAAACCAGTATGATCGATATTGATATACTAGTCTAAATCCTCAACAACCCGGAAATGGTCAAGAATCTGATCGTTAGCACAACATCTCAGTCCACTGAAACTAAGAATCAGCCCGCTGGCACTAGCATCACAAGTCATTATGTCACTGTTCATTTCTTATGATGTGTGTCTTTAAAAGACAAGAGTCTCTCAGTTTTCTGAGTTTTTTTTCCTCTTTTATTGTCAAAAGAGTCTATTGGTAAATATTTTTCAAACATAGAAATTTTAAACTTTAACTTTTAAATACTGTCCTTAGGTAAGAGAGAAGGTAATGGTATTTGTTTCTTTTTATGATTTTATTTTTAAAGGTATGTTTCCTTTTTTTAATATAAAATAATTATTTTTAGCTGTATATGAAAAAATATGTACTAATTTACTACATAGGTGCATAAGTTTTTTTTTTTTGGTGAAGGACAGGGAGTCAATGTCTCCCCGTAATTTATTAAAACAGAAAAGAAAAAACTAAATCCGGATATGCCTTGGAAACGTAGTTCCTCGGCCATCATCCTCAACCAAAACCTCCACACCATCAGCCAGCCACGTCTCGCATGGCACCTCCTGCCATAGCCAAATCAGGATTCCCATGCGATGCTCCATCTGTATTCATCCTCATCCAGCCCTCCGCTGGTGGTTTTCATGCTACCATCCTTTCTACTCTCACACCCGTCTCCTTACTCCCATAAGCTAGGAGATAAGCTTTCGTCACTTCACTTGCCAAATCTGTAATAAATTTCAGTCTGTGCCGACACTTAATATTCTCCCCAAAAACATTCCCACATCTCCACTTCTAGCTCCACCAAATTCCCATAGCAAACATTGTATCCCATGCACATTCCGCAGAACCAACTTCCCTGCTCAAATTCCCATAAATCTAATCAAGCAACGAGGCAGTAAAAAAACCTGGGTCTTCTAATAATAAAACATTATCCACCACCACCGCTGCTAGTTCCAGCCGTTTATTCTGCGTGACATATGGCACAATATTGTCTAATGCCCAGCCTGAACTATCACATCAAAAATCCTTAACACGCATCTCAGCATACTCCAATGGTAAATCTGTGGTCACACTCTCTATCAATGGTTTATTTGATAACCATTAATTTATCCGACTAGAAACGTATATCTCGCCAATTACCTAGCACCCATCTCTTTCCTTTCATCACCACTTCTCCCAGTCCTAACACCACACTCCTCCATGTCGACGAACCTGGCCTTCTCGCAAACAGCCAATTCTGATCTTGAATTCCACCCACTTTATACTTGCTGCGTAAAACTCTTGCCCATAAACTTGTATGATCATGTAATAACCGCCAACCCATTTTAGCGAGTAATGCTTTGTTCATATCCTGTGAAGCTTTAATACCAAGTCCTCCCTCTCTCCGTGGTCGACATACCTTGTCCCAAGCAACTAAATGTTGCTTCCTCTTCTCCGGAGTACTTCCCCATAAAAATGACCTTGATACTCTGTCCAATCCGGCCAGGATTGGCTTTGGTAACGATGAGTCTTGGGGGTGTATTGGAACAGGAGTGATGTTGCCACATCGTTCTTCTTTGGAACGGCAGACCCTGGATTGATTTTTTCCTAAACTTCGCTAACTCGAAGAGTTATCTTCATCTGCATCGCCCAAACTGTATAGTTTGTTGATGTTAGCATCAGACAATGGATTGACGGAGCTCCAAGGTCCTTCGTTCGCGGTGCTTGAGTCACATCTCCCATGCTTGAATCCGTGAACCCCTTATCACCACCTTTGATCGAGTCTTCAACTTAAGCTCTGATACCAATTCAAATCAAATATCAAACTAGAACTTG
Organism: Cardamine occulta; assembly: GCA_028015245.1. Classification (NCBI taxonomy): domain Eukaryota; kingdom Viridiplantae; phylum Streptophyta; class Magnoliopsida; order Brassicales; family Brassicaceae; genus Cardamine; species Cardamine occulta. The sequence goes on from CM051390.1 coordinate 5,981,366, forward strand.
AAAGCTTTAAAGAACAATTTTTCTTTATTAGATTTAGAAACTCTCTCAAAACTAAATCTCTCTCTCAAGGTCTTATGGAACAACTCTCCATAGACTTGTATTTATAATAAAACAAGCACCTTCTTATTCTATTATGAAAAGATAAACTCCCATATCTAATCTAAATCTATTTATTTAGATATTGTTATATTTCTTTTTTTTTTATCTCTTCTAGCTTCTTCTAGAAGTAGATAACTTCTTCTTCAAGTATTGGAATTATCCAACAGGAGAAGCTTCATCAAGTGGCTACCTCTATCATTTTTCCGATTGAAGGGTTCAAATCAATTGCAACTAGATCTTAAGTGTTTCCACACTCAAAAGGTGGTTGATGAAACGCTTGAACAACTAGTGCCAGATATTTGCATTCCTAGCCTAAGAGATTGGATATTTAGGGTGTTCATTGACAAGAACGGGTTGAGTCTTAGTGCCTGTTAGGGTAGATTTCGTCAGAGACATCTGAGTCTGGCACTGCCTTAGCTTGAGGTCATCTGTCACGACAGTGGATTTGATTGCTTGTGAACCCGTTGTCTAGGGATTAGCTCTGTTTGAGTTTGTCAGCGCCTTAGATGGATTTCAGAGGAGTCACTGACCAATTACCCCATTTTTGAGAGCTTGTTTGTCTTAGTTGATTTTACCTTGTCTTAGTTATCATCTTCGCTTGCTAGCTTCCACACTTAGTTTTATCTCATCAATTTATTTCGTCATTTTCACTTGCTGCATTACTCCTACAGCATTTGTGCACTACTTCTCTAGCACCTGCACCTGCCTCCCTAGTATTTTTACTTAGTATTTATTTTGCATATTTCATGTTTCACTTAGGTTGTTAGACAATCCAACATCAACTTGCTTGGCTTGAATTAAGTATATCTGATCTCATCCTGATTGTTAGCATCTCACCCATTTGGATTGACACCTTAGTACTACAATGACATGTTATACTAAGGAATTGATATATCCATAGTTTATAGTTCACATACACACCACACACATAAACTTGTATTTTTACTTAGAAAAAGTATAAGGATAGGGGACTCGCATCCAATAGAACAAGTTCCTATTGCTAGGTCTCCCTTGACTACAGGCTGAGTACTGAGTAAAAATACTAATATCATGGGGTCGGTGACGGAAAACGCAGATCTGTTGGAGAGTGAAGTCAGAGACTGCTGCAGTGGCGGAGGTCCATAACGGAGATGCTCTTCAAGCTGCTCTGTTCTTCAAAGTAAAGCTTTGTCTAATTTATACCCAAAAACAAAACTGTGCAAACTTCTTTGAGATCTGTATGAATATCGTGGAAAAAGATATCGATATTGGTTTTCATTTCATCCTAAACCCTTATATTCCTTTTTCTTTGATTCCTCGATATTGAACATGAGAACCAAACATAAGTGAATCCCTTTGGGAACTGTTTTACTAGTCTTTACTAGTCCAGCAGCCACTTGCCTTATTCAGTTATTTGGATGGGTTCACACCCAAATCTACTTTACATTGAGCTGTGCATTTTGGAGACCTTCTTTGTGCATCAGAGGCTCTCAAGGACGCATCACTTCCTTCCCAAGTTGTCAAGATACAAGGCACTAGATAGTAACCCGCGCTGCACAGCGCAGAAAATTTTTTACTTCATACTTCGTTAGTTCTTATAGTCATAGATTATTATTAGTGTTTTAAATTAAATTTTTATTTTATTTTAGTGTCATTTATGTTATTTATTATTATTATATATGACTTGTGTTGTGTTAATTAAATTTACGAATATATAATTACATGCAGTGTTATATTTGTAGACAAATTTCTTTAATAAGTTAGATTATAATATAGTTTCGTTGTAAAATTTAAGTGGTGTTATATATATATTTTCACATTATTAAAAAAATCTATAACTGTTTGATTTACTCCAATATATCAATTATTATTAATGATTAGAAAATCGATCGGAAATCCGTCATGACCTGTCTTTAGCTGCTCTGACCCCTCTTCACCCGTCCTGGCCCATTGTAAAAATTAGAATATTTGAAGATCTGGATAATTTAAAGTTGGATGGTAAATAAATTAATTTTAATTTTCATCCATAATTAATAAGAGAAAGAAAGTGGGTTTAATTTTTTTGTGGAAAGTAAAAATTGTTTAAAATATTATTTACAAATATTATTTAATTATATTAATTTTGTGATTATTATTGTATCCTTTATAAATTTATTGAAAAACATTAAATACAATATTGTTTAAATACTTTAATTAAAAAATTTCATATTTCTTTAGGATATACTAAATAAAAATAAACAGATTTAAATTTAAATATTAAGAATTGAAATTTAAAATATCTATATACCAATTTTTGGGCTATTTATTAGGGAATTGATTTACTAAATATGAAATTATTATGATAATTAGTAAGATTTAAAAAAAATAGAAAGATTGTCCAATGGCATTTGTTGTAATATCCCACATAAATACAAGGTTACTTTGTTTTTAACATTGCTCAAATAATTATATAGAGATATCATACTTTCCAGTTTTTGAGCCGAAAATCACATTAAAAAAACTCCAACGGCTCTTTTATTTAATTCTTTGCAATTTCTCTTGCTTCTTGTAGTTTTATGACCGTTTGTGATCTGTTCTATATAAGCATAGCTTAGTTCTTCTTTGTACTCATCCTTCTACAAAATTAAGTAATAAGCATTGAGTTTGTTTTACAAAAGCCGAGTTCTTTTGTGTTTCTTGTTCAATTGAGTATTGTGTGGATTCCTTTACACCTTTGTGTGTTTTGGATCAATAACTTGTGTGATTCAAGTTGTTTATTCATGTGTTGATTAAGTGATTCAATCATCAAACCCTCATCTCCACCGCTACCTTCATCCATCCGACCACTCTAGCTTCGAACTTTTGCTTCCGTTGATTAAATCATCGGGTGGATTCCCGTGTTTGTATCAGGAACCTTAAATGGAATGATTTTACTTAATGCATTTAACCTTGTTGTGTTTGCTGATGAACATTTTGTATTTTACAGCTGAAACCATAAGTATATCAGTTCCCTGTAGAGGTCAACAAAACAAACGAGCTAAGTGAAGCTTCCAAGTGAAGAAGTCAGAAGAGATATGTGTCAAGGCTTCATTAGATTTAGTTAAGGACCATGGTGTTCTATGATCCTTAATTGTTCTTGTTATTCAAAGATTCCATGCAACTTATGGCGACATTGAGTTAATAAAATAGAAAGTTTGAATAAAACTAGTCTCCCACATGTCTCCACTTTTATTTTACCACTTTAAAGCAGAAAATAAATTTT
>CM051390.1:5984784-6434784 GCA_028015245.1 Cardamine occulta
GCAATATTGGTAATCAATTAAACGGTATAAGTTAAAGCGGAACAAAAACAAAAGAATGCAAAATTATTAGTTTTTATGTCTTATCATTCTGTTTTTTCATATAGTATTAAAATTTTGATAAATTAATACTCCCTCCGTTCCATTTTATAAGAACTTCTAGCTAAAAGTGCGCCTATTAAGAAATACTCCCTCCGTTTCAGAATAGATGATGTTTTATCTACTTTATCTTGTTTCAGAAAATTTGATGTTTTAATCTTTTTACTTTATTTTTATTGATAAATTGTAAATATCAAGATGTAATGATTGAAAAGAACTATGTTACTATTGGTTTATAATTATTAAAATAATTCTTGGTAAGAGAAAATAATATATATTAAAAAAGTAATGATTATTTTCTTAATTTGTGTAAAATATCCTTAACATCATCTATTGTGAAACAGAGGGACTATATTTTTCTTTACAAAAATATAATTTAATGTTTTATTTTAAATCGATTAACCAATCAAAATTTAATTTTTGCATAGAAACTTGCAAAACTTCTAATAAAATGGAACAAGAAAAAATGTCTAAAACTTCTTATAAAATAGAACAGGAGAAGTAACATTGAAACTATAATATTTTATTAATTTATCGAAATATTGATTTATCAAGTTTTAATTTATAGAGGTCTAATTTAGTTGTTTACTGCAAAGTACTTTTACTGCAATTTTTTATCTCTTTTAATATATTTTATTAATAAAACAAGTAAAAATATACAATAAATCCCTTTTCTCTTTATTTTTACCTTAACCCAATAACCCCAAAGATAAATTAACACAGTATTCCAAATGGTGGATTAACCTTCTGATATTTATTACAACAACAAAACTTATATGACATATTTATAAAATCATTAATATGATTAAATTCCTAGCGAAAAATAAATAAATAATATGAGTTAAATAGTGAAAACAAATGGACCCATATGATTGGGAGATTTGGATAACAGAGAATCCACAAAACTCAAAAGTGTATCTTCAGTTCACAAAACCCAAACTCACACACTCTCCATTTTCTTCAGACATATCTTCTCTCTTCTGTCTTCTCAAACCAAAAATGGGAGGAGTCTCCTTCCTCTCAACTGTTCCTTCCTTCACCAATCATCAACATCTCACCACACTCTCTTCCTCTTCTCATCGCTCTGTGAGTTTTTCAACCATTTCACATTCTTTTATTTCTAACCCATTTTACATTCTTATGTTACAATCTTGATCATCAAATCAGGCTGTTGTTGCTATACGATGTTGCAAGATGGAACCTCAAGTTTCCGGTGAAAGTTTATCTTTCCACCGCCGTGATGTTCTCAAACTCGCTAGCACCGCCGTAGGATTGGTACCTTAATTAACACTTAACTCAACTCAATTACATAAACATTTTGTCCAAAAGAGAAACAGTCTTTGGTTAAGAGATAAGATTTAGTTAAATGTTGATTAATGAGTTCTTGGCAGTGATGATCTTCTCTTGTTAGGAATTAATAGGTAATGGTTTCATTAATCATGTGGGTGATGCTAAAGCTGCTGACTTGAATCAGAGAAGACAACGATCTGAGCTTCAATGTGAGTTCTTTAACATATCTCACAGTTTGAAATGTTAATTGGAACTAAAGTTTTCATTTGTATTATATAGCTAAGATCAAGATTTCGCTTTCGAGCGCCATTAAGGCTAAACCGGAGCTTGTACCTTCAATACTAAAACTAGCTCTCAATGATGCTATGACTTATGATAAGGTAATGCTTCATATTTCTCTTATTGATCGTTCTTGTGATTGCACAACTCTTAACAAATAGCATTTTACTCTTAATGTTTGGTTAGCCTACGAAATCTGGGGGAGCTAATGGATCGATACGGTTCAGGTACTTAGATAATGTTAAAAACATTATTAGAGTAGTGTTTTCATGATGTCTCATGCAATGTTATCTTTTTTTTGTGAAGCTCTGAGCTAAGTAGAGCAGAGAACGAGGGGCTTTCTGATGGGTTGAGTCTGATAGAGGAAGTGAAGAAGGAGGTTGACTCGGTCTCAAAGGGTGGACCTATTTCATATGCAGATCTCATTCAATTGGCAGGTGATGGATGAATGATATAACATACACCAAAACTTGTTTATGATTCACAGCATTGTTGTTGTGAAAAATTGAAATGGTTCAGGTTGGTTCTGTAGGACAATCAGCGGTGAAGTCAACGTTTTTAGCCTCGGCAATCCGAAAATGCGGTGGAAATGAAGAAAAAGGGAACTTACTCTATACTGCATATGGTTCAGCTGGTCAGGTACATAATGCTATACCTTATGTTGATGCTCTTCTGCGTTTTGAGTAACAAAACCGATAACTTGTTTGAATCGAGACTGAACTGTTGTTAATGTATTAGTGGGGCTTGTTTGATAGAAATTTTGGAAGGAGTGATGCAACAGAGCCAGATCCTGAAGGTAGGATTCCACAATGGGGAAAAGCAACTGTGCAAGAGATGAAAGATAAGTTCATTGCCATTGGATTGGGTCCTCGTCAGGTACATGACTTTCTTCAGTTTAAAGAGACTACGACTACGACTACGACTAACCTGTATTGTTTGGTGGATTTGTAGCTAGCTGTAATGTCTGCATTCTTGGGTCCTGATCAAGCTGCAACAGAACAGCTCTTAGCTAGCGATCCACAAGTTGCACCATGGGTTCAGAAGTATCAACGAAGCCGTGAGACCGTATCTCAGACAGATTACGAGGTTTTGTTTTTACTCGATTTGACTAATCATAGTCCTCTACTTACTTCTAGCTCATGTTCATGTTTTGAGTTCTTGAACATGTTTGCAGGTTGATCTGATAACAGCATTCACAAAGCTCAGTTGCTTAGGACAGCAAATCAACTTTGAGGCATACACATATCCTATCGAGCGGATCAATCTGAGCAAACTCAAGCTATAAGAAAATGAGCCATGTACACTATAAATGTATAAACCTGAGCAAACCTAAACTCTTTCCGCAATCGATTGCAGAAATAAACCAAAGATTTTTCTTGACATTTAATCAAGTTGAGATAAGAAAAAGAAAGTTGAATCCGTTACAAACAAAGAAACATGAAACAGAAGATGAGAGTCGAATCATGAGGAAAACAAGAATAATAATAGGAATCAAGTAGCATCGAGATAGCAAAAGTAGAAATCAGAAGAAACCAACACAGAAACTTCTCCAAAAGGAAAAACATATTAATAGAGAAGTTTTTAGATTACTGAAATAACAGCAAAGTCATCGCAAGACTTAGGAATGTTGTTGTTCTTCAGCAGGTTTTGGTGCTGGTGCTTCTTTGATATCTTCAGTGACATCGTCCTGATTAAAAACACATTTAACAATATCATCAGAATCAGAATCAGACCAGAAGAATCAAAGAATGAAGAAAGCATAAAAAAAACAAAACCATTTGATATCTAAATCTTAAGTCTTCTAATGGCTTAATAACTCTCATGATTTCAGAAATTAAGTAACAAAACAAGCTTAAACAGGATTTAACACATTTGACAATCATTAAAATCAAAATCAGACCAGAAGAATGCATCAAGATGTAAACTAAACCATTTGATTTCCATACCTAGTCTTTCTTAATAGCTTAATTAGACTCATGGTTTCCTAAATCAAGCAACAAAATAGGATTAACACACATTAAAATCAGAAGAATACCATAAGAATGCATCAAAATGTAAACTAAACCATTTTATTTCCAAATCTATTTTTTTCGAAATCATCTGACCAGAAGAAAGCATCAAAATGTAAACTAAACCCTTTGATTTCCAAATCTAATCTTTTTGAAATCACTTGACGTCGTCAGTAACATCATCCTGATTAACACATTTGACGATACCATCATAATCAAAACCAAACCAGAAGGGAAGCTTAAGTACATGCACTATGAGAACTGAAAATTACATAAACAACAGTAATTTCCATCAAAATGTGAAGTAAATCATTTGATTTTCCAAATCTACTCACCAAAAACAAGAAGAAATAACTATACCGAAAGCAATACCATCAGTAATCTCTTACTTTTCTAACTATTCCGCTATTGCCTACCATTAAATCTGCTAAAAAACACTTTCATCGCTTTGTGAAACCAAACTATTTGATTTCCAAATCTAATCTTATTAAAATAGGCTCATGGTTTCATGAATCAAGTATCAAAACAAGAGTCACTACAATACCTGCATATCAGAAGTCCAGAGAGTGAGATTATCACGAAGAAGCTGCATAATCAAAGTACTATCCTTGTATGACTCTTCACCAAGAGTATCCAATTCAGCAATTGCTTCATCAAACGCCTAATTAAATCCATTAAAACTCATCAACATAATCTTCAAAAAAAAACAAAATACACTTCTGATAGAAACCAAACCTGCTTAGCAAGATTACAAGCACGATCTGGAGAATTCAAAATCTCATAGTAAAACACAGAGAAATTCAAAGCTAAACCAAGACGAATCGGATGTGTTGGAGCCAATTCAGAATTCGCAATATCCTAACACAAAAAACCAAAATCAGATTTCACAAATCAAAATATCATACAGAATCAACAAGATCGAAGGAAAGACAGATTCAAAAAACCTGAGCAGATTTGTAAGCAGTAAGAGTATGTTCAGCAGCATCTTTCCTCTCTTGACCAGTTTTAAACTCAGCTAAGTATCTATGATAATCTCCTTTCATCTTCAAGTAAAAAACCTTGGAATCTCCAGAAGAAGCAGCAGGAACAAGAAAAGTATCGAGAACCTTGAGGATTCCATCGCAGATATTTGATAATTCGGTTTCGATTTTGCTTCTGTAGTCACGAATCAAGGTGACGTGGTCATCGTTGCCACGGCTTTCTTCTTTTTGTTCGATTGATGAAATGATTCTCCATGAAGCACGACGAGCTCCGATTACGTTTTTGTAAGCTACGGAGAGGAGATTACGTTCTTCGATTGTGAGTTCTTCTTCGTCTACAGATTTCGCGACTTTCTCCATGAATTCTACCATTTCTTCGTATCGCTCTGCTTGTTCTGACAGTTTCGCCATGTAAACGAATTCTTCCCTAGTCGAGGAAGCCGCCATTTCTCTTCGCCGTTAGATCGGAGACGAACGCAAGGAGAAGTTTCAGATCTGCGAGACAGCCAGAGAGAATTGTTTTTTTTTTTTTTAAAATTCCACAAAAATACACCAACTAATTATCCATTTCCATAAAAATACACAAAATTTGTGGATATCCAAAAAAATACATGAATTATTTTTTCCTTCCATTATAATACACAAACTTTTAAATTGTATCCATTTAACATTCAAGCTTTTACAAAAAGTAAAAACTGTTTATTTTTAATTAAAATAAAAATATTATAATAAAAAAACTATTTTATAAAATACTAAAAAAAACTCAATAAAATTCTAAAAATTTGTACCAAACCTAAAATAAGTCTTAAAATAAAAGTTGACCAAAAAAGTCTTAAAATAAAAATTAAACTTGTAAAGTTTTAAATTTATAAATAAAAAAATCTAAAAACAGATAAAACTTCTAATACTTTTAAAAAAATTAAAGTTAAAATATATCTCTTTAAATTCATAAAAGTTCAGTAATAAAGTTACCATTATTTTTTGAAAATAACATCGTGAAATTGTGTGTAATAACAATAATATGGGTTGCATTTATTTGTGATTTGGGTAATTTCTGATGTAAATAATATAATAAATATATAAATATATGATTTTAAAAATTTGATATATGTTGTTTACCTTATATATGGTAATACAAAAATTTGAAGTACTTAAATATTTAATGAATTAATATTTTCACGAAAGGTATACTATATGAAAATATTTTGTATCTATAATATAAATGTTAAATTTTAGATTTATTTAAAGATTTAAATAATTGAAGAAATATTTTGATTTTTTGCATTTGATAATTTAGTATTTTAATTTCTGGAATTTTACAGATTTTTTAAAGATTTGAAAAGAATTTTAAGAATTATTTTCGAGTTTTATAAAATAATTTATTATTTAAATATTATTTTTATTAAAACAATTAAAAAAAAGATTCTATGTTAAATGGATTCAAATTAAAATTTTGTGTATTATATAATTGAAGAAATAATTAGTTCATATATTTTCTTGGGTATTCATAAAATTCGTATATTTTTATGAAAATCGATAAATAGTTGATATATTTTTATGGAATTTTTCTTTTTTTTTTATTTGGAATTCTGTGAATGAGTGGGGAGCGACGATTACGGTTGGGAGATGAAAGGAGAGGCGTTGGATGAAAGCTGGCAAGACACGGAAAAAGGCGCTGCTTTTCAGATACTTTTTAGGTCAGTTTGAATTTTTCAAAGATTCAAAGGGTACTTTTAGATTTTCGTAACTGGGCTCAAAGCCTATATTTATATTTACGGTTTAACTGCGCCGAAATAATATCTATTGAATTGAACCAGACGTTATTGAATATGCCATAAACCTTGCACCACCGGTAGACTTTGGGGGATTATTGGTTCTAAAAATTTTAAAGAGTTAAAAGCATGGTTTTTTAAACCAGACTGGACCGGCCGGTCGAATCAGTTGAACCAGAACTCGGAAGGTTATCCGATACGGAGTATACTAAAAACTGGTATTGAAAACACCCGGAAAACCTGAATAAAAACTGGTGAACCGGATTGAACCGGTGAACAGCCAAAACCTGGTTTTTGAATTATTGAGTCTTCCGCCATTGTTATTGGTGTTTTTCTATAGTGAGACTTGTCTTTTTGATTGGTTTTTAATGATCAATGTTGATCTAATTACAAAAACTATGTACTTACGATCAAAATAAACAAGATGATGGAAGAAATTTAAAGTCATGTGTTATGTGTTATTAGTTTTGGTAGTTTTAAAATGTTGTTTATAATCATTTAAAGTCATGAGTTATTGGATTAATGACTTTAGAGATTTAATCAAAGTTGTGTTATTCAAATAAAATGAATTTAACAGATTGTATGCCTATATTAAAATTTACTATTATTGATTGAGTGACTTCAAAGTTTTTTGCTCATACAAAGACTCTTTCAAAATACTAGATGCTACCTTCAGATTTTCAAAATTATTTTCTCTGTAAAATTACTTCTTGCCGAAAAGAAAAAAAAAAAAACATTAACAAACTTTATCTGGTGTTCTTCTTACTTACCCCTTACATTCAGAAGTTAAGTTTACTTATTACGCCAGTCTCTTATCTGGTTTTCTTCAAATGAACAGATGCCTCCTAAAGCTACCGAGAGAGATTTTTACGAGTTCTTCTCCAAAGCTGGCAAGGTCAGTTGCTTTGTTTCATTCTTATTGGGCTAATCTTAGTATATTGGGCTATTTATGTATATGATTAGGTTTTAGAGAAGTAACCGTCATATGTAATGTACAAACATCTTAATAAGATAAAAAAAACACATTCTCTAAATTCTACATGGTATCAGAGCTAAAATCCTAAAACCCTAAAAAAATTTGTTTTCTTCGCTTTCGATACACGTTTCTTTTCTCTTTGATTTTGAGTCCCTTTGATTCGAACTCTGTTTCTTTTCTTTCTTCTTTTGATTCTTTCTTTGTTGTCTTCTTCCTCATCAACATAGCTGGAGACGATCTCAAAGAAACCAAAGATATCAAAGTTGTTGTTGATCGTCGTGGTGATACCATGACTCCGTTCTCTTTGTCTTCGTCGGACAACCCTGGTGCGTCGATAACTCTGGTGATAAATACAATGAATGGGCATCAGAGATGCTCAATTCTCTTGGAGCTAAGAAGCAGACGGGATTTATTGATGGAAGTATTGTTAAACCAGCGACTGATAGCCCTGATTATGAATCATGAAACGCAGTCAAATCCATGGTTGTTGGTTGGTTAAGAACTTCGATTACACCTCGAGTTGGTTCGACAATTTCATTTATCACATATGCTAGCAAAACTGTGGGATAATTTACAAAAGTGTTTTTGTGTTGGTAATACTGTCCGAGTTCATCATCTTCGTTCCAAACTTACTTCATGTCGCCAAGAAGGATTATTTGTGATTGATTATTACGGCAAACTAGTGACAATGTGGGATGAGCTTTATGCATATAAGTCAATTCTGAAATGCTCGTGAGGAGCTGCAGAGTCGTTTGCTAGTGAGAGAGAAGAAGAAAAGATTCACCAATTCGTGATGGGGCTTGATGAGTCTCATTTTGGTACTGTTGCTACTTCGATATCACTACAAAAAAAAATTATTATTGTGACGAAATTTTGAGACGAAAATTTATGTCACAATATTGTGACAATTTATCTACGGAATTGTGACAAAATTTTATAGTCACGAAATCGTTACTATTAGGTCACAATTTCGTGACGAAACTGAGAGTAACTAAAACATGCACTACAAGAAAAATACCGCAAAACTGACGGCCAATTCTGTAGGAAATCCGTCGGTTTTTGCTGTCGCTTCTATCTCGTCGGAAATAAAAGCTGCGTCGGAAATCCGTCGGTTTTTAATCCGTCGGTTTTAAACCGACGGAAAACCGATAGATTTCTGATATTTATAAACCGATGGATTTCTGATGGATCTAAAACCGACGGAATTCCGACGGATATATAATTTTATTAATAATATTTAATTTATTGTAATTAATATTAATTAATTTTAATTAATTATAATTAATATATAAAATTAATTCGGAATAATTATAAATTAAAATTTAGAAATATAATTATAAAAAAAAAATTATTATAAAATTTTAATTACAATTAAAATAAAAATAAAAATAAAAAATAAAAATAAAAATAAAAAATAAAAATAAAAATTAGATTAAAAATTTTTAATCTAATTTTTTTTCTTCTAAAATGAGAAATGAATTCGTTGAGAAGAAGAAGTGATATATAAAAAAAAAATTCCGATGGATATATCCGTCGGAATTCCGTCGGAACTGACGAAAAAATTAATATTTGCCGGTGTTTTTCGAAAATATTTCGAACATCCGTGCCTATATTTTTGCTATCCGTCGGAAATTTCCGACGGATTTCCGAAGGATAACAAAAAATTTAAACTAATTTAATTCACGCGGGTAACTTGCGCGGTCAAATTTTCATTTTCCGTAGGAAATCCGTCGGAAATATCCGACGGATTTCCTAAAAATATAATTAAACTCATATACAACATATTTAACACATTTGATACAGGATTCCGTCAGAAATCCGTCGGAAATTTCTGATGGATTTCTGACGATTTTGTGGTTTCGTGGTCGTTTACGATCCATTTCTCTTGAAATATGTTTGTAATATGATTTGTTACTCATTTCAATGATAAAATACTAAGAAATACTTTGTTACATATTAAATATACCAAAATTATAAAATTTTATTTGTTATGTTTATAAATCATCGCTTAAGTATATGTATCATTGTCTAACATGTAAACATGATTGTATGAATTTTTCTAATTTTTGTATATATGATATATAACAAGGTTTTTGGTATTATTTTATGATTGAAATTAGTAACATAGCATACTACAAACATATTTCAAGAGAAACGGATCGTAAACGACCACGAAACCACAAACCCGTCAGAAATCCATCGGAAATTCCCGACGGATTTCTGACGGTTTTGTGGTTTCATGTGTCTCGTTCTAAGGTTTAGTCTGACATATGACTAGACAAGCCGAAAAACAAATTCCGTCAAAAATCCGTCAGAAATCCATTGGAAATACGTCGGTAATCCGTCGGAAATCCGTCGAAAAATTCCGATGGATTTCCGACGGAATTGTCAATTTTCGACGTAATTTCCAATGGAATATAAATCGTCGGAAAATTTTCGATGGATTTCCGACGGAATCGTCAATTTCCATGTATCAGAAATACGTCGGGAATCCGTCGGAATTTTTCGACGGATTTATATTCCGTCAGAAATTCCGTCGGTTTTGCGGTTAATTTCTTGTAGTGATGTATGTAATAGTGACAAATCTGTGACAAAATTTACAGTCACAAATTTTGTTACGAATTTGCAACCAAAACTCGTCACTAAGTGATACAATTTTGGTGACTAAAGTTTTGTCTCCTACAAAAATGAAGTTTGGTAACCATTTCCTTGCAACTTGTTACCGATTTGAAACAATTAATGACGAAAATGTTACTATTATCAGTCACAATTTGTGTTAATAGTTTTTATCTATTTTTTTGTAATTTCAAGTTTCCAATATTTTTTTTTTGTTTTTTCTTCTCTTTAATTTTTTACATTAAACAAAATTTATTTACTAAGCTTAAGTTGATGTTATTTAATTTAATCTATATTTGCTGTTCTTTTTTCTTAATAACAAAATCAATATTTATTATTAAAATTTTAATAAATATTACTATTTCATAATAACTTTTTCTTTAATTTATTTTTAAAAACACATACTGCAAACAAAAAATAATGATAAATAATGATAAAATATCTCAAAATTTGTCTACAAAAAAATGCCAAACTTTTGCATTTATCGCCTAAAATCTTAAAAAAATTAAATTTAGCTACATTTTTATTTGCTGCTAAGACGTCACAATAGTAAAAAACCTAAAAATGCCTTAGAGAAGTTAATACTCCCTCTGTTTCATTTTATTTGTTGTTTTAGGTTTTAGCACACAAATTAAGAAAACATTCAAATTTTCTTTTTTACCCTTCATTAATACACTAAACAAATTTTTTCATTGGTTATCATATTAAAATAGTAGGGGTAATAAAATAAATTTTATTTAAAATTTGCATTGGAAACCCAAAACAACACTTATTTTATAATAAAAAAAACGCTAAAACTACACAAATAATGTGAAACAGAGGGAGTAACCTTTTTCCAAAAACTGCCTTAGAGATTCCTGAGATCCATGCCAAAAACTGTCTTTCACCATAAACTTCCTGAGATCCACGCCATTTTGTTTCATTGCTTTTCCCAGATCACAAAATTTGTTACCCTCTCTGTCTCTCCTTCCTTACTCTCATGACCACCGTCACGCTTCTTTGATCTCCGTCGCCGTGAATTTCACCCAGCTTCCCGCTCTTCGTATAAATTTGTAAGAATTGATCCTTAATTTTGTTCTTGTCCTGGGTATTTTGTTAGCCTGAGTGTGGGGTTTATCTCACCTTTTCAATTTGCAGAATTCTGCTAGCATTGGCAGGGAGATAATGTAGGCTCCGGTTAAATGGGGTCAAAGATATTATTGTCGATGTGTTTGGGTTAAGGTGGAGTTGAAAATTCTTCTACGGCTGGTACATTGGATCATCCTCTATTTTACCAGTATTAAAGTTTTGGTATTCTTTACAAAAGATTTTCATTATGGAGGAGAATTGTTTCTCTAAAAGGATGTTGAATGGTTGAATGTCGAAGTTCTTGAGCCATACCACCAGGGGTGAATCGATGGAGTTGTTCTCCTTCTTCAGTTCTTTTCCTTAGATGTTTGATTTTGTGTGAGATATATATATATATATATATATATATATATATTCCAGTACATATAACATTTCATGATTAAAAATTTAATAAGTACTTGATATTTATGTGTTTGATTGTTTTTTGCAGGTGAACATGAGTTTCAGAATCAGTTTCTCTCTGGTTATTCAGGAACTGAGGTGGAGTTCAATGATGTGAAGCATCTCATTCTCAAGGAAGATGATATTGTTGGCATTCTTGAGACAGAAGACATCAAAGATATCAAACCTTTGAATGACCGGGTCTTTATTAAGGTTTGTGTCTTGTGCTTAATCATCTTACTATTGTTTCTGCCCCCAAGAATACAGTGATAACTTATGTTTTAAAATTTCTGAGTTTAGGTTGCTGAAGCAGAGGAGAAATAGCTATAGAGGATTTTGTTCACCGAAACTACCAAAGAAAAGCCTTCTATTGGCACGGTAAGCACACACTTGATATTATGTCCGTTCCAAGAATCTGAAACTTTTTAAGTAGCTTATTTGTTCATGAGTTCATACACAAGTTTCAATAATTTCTTCTCCTCTCTCCGACCGGGTTCTCTAGATGAGGAAGGCAATGCCAAGCCACTACCAATATCAACTGGAAGCACAGTTCTATACTCCACGTATGCTGGTAATGACTTCAAGGGCAAAGATGGTTCCAACGACATTATCCTCAGAGCTTGGGATATCATAGCTATGTTTTCTTAGTTATTATATCTTTGTAGACTACAACTTGTATCCCAGTTGTAGTAATTTTTCATAAACGGCTTGAGCAAAATAAAATAAAAGATTTGAGTTTGGAAATATGATTGTAATTTCATTGCTGATCTGATTGCTTTAATATCATCTGTGACGATTTGAAACTATAATTCTATCGTATTGAGCTATAGAATTGGAACGTTATTTCAGTCTCCAAATACTACGTTAAAGAGACAATTTTTTCGTCAGTATTTGTGTCGTATTTGTGATGTATTTTTAGTCATTACTTGTGACGACTTGCAACTATAATTCTGTCATAATGAGTGACGAAATTACGACGTTATCGTAGTCACAAAATATGACGGTTTTGTGACTATATTTTTGGTTAGTAACCGTGACACTTTTGTTAGTCTTATTTATCGTTACAATTTGTAACGAAATACTAACTAAATATTATCATAGTAATATTGTGACGCTTTTGTTACAAATTTTTATTTGTGACGATTGTATTGCAACCATTAAAATTTGTCACAAATTGGTCACAATATTTTTATTTTGACGAAAATATATTTATTGTGATGAAATGTTTTGTAGCAATAAAATATATTGATTCTGATCCTATGCCTGATTTGGCTCATGTTTATGCCAAAGTCATTCGTGAAGAACAACGTATTTCTTCTTCTAAGACTCACGAGCACACCCAAGAAAGTGTTGGGTTTGCGACTCAACGTGATGGTTGTCTGATTCTCGTCGTCACTCAAGTGGTGATACCACTGGTATTGCGATAACTGGAGGATCTAGAACAGAGATCGTTTCTTTTTCTCTCATTGTGGAAAGTCTGTCCATGAGAAGGATTTTTGTTGGAAATTCATGGTTATCCGGAGTGGTAGAGGAACAGGTCGTGGTGGTCGTGGGTCTGCCCCACCGTCTGGTCGTGGTTGAGCCACTGCTCATGCGACTTCCGCCAATGCTTCTGTTTTTCTGGAGCTCACGCCAGAGCAGTGGAAAGCTATTAGTATGATAGCTCAGGAGAAAACCGGTAAAACAAATTCAGAGAAGCTTGCGGGTAATTTTTATGGTGATGTTATTATCGACACAGGCGTTTCACATCAGATGACTGGAATTTTTTTTTGCTTATTGACATTTTGGAGAATTCGCCTTGTTCAGTTGGGTTTGCCGATGGGAATAAAACACTTTCCACTAGCATGGGCGTGTTACCTCTCACCGACACCATATATCTTTACAATGTCCTTTTTGTTCCGGATCTTAATTGTTCTTTGATATATGTTTCAAAGCTGTATTTAAGCAACTGAAGAATTGTGTGGCAATGTTTACCTATACTTTGTGTGTTTTATAGGACCATTTTTTGAGGAGTCTGATTGGAGCCAGTAAAGAATGGGATGGGGTGTATTATCTAACGGATGTGGCCGGTGTGCGAGCTTACAAGGTGACTGCAGTTTTCGATCAATCTTTGTGGCATCGACGGTTGGGACATCCAGCATTTTCAGTATTTTCAGATTTACCTTTTGTTGGTGATTTAATCTCTTCTAGCTCGAATTCATATGATGTGTGTTTTCGAGCTAAACAAACAAGAGAAGTACTTTATGACAGTTTGAATAAAACAACAGATTGTTTTGATTTAATTCATGTTGATGTTTGGGGGCCATATCGAGTGCCATCTACTTGCGTAGAAGTTTATTTTTTGATAATTATAGATGATTTTTCTCGAGCTGTTTGGATTCATCTCTTATTAGAAAAATCTTAAGTTCGCCAAGTACTACAAAACTTTTGCGCCTGTGCTGCTAGACAATTTGGGAAAAATGTTAAAATGGTACGGAGTGACAATGGAACCGAGTTTAAGTGTTTAGGTGCTTCTTTTCGCCAACAAGGGATAGTACATCAAACCTCTTGCGTTGGCACCCCCCACAACAAAATGGTCGAGTAGAACGCAAGCATCATCACATCTTAAACATTGTGCGGTCTCTTCTTTTTCAAGCAAGCTTACCAGTTAAGTTTTGGGGAGAGGCTATACTCACAGCAGCTCATGTGATCAATCTTACTCCTACAAAAAATCATCATGGCCATACACCGCATGAGATTCTGTTTGGACAACGGCCGAGTTAAGATCATTTGCGTGTATTTGGTTCTTCATGTTATACATATCGCCGGTCGAAGGATAAAGATGAGTTTGGTTCTCATAGCCGTCATTGCATTTTTCTTGGGTATCCATTTGGTAAGAAGGGTTGGCGTGTTTATGACATGGAAACTGAAGAAATTTTTGCGTCTCGAGATGTTGTTTTTCAAGAAGATATTTTTTTCCGGTCTACAAAATGACAGTTTACATGCGTCTTCTTCACATGAGGCATGTGTTGATGAAGATTAGATTTTTTATCCTCCATCACAGGACAGGGAGGCGATGTTGGGTTACAGTTAACACCACTCCCAGTATCTGTTGTGGAGAATGTATCTCCGATGGTTGAGGCTGTTGTTGATTCACCTACCTCTCCGCTGGTTTCTTCTTTTGATTGATAATGATGATGTTGAGATCGATTCTCCTAGTGAGCTTGCGCCAGTTGTGGTGGAAAATCTAGTTGTTGAACATGTGGCTCCGGTATTACATCAAAGCACTCGTGAAACACATCCACCTGCCAAGTTCAATGATTATTTGCTTTATAATGCTAGCTGTATTGATAATACACCTCACACCTCTTCCGTTCTCACCGACTCTTCATCAGAGGTCTTGTCAACAGTTCCAGGTAACACACCATATCCCTTGAAATATTTTATCTCTGATGAGATATTTTCCTCTGGCCATCAATTTTTTCTCGCAGCTGTTCTGGCAGGCCGTGAACCACGCAGTTTTAAACAAGCTATGCAATACCATGTTTGGCGTGAAGTTGTGGGTAAGGAAGTAGATGCAATGGAAATTAATAAAACTTGGAGCATTGTTGATTTACCTGATGGCAAAGAGGCGATTGGCAATCAATGAGTTTTTTAAATCAAATATAATTCTGATGGATCAATTGAAAGGCATAAAGCCCTAGTAGCACTTGGAAATCATCAAGTAGAAGGTGAAGACTTTGATGAGACTTTTGCTCCAGTGGCCAAAATGTCTACTATCCGTAATTTGTTAAAGATTGTCTCCATTTAGAAGTGGGAAGTTCATCAAATGGATGTGCATACTGTTTTTCTCCAAGGTGATCTTGAAGAAGAGGTGTACATGAAGCTTCCATTGGGTTTTCGTGCGTCAGATCCAAATAAACTATGTCACCTACACAAGTCTATTTATGGTCTTAAACAAGCACCGTGTTGTTGGTTTGAGAAGTTGTGTGATGCCCTGAAGACTTTTGGTTTTACACAGTCTCATGCTGATTATTCTTTGTTCACACTTACTCGTGACAAAGTGGAGCTTCGAGTTCTTTTGTATGTGGATGATTTGTTGATTTGTGGGAATGAGTTTCCTACTTTGGAGAAGTTAAAAGCTTTGGGAGGATGTTTTCACATGAAGGATCTTCGTAAACTAAAGTATTTTTTAGGTCTTGAGGTGGCTAGAAACGAAGAAGGTATTTTTCTGTCTCAACGAAAGTATGTGTTGGATATTGTTGCAGAAGTTGGGTTGCTTGCTTCCAAACCTGTGTCCTTTCCAATGGAACAACAACAAACACTTGTTCTTGACAAAGGTCTGTTTCTTGCTGAACCTACACGTTATCGATGATTGGTTGGTCGTCTCATCTATCTTCTCACCACAAGGCTGGAACTTTCATATTTGGTTCACATTCTTTCTCAGTTTATGAAAGCTCCACGTGAAGCACATTGGGAAGATGCTCTTCGAGTGGTTTGTTATCTTAAGTCTTCCACTGGTCAAGGTATTTTGTATCCTAAGACTCTGATTTAATTCTTACTGCTTATTGTGATGCTGATTGGAACTCATGCCCGTTGTCAAGAAAATCTTTGAGTTTTTATGTCATGTTTCTCAGAGGTTCTCCAGTTTCTTGGAAAACAATCAAGCAGAAACGTTCTTCTCGCTCTTCTGCTGAGTCTGAATATAGGGCTATGCATGATGCCCCTTCAGGAGATTATGTGGTTGCGCCAATTACTTAAAGATCTTGGTTTTCCGCATTCAGTCCAGTTCGTTTATTTTGTGACAATCAGGCAGCCATACATATTGCTGCCAATCTTGTCTTTCATGAGAGAACAAAACATGTGGATTTTGATTGTCATGCGGTCCAAGATGCTGTTCAAGACAAGCTTATCGCAACTGCTCATGTTGGTACGGCAGATCAGCTGGCCGATTTGCTTACCAAAGCGCTGGATCGTCAAAAGTTTGAACGTTTAGTATCCAAGTTGAGCATTGTTAATCTACATGCTCAAATTGAGGGAGAGTATTGGACTAATCTTAGTCTATTGGGCTATTTATGTATATGGTTAGGTTTTAGAGAAGTAATTGTCATATAGACATGTATAAATGTTATGTAAAAACATCTTAATAAGATCAAGAAAACACATTCTCAAAATTCTACAATCCTAGTTTTTTTTGTTTTTTTTTTAATTGTAGATGTTTAGGCTATAGCAGCGTATTAATATTACTCCATGACTTAATATTTTTTCTTGGGTTCTAGTTTTTATTGTGTTTTCTGTCTATCACTTTTCTTTCACGGTACATTAAACCAAGAAAAATTTGATGAAAATCAAAAGTTATTATTTCAAATATCATGAGTCAGATAAATATAATAACCTTACAGTTTACACAACTGTTGATTTCTATTCGTCACTACTCACTAGAATGATGAAAAATGTGAAGTTAACAAAACTCTATAATAATATCCTTTTATAATCTCTGAGAATATGTAAAATTCTTTGATAAAAAATTTTAAAATATATAGGAGTTTACAAGATTTCATAATAACTGGTCATTAAAATTCTACATAAATCATAATTGAATAAGCCCCCCTAACCTATCCTAAGTCCTGATTCCTGACTAATTCCTAAGATAGATCAAGCATATCAAAAAGACCTATTTCTATGGGGTTTTTAACACAAGGATCTAAAGTTCCAGAAAAAAAATAATAAAATATTGAAAATAATTCAACCCGCGCAGCTTAATAATCACAAAAGACAAACAACACAACTACACGACTTAAAAGTCATCTTCTTCGTTGAAACCTCTGCAACTAACACACACCATCCACGACATCACCACCAAACAAACTCCACCATCACCGTTACCACTCTCCGTTACTCATCCCTATCGAGACTTGACCGTTCAAGCTCTGATCAACAACGACACCACCATGAAACAACTAAAAAGAGGGAGATAAGCCTTACCTCCACAATCGGCGGCGACGAAAGGTGAGAGGAGACGACTCAAAACTTCTCGCCCACGGCTGCCACGGAACCACTACAACTCATCTCCTTCTCTCCCGCCTCACGACCCCCAGCCCAAAATTCTTCTCCTTCCTCTCGCCAAACACCACAAAGCTTCTCTCTCTCTCTCTCTCTTCTTTGCTCAATGGAGGCGACAACATCATGGAGAAGAAGAGTAGGGCCACGTTTTAAAGAGACTAGGTTTAATCTCAATTTTCTCTAAAATTGCACCTAAGTCCCCCGACTTTCAGATCTTTTCAAAACAGCCCCAAAACTTTTGATCTTATCAAATTAACCCACCACAACTTTTCGATATACCAGAAACAACCCCAAACTTTCTGATTCTCCTTTTTAAGCACCTCATGATTTATTTTATTTAAATAAAATCTGCAAACTCCGCTCCTTAATTCAAACAAAATAAAATCAACTTCCCGCTTCTGGGACACGGGTGTTACAATTCTCCCCCACTAACATAGATTCGTCCTCGAATCTTTCAACTTTAATCTCCTCGCACAAAAGACCCAACTACCAACCTTACACCGGTTTTCTTTTCTCTTGGCAACTACCGGCCAACACAGCTCAACATAATCTCGGCTACTGCTTTGATCAACAGCTTATCACACTCCACAACTAGCAGTTCAGCTCTATAACTCCACAGCCACAGCACGGCTCAGCATAAATCTATGTCAACGACACGGCTCAGCATAGACTACGACCAACAACACGGCTCAGCATAAACTATAGCCAATAGCACGGCTCAACATAACTACTGCTAATAACACAACACAACATAGCCTTTCGGCTATCTACTTAACACAACTTAACCTTTCGGTTATTTCCAACACCGCATAGCATTGCGGCCATCAACACCTCACGACATAGCCTTTCGACTATCAACCCAACACAGCATAACCTTTCGATCGGCTATCAACACATCACAACATAACCTTTCAGCTATCAGCACAACACAGCATAGCCTTTCGGCTATCAACACAACACAGCATAGCCTTTCGGCTATCAGCACCACACAACATAGCTTTTTGGCTATCAGCACCACACAGCATATCCTTTCGGCTATCAGCACAACACAACATTATTTTTTCGGCTTTCTGCACAACACCTCATTGTCTATACTGAGTTCAAATACTCCATGAATCTGACACCATAAGACCAGCACTTGGTTTGAATAAGCTACGACCGGATCCCTGGAACAGCTCAACGCAACAAGAATAACAAGCATCTCGGAGTTCAGCGTGACCCGATCAGCAAGAACTACGCCTATCGGATCCCCGGAACAGCTCAGCGCAGTAAAAAAGACAAGCATCTCAAAGTCCAGCGTGACCTGATCAGCAAGTTCAGCAAGATCCTAAGATCTCCAGTGGCTTACCGAAACAGCATCAGGAATCACACAGAAACCCAACCGGTAAACACCACACAGCAATGAAATTCCACAACACGGAACCTCATCCAACAGCATTAGGACAATGTCCTAATCAGCTAAACCAAGTTTTAGGATCATCATGGCATGATCCATACAGCCGAACCAAGTATAAACAATAACAGCATGCACAACATATTCAATAAAACTCCGCCTTATTATTGAATAATAGTGAAAAAGATACATCGTTTAAAAACTCCGACAACAAACGAGTACAATAGCTTAAATAGCAAAATAAGAACAACAGCCTTGCTAACAACAGCACTAGGACTCCAGCTAAGTCGTTAGCTTGCCCAACCACTTGAAAAACCTCTGCCTCATCGTATCTTCAGGTTCCCAAGTTTCCTCCGCAGACCCATTACAGTCCCACAAGACTTTCATCCCTGGAACTTTCTTCCTCCTGACCAGTCTGACTTTGCGATCCAACACCTCCAAAGGCCTCGCCTCTACAACCTTACTCGGCAAAAGATAGATTGGAATCTCAGCCATTACCCGATTATCCTTATGCAGACATTTCTTCAGCATCGACACGTGGAATACTTTGTGAAATGCCCGCATCACATCTGGTAACTCCAGCCTATAAGCAACTGACCCGACCCGCTCCAAAACCTTAACAGGACCCATATACCAAAGACTCAGCTTAGTCTCAGAAATAGACCTGTTCGGACCTCTCAGCATGGCCATCTTCAGGTAGACCATATCCGCAACTGCAACTCCAACTCCTTTCTACGCTTATCAGCATAGTTTTTCTGCCTGTCTTGTGCTTCTTTCATATTCAGCTTAACCACACAGATCTTCTCTGTTGTATATTACACAAAATCGGCTCCCAGCAAACTCCTCTCCCTCACTTGAGTCCACAGATGACGTTTCGCATTGCCTACCATAGACAACCTCAAATGGTGCAATACCAATACTAGCCTGGTAGCTATTGTTGTAAGCGAATTCAGCTAAACTCAAGTGATCAAACAATTAGCCACCCCAAAACAGCACACACAACCTCAGCAAAACCCTCCATGAAACTGTCGTGCTCAACTTTCATTTCCACTTAGGAATGAACAGCTCCCCAGCAAGCCACTCGGACTTGATGCTTCGGCTTTCCCAGTTTGGCATGTATCACAGCCTGATACCCAACTAACGACATCCTCTTCATCCTTACCCACAGATAGTACCTTTTTAGAACCCGGTACACCTTGGTAGTTCCTGGACGAAACTAAACATGCTCTTAAAAAGTTTTGACCCATCATGCACAACCCACAACCCCATGGCACGACCCATGCTCACAAGGATCTTAGCGCCCTTTTCTGAATCTCTAGTTGCACGCATTCTGCTTAAAGCGTCAACAACAAGATTAGCCTTTTAGAAATGATAAGCTTTCTCAGATCACAACCAGCCACCAACTCCAACTACCTCAACAGCCTCGAATTTAGCTCGGTTTAAGCTTTTAGAACTCGGCTTGTTCCTCAAGTTTAACCGCCTAGATCACTTAGTCTCTTCTTTTGAGTACTTAGAGCACCGCTAGCTCGCACCACGATTTTTCTCCCAGTAATAACTCTGGTTATACTTAATAAAAGCTCTGCTCGATTATTGAATAACTTTCCTTTCAGAAACTTTCCTTTTCAGGCAACTTCCCTTTTTAGGAACTCGTAACACGCTCCACTTAAGCATCTAGAGTATTATCCGCTCTTAAAATACTTAACACCCTTGGCAAAACTCTCGCTTGATTCTCAAGCCCGCAATCACAACCCTTCTCCAGTGTGATTGATCTCACCACTACCGCACAAACCTTCATAGGTCTAATAAGTCCTACCAAGTCTCACTACTTCCAACTAATTTATGGACTTTTATTCTCGAACAATAATAGATCTCGCTTGATCTAACATCTTTACGACTTAGCTCACTCTGTTAGCTTTTAAGGACGAGATAACTTCCAAAACCCTATTGACTACACACCACGGTGCACTACTACAACTCAGCTCACCATCTTTAATCTTTACCAAAATCAACTCGTCCGGTTTGCAATCCTGAACTAAACCACTTATGGCTCACACTCCCCAAAACTTTCTCTAATATCCTCCGGAATACTCTGAAACACTCCATAACTTTTCTGCACTCTTCTAGATCTTTTCTTGGCAACCCATCAGCTCTTGGTGGTGCCACAGGAGCTCGAGTCGGTACCACAGTAGATAACCGCTCTAACTGTTGAGCCAACAAAGCCAGCACCGCCCCTAATTAGTTTTGATGTCTTTGTTATACCACTCCTGGCATGGGTGAAACGTTTTCTGGTGCAGCTCCACCAATAACTCTCCCGTTAACACTAAAACAACACACATTGCTCTGCGCAGATCTCCACAAATGGATTCTTAACTCCCACTTGCTCAACAGTCTCACTCCCGGCCACACTCCCCATGGGTTCTCTAACCGCACCGGCATCAACTCTACCAGCATGTTTCCAACCACAAACAACTCTGCCACACCGGAACCCTTGCGAGTTTGGGATCGATTGATCCACCATGGATCGATCGGTCTAAAACCAAACCAAAAATGCTTATGTTCGAGTTCGGATCGTACGATCTATCTTGGATCGAATGATCCCTTCAGCTACATTATTCCCTTGATCACAACTTGATCATACTCCTTCCAGCAACTCAGTAACTCCTTAGTCATCTTTAATTGCTAAAACTTCCAGCACCACACAAATAAACCAGCAACACAGGATCCACCAATCCCTTCAGTACAGCTCAGTCCTTGATCGCGGCATCGATCAGAAATCTTTTACTCGCATCATCAACACCAACATAACTACCTACAACAAGGTCAAAAACAATACCTACAGCAAGATCAATCAACAATGATCTATAATACTCCTACAACGAGATCCACTATCACGGATCTACAACACTCATACGGCAAGATCCACCAGCAAGGATCTACAACACTCCACAACTACAGCTTTTGGAACCCTTTGAACAACCCTTCCTGGCAAAGCAGCAACTCCATGTGGCGCATCCGGAGCCATAGCCGGTACCACAGCCGGTAACTGCTCCAAAAACTAGGTCAGGAACCCCAACACATCCCCAATTGGTTCTGATCTGCCCCATGCGGAGCCACTCCCTGCACTGGCACAGCGTTGCCAGCAAAAAAAAAACGGCCTAATCATCACCAACGGGGTTTTCACTCCTACCCGCTCCACAGCCACACTCTGCACCACACTCACAGTGGGCAACCAGACCTCAACTCTTCCAGCTCTGCCACCACAACCTGCTCTGCCAGCTTTGCCACAACAACCACCCCAAAGGGGTGTGACAGCAGCTCTCCTTGAATTAACCATCTGCAAGTCAGCGAACTACTAATCTTTTCAGAAATTAGCAAAACACAACAGAAAGAGTCTTACCGTGGAACCTCTTACCGGCTGGAAAAGATGATATACCCCGAAACCCCACAACAAGAAATAATAAAGCTATGACTAACAACAATCAAACGATACTCGATTCACAACATACAACCATTTCAGCACAGCAAGAAATCTAACAGTCCTAGAAACAACTCCGCTCTGATACCAAATTGAAACTCCCCGACCCAGTTTTTTTTTTTATATATTCTCATAAATACTAAAAGCCCCCAGCGGCGAAAATCAATTACTAACTCAACCATAAAATAGCATTCAACGATTTATTAAAACCCAATAAATTCACAACAACAATAACTCACGACCTAACGGTTTACGGCAATTCAACAATAACAAAAAACAGCAGTGAATAAATAAATAACAACCCTCCCGGTATGTCATCTCATTCTGCCGCCACAGTTCCACGAGCTCCAGCTAACAATCATTTTTCTTCCCTTTACCTGCGCCATTACGAATAGACGCAGTCAATATTTAATAAATACTGAGGAGGCGATCAACCCGTCTCACCGCTATACACACAGGCCAACAAATAGTTTCCCAACATAATAAATATGCTTACAGCAGTCAGCAACCAACACAACAATACTTCATCAATTAATTAATTATCAGCAGTTAATTAATTAATTCAATTCATCAAAACATTCAGCAATAACTCCATATATTTAATTTCAACAATTTTTTAGCAATTTATTTCAACATAAATTACTCCACCAATTTTCGACAATTTAATTCACATCAATTAATTAATTAATTAGCAATCAATTAATTAATTAATTTACTTCAACACAAAATCAAACGAAGAACTCATCAAATCAACCAATCAACAAACATCACGGAAAACCCTAGTACAAATCTATTAGACTAGGAATAATCCGTAAAACCCAGATAAGCTACGGTACTGCACTCATCTTAGCCAAAAACAGAAACTTTCGCGACAATTTTCTGGAACTTTCCGGAACGAATACACCCTAGAAAAAAAAATATATTAAAAATAATTCAACCCGCGCAGCTTAATAATTACAAAAGACAAACAACACAACTACACGACTTAAAAGTCATCTTCTTCGTTGAAACCTCTGCAACTAACACACACCATCAACGACATCACCACCAAACAAACTCCACCATCACCGTTACCACTCTCCGTTACTCATCCCTATCGAGACTTGACCGCTCAAGCTCCGATCAACAACGACACCACCATGAAACAACTAAAAAGAGGGAGTCTGGCCCCATAGGTTTGAGTCTGCTTGGGAGGAGTTGCGATTTTCTATAAAATATAGCACTGGCAAAGAAAGACTATGGGTCTTGGCCCAGAACTTCCTTTAAAAAAAAAATTGTTATTGATTGGATTAACAACCAACGATTAGATCATATGGATCTGAGAACATTAAGAGTTCCAAGTATTATTGGAAATGTGATTTGTAAACATTAGGTCGTTGTCAACTAAGAACTGACATAGCTAATCAGCATTGCCACTTTCACGGACTTGTCTACTGCTTGCTAGAGTCAGTGTAAAAAATAGTGAATATATTTAACTTAATGCCAGGTCCATCTCTGGTTCATGGCAACATTGGCATTTGTCCTTTTAAGAGAAAAAGGTCCAAAAAAAAATATAATTGTAAAAAAGCTTTTCAAATCTAATTTGCCAAAGGCCTCAAAAAATTATGAGACGGGTCTGCTTAGCGCATGTCACATATTGGATAATCCATATTAGTTAGGGATTGTGACCTCTAGTAAAAGCTCAAATGAAAACAAACTCATGGGATTATATAAATTTAAGCCTGGAAAATACAACTTTAAACAACCATTATATGTTGTTATTTTTGTTTTTGTTTAAACCGTTTACTTTATGTTTAAGATTGTGTTCGGAACCAAAAGCCTCAGAAGCTAGCAAACTAGGCTAAAGGTAAGTTATTAGTTCATGATTTGATCAATAAACTTATGAACTTTGATCCTGATTTCGATTCTACCCAAGTAAAAAAAAACAGAATAAGAAATGAACAGACCAAGACATCATTTCCTTTAAATGAGGTAAAGACACAACACCACAAAATGGCAGATTAAGTAAAAAGCTTCTTTTCGAAGTGACCCCATCACATTTGAATTCTTCCTCAATACCTTGTCATTTTACTTCCTTCACTTCTTTTGTTTCTTATACATCAACTTGACATCTCTAATTCTATACATACACACATACATACACACATACATATATATATATATATATGAAACTAAAGATCACTAAAGTAAACAGACACATTAAAACCATGAACCAGCCCGGTTTAGATTAGAATAACACAAAGTAGCCACACAAGTTCAAACATCATACATAGATTAAGACCACATAAGAAGCTAGCAAAAACCATTCTAGAAGCAACTTTATGTAGAGAGTTCAAACATAACAAGACCTGGTTAAGACCTGGTTCATGGAGATGGCGGCCAAATATGCGGTTCCATTTCGATATTAACGTTATCCGCATAAAAATTATCGTCCCAACCATGCTCAAACTCATCTTCATAAAACTCTCCCATTACACCATCTTCAAGAAACTCCCAAGCCAAGTAATCAGATCCATCCGAGAAATAATCCGAGCAGCAATCTTCCCAATCGTTTATCATATCATAGAATCCGATCACGCGTGGACCCAACACTTTCATATCTGGAAACTTCTCTTTGAAGAACTTGTTATCGAGTTGCACGTCCCAACAGCCTCTAAGTTCCAAGAACTCAAGAAAAATGCATGAAGACAAGATTTTGAGTACTCCTTCCGTGCTGACACGATGGTAAGCGATTTCTAACCGTTTCAGCTTCGGCATTGTATTAGCGATTGTATAAGCTTCATCATCGTGAGAGACAACACTTGCTACATCCAATGGATGCATGTTTCTGCAAAACTCTCTCAGGGATTTACAGTGTATCCCTATGGCTTGTATCGCCTCTGGACCTACTTTGCAGCAGTAGCTCAAGTCCAAGAAAGTGAGAGATGAAAGCTTTTCAGCTACGTTTACTACTCCCGAATTGGTCAAACCGCTTTTCGGTACCTTCAAGGTTTTAAGTGAACCCGCACTTACAAAAACAAACAAGGAAACATAAAAAGCATTAGTCACAATATAACTTAGTAATCATGTTACTTCAATCTCATTCAAATACAAACTAGATTACTTCTATAACTATTTAAAAACTTCTCAAACCAATTCATACATGCCAAATAATTCAGATAACTAGAACTCACTGTTGAGCAATAAAGGAGAAGATAGAGTCATTTCGAAGGCCGGTAACGGATAATTTTCGCAAAGAACCAGAGCTCCTATGGATCAACATCTGAAGCATTCGATCAAGATGATCAGATTGGTGACAACGGTTACTCCACAACTCAATATCAATCTCTTGCCAACAATAAGGTCCAATTACAGCTCTGTTCCATGCTTTACAAACTCTAGGCACAACTGTTAAGACTTCTTGAAGTGGTAAATGACTAAAGATTAAACCAAGAGCATCTGGGATTAACTCATCCCAATGTCGGAACTCACAATTTTCTTCCATCTAAATAATAACATAATACAAGAAAATGATTAGATTATAACACAAATCTTTAAAATCTATAAAGGTTGAAACTTTTTTTTTCATGAAACAATCACAAGATTCATCTTTTTTTCTAACAAGATCCAGAAAATGAGAAATAATTGAAGTAAACTCAAAGATCTAGCAAACCTATATGAACCAAATCAACAAAACGACAAGAATGATTAATCAAAATCAAATCTTGAAAGTACAATCACTACTAACATCTTTATAACTTAGAAGTTTCCACTGCAGAAAGATAAGAAAAACAGAGATCTGAAAGAAAGAAAGAAAAAGTTGGAAGAAGAGTTCAAGAACCAGTGAAGTTACTAGAATTAGAAAGATAGCTACTAAAAGAATAAAAAAAGGAAACAACTTTCTTCACACACAACAAAACTATAAAACAAGATAATTTAAGACAAATTTATTCACCAGAAAAATCTCTATAGCTCTAAAATTTCTTCGAGGTTCTTTGTTTCTCAGCCACAAAAGCTAAGGAAAGAGAAAGAGAGAGAAAGAACGAGAAAGAGAGATAGAGAGACTCACCTAACGAGAGCATCAAGAATTTACAACCAAACAACAAGAACAAAGCAACAACAGTTAAAACGCAGCGAGTAAATTCTATGACACAACAAAATTAAAGGGTACCTCAAGAAGAAATCAATTATTTTTAAAAAAGGGAAAAAAAACAGTAGAGAATGTAAAAAAAATTGTAGAAAATGGGAGAAACAGAATAACCAATAAAAGAAACAGTTTTTTACTTTAATTCTTCAATAAGTAAGTAAAAAAAAAAAGAATCACTTTTTACACGATTCCGTAGCCAATAACTCAAAATCTCTGATCAGAGAATCTACAAAACTTTCATGTAATTCTCCAACCCAAAAAAAGAGAGAAATAAAAAATAAAAATAATTATTTCTCTTTTCACGTCTCTCGGGAAAATGCAAAAGAGAAATACTTATTTAATTGAAAAAACTTTAATTTTTTTTTTCTTGATATTGATGGCAATAGGTGCCGTGGAAATTGGGTATAAGTATGTGTGAATGTGTGTGGCACTTTGACATAATTGAGAGTTACTTCTAGGTAAAAATACTGACACGTGTCGGTGAAAAAAGAAAGGTTACGTACATGTGTCTTTAGATGCTGTTGTGGGATCTCTGCCGACGTTGACTTGTTGACTATAGATGAGATAAAGAAAGTGTTTATTGTTCATGACCAAGAAGTAAAAGCGTGATCAATACGAGAATCTAAACCCATTTCGAACATAAATGTAAAATTCACTGTTTCAATCAAGATGTAAATTAATCTGATATGATCTGATCTACATGTTACCTGAAATTATAGATCTGAAAAGTATAAACTTTATCTAACTAAATTGATTTATTTTATTATATCCAAAATGAATCCGATTCCAAACTAATATGACAACAACAAAAATCTGATTTGAAATCAAATTTTCAAAAATGAACTCTGTATATTCAATTAAAATCCGATTGGAACTAAAACAAAAATGTATCAAATCATCTATAAATAGATTATGTTTACTACAAATGTTAATACGATTTTTTGTTTTTATTGTTTAGTCATGACTCATAACTAGTTTAGTTACGATTCGAATGGTAACAGCTGACCGAGCGGAGAGGACAAAGCGAATAAAGTGTGGACAAAACGGACAGAGCGATTAAAGCGGATGGAGTAAACAGCGCGGACAAAGTCGATACAGACTAGCGGTTTAATAAGCTGAATGGTAAAAAGCGGACATAACGGACTATTTATTTTTTTAACAATAATATTCTAATAATAAAGAATTTTGGAAAAATATTAAAATTTCATTAACATAACAAATTAAAAATTACAAATCCATTACAAATCTAAATGAAATATCAAATACTGCGATTATATTAAAATTTCACTAACATAACAAATTAAAAATTACAAATCTATTACAAATCTAAATGTAATATCAAATACTCCAATAATATTAAAATTTCATTAACATAACAAATTAAAAATTACAAATCCATGACAAATCCAAATATAACATCAAATACTCCAATTTTTCCATAACATATTTGCAATAGTTTCTCGGATATTTGCCATATATTATCCATCTGCAGCCTCTTCTTCATCCAACTCATATGATGCATTGTTTTAATCTTCTGTTTGTGCTTCCATAAAACCTTCAACAAAATCTGCATCTGAAAAATTTGAAACTCTAATAAAATTATAGAGTCCCATTATCGCGATAATTACTCTTCTTTGGACATCCATATCATATCTAGGGAAATCACTGAGAATTCTCCATTTCTTCTTCCATACTCCGAAAGTGCGTTCAATAATAGACCGAAAAGATGCATGAGACCTATTAAACAACTCCTCCTTATTCCGCGGAGGAGAACCAATATAGAACTGGGACATATGGTACCTTACAACTCTATTCCGTGTTGATCAATAAAGGGCTAAAAAGCATTTTTTATTAGGATATCTCGAGTCAACTACATAATACTTGTCGTCGGGAGGTAAAGGGAATTCAGAATCACCATTTTGTGCGAGTGAAAGGACTGCTGTATCATGACATGCACCCGGTGCACCATTCCATACATATGGGAATAACATATTTATATCACATACTGACATTACGTTGATGCTTGTATAGTCATGTCGATTCCAATACATAGCTTGTAATTCAGTATTTACTTTAACACATACATGAGTTCCATCCATAGCTCCACCAAAACCACTGAAATATGGCCAATATCGTCGATCAGCTTGTAAACGTTGGGGAATCCGACATAATTGTTGTGTTGTTGGTGTCTTGATGTAATATGAGGCAAGAAGTTCTATAGCTTCCAACACTTCACCAAATTTTTTATTCACAGTTTTTTGGTTTCGTCCAAATCGTAAACCAATATCCCGTTGAACTTCATTGTGCCCGCACACACGTAGAAACATAGCAACACTCTCTTCAATACTTACATTCAATGACAGTTGTAACCCATAATTTTCCTTTAAAATAGTGCACAATCCTGTGAATGCAGCAAACGAAATCCTCAATAATTGCAGACAAAAATCCTGTCATTTTGAATACGATCCCAAAGAATTTGCCACCCTAACCCTCCACCTGTTCGGTATGGTCCTTTTTGAAAATGCCGCTCATAGTAATCCAATGTAGATTATAAACTCTTATATTTGTTCATTTTCTAAAGTCCATAACTCCAATATTTCAACATCAGATAAGTTATGTAGTCCTTGTGAGTGTAGTTGACAGATTCGAAAAGCCTGAAAATTACATTAAAATACACAAGCTTTTTAAAACAAAATACTCAAATCACAAATACAAGTACAACAAACAGAATACTCATAAAATGAAAGAAATTATTCAAACTTAAGTACTTTATCAAACTAACATAAATGTCATAGAAATACAAGTACAACAAACACCAGACTCATAAAATGAGAGAAATTATTCAAACTTAAGTACTTTATAACACTAACACAAATGTCATACAAACAAAAACTAGTCTTCATCTGTTTCGATCATGTTGTTATCAAATAAGGCTTGTCGATTAAGAGGTTGAGATGTGGATGCGTTGTTTTCTCCAAATGTGTTAAATATTCCTACTGAACCTGGTGTCTGAAACATTGGACTTGCTGGAGAATTATTGAGACACCCTAGACCCGAAGATTCAAAATGTGGTCTTGGAGAATAACGAGTAAATCCTAGCCCATGAGATCCGAAACATGATCCTGGAGAATAACCACCAAACCCCATGCTCGGAGAACCTACTTGTGATCTTGGAGATGCTCGTTGCTCAACATTTACTGGTGGAATAAATTGTCAAAAACCCGTATTAGATGGATCGATTGGTATAATTGGAGATCTTTGGCTTGTATATGCAGACATACTACCAACAGATGATGGATCAGATGACCAAGGCATAGAAGATTCACTTTGTGGACAAGTAGCTCCTATTTTTTCACCATGTCTAGTATATCCTGTTAGAGACTCCAAGAATAATATCATATCCTCATTAGTTTGAAACCGAGTATATGACATCCAATAATTACGCCAGAATAATTCGTTCTTCAGGAGTTGGAGGCATTAAACGTAGAAATCATTGTATCTTGAAATCTCCAATGGCTCAAGAATCTCGATAAAGTATCTCCATAAAGTATTCACGGTCAAAGGCATCGGGACGTAGTCGTTCATAGCTTTCCCTTTGAAAGTCCCTTATAGTTGACATTCTCTCCTGGATGGTTGATTCGAAATTTCTCCTTCTACGCGGTACCCGTGACCCACCAGATCCTCTTAACACATTTCTTTTAGTAGACGAGGGATCGGCTCTCGACTGTGTTCGACCACTAAGATCATGTACTATGGCATTTGAATTGGTGAATGTGATTCGGGAGCCCCACGTGTGAATTCATTTGACGGTTGTGTATCATCGTTAATGTTCACACGATAAAACTCCTCGTTCGGTTGAGTTTCATGAACATCAATAGGTTCCCAGCCCTCCTCATTTTCACCATCTTGTGAATGATCATTCCTTCTTTCTGCTCTTCTCTGTCGCATGGAATATTGATGTTGAGAATCCACATCCAAGACAGCAAAGCAACGAGACTTAATTTCCCAATGTTTTGGGGGTTCCCGATTTAAGCATGCAAGTTTGGAAAACTCCTAAAATTGAAAAGCTTGTATCAGAAATTTTTCTAAATTTTTTTAAAATTTTTAATAATTAAATTGATTAAAAAAATGAAGGACATTTTCACGATCATCCCACCATGCATCTGAAGCTTCTATATTTCCCGTAATGGTATCAACCGAGATTCCAGTCTTACGTTGCAGATGCTTCCAAAGCTTGAACTCTTTCTTCCATTGATCAATTTTGTTTTTCATCGACTCTCAAATTAAATTTTCATTATAGATTTCATTGAACTTACGAATAATATAAGTTCTACCCAGTTGGCCTGGATCTTTAAACCTATATTGATTCATTCATAATGCTTCATCATACAGATCGAGTAGTGTTTTTTCTTCGTCTGGCGACCACCATCGTTCAATTTTCTGCAAATTCACTTCATTAAATTTTAAGTTATTGAAATATCTGTATATTTTTTTTATAAATTACAACAATTTAAGTTTTGATATTGTAAACTTAACCTGCATTTAAATTTGGGAAAAATGTCATTTAAATCGCGAACTTACCGAAAAACGCCATTTTAAACATCAACTTTGTCGTAGGCCATTTTAAGCATCAACTTTCGTTGATTTTGTTTTTTATACACGAAATTCTCGTTGACCCGGCCAATTAGACAAACCGTTAAATCTGTCGTTAACGGCTCCGTTAGTGACAAAACGACGTCGTGCATAAAAACAAGAACTTTCAAATTTAGGCCATTTAAAACATAAACTTTTTGTACTAGGCCATTTAAAACATGAACTTTTTGTACTAGGCCATTTAAAACATGAACTTTTTGTACTAGGCCATTTAAAACATGAACTTTTTGTACTAGGCCATTTAAATCATCAACTTTTGTTTGTTAATTGTCACATATAAAATTATTTTTTAACTATTTATATATTGGTTGAAGATAAAAAAAAAAGATGTGTTTTAATTAGAATTTAACATATTGTTTTACAATAAATGAGAAATAATTAAAATTATTTTCTAAATCTATAAAAACAAAATGTATACTATTTTTTTAAGTTATACAAATATAATTTATACTATTTTTAATTCATTTTCTTGGTTAACACTATATTTAATCTATAAAATATATTTGTATAACTTAAGAAAATAGTATACATTTTGTATTACTTAAGAAAATTGTTAACTCAATAAATAGTACTATTGCTCATTTTGACTGTTTGCTTCAAAAAATATAGTGTTACCTCTTTATTAACTTAACAATAGTGTTATTTATTGAGTTAAAAATATTTTGCTTCAAACAGTCAAAATGAATAATAGTGTTATTTTGTATAACTTAAGAAAATAGTATACATTTTGTTTTTATAGATTTAGAAAATAATTTCAATTATTTCTCATTTATTGTAAAACAATATGTTAAATTCTAATTAAAACACATCTTTTTTTTATCTTCAACCAATAGTTTTAGTTTTTATAGAGCTGTTAACATAGATTTAACGGTTTGTCTAATTGGCCAGGTCAACGAAAATTTTATGTATAAAAAACAAAGTCAACGAAAGTTGATGCTTAAAATGGCCTACGACAAAGTTGATGTTTAAAATGGCATTTTTCGGTAAGTTCGCGATTTAAATGACATTTTTCCCATTTAAATTTTATATATATTTTAATAATTATGTTGCAAATAATTTAATTATATCATTTATCTACATTATGTTACAAATATTTTAATTTCGGAAATTATAAACTACTAATACATAAATATTTGTTATTTTTACTTCATTAAAGTTTTAAGTTATTGAATCCTCTGTATATTTGTTTATAAATTACAACAGTTTAAGTTTTGATATTGTAAAAATTAACTGCATTAAAAAATTTTATTTATATCATTTATATATTATATTTAAATAGTTAAAAGTATTTATGTATCATGAACGTAAACTAACAATTTTAAGTTATTTTAAAACAGAAAATTTACCCGTTTTCTTGTAAAAGATTGAGAGTCGGTGTTTGTATTTTTACGTCTTGTGGACATGACTGTAATGAAAAAATAATTACCAAACATGTCATTAACAATTGAATCTAAACTATAAATAATTAGATATAAAAAAAAATTTAATTTGATTTAAAGTTGTTTACCTTTATTTTGCAATATTATTTTTGTTGGAGGAAAAAAACTTTAACAACAATTTTTGAGAGTATGTTATATAAAAAAAAACAATTGTTGAGAGTGTTTAACGAAGCTGAAGATGCAAAAATGATGTAGTGGGTAAGATAGTTTCAATGCTAGAAATAAAAAAAGATGCAACTATTTTATAAAAAGCACAAGAAAAAAAAATTAAAGCTAAAAGAAAAGGAAAAAAGTTTATTGGTCGGTCAAAAGGAAAAAAGACTGGACCACTCCTCCCTTGTGCATGGTTTTGTCCGCTTGCGGACCTTCATTAATCTGTCTATTTTTAATTATTATTTTTTTTTTTTTATTTGGTCCACTTTACTGTGGCCAAATACATGAATGGTAAATAAAAGGTGGTTCAAGCTATAGATGGACAAAACCACAGTGTCCGTAGTAACCATTCAAGGCCTTATTACATTATTTAGAGCACTATCAATGATAGAGACTCACACCGTTTATTACCATTAAAATAAAAGAAAAAATAGAAAAAGAAGGTGTGTGAGAGAGAAACGTCTCTCGTTTTAGATACGCATATATGCTTCTTACATGTGTTATTCTATAATTAGCTAATTCATATGTTTTTTAATTAAATAATTTTATAATTTGTGTTCACATTTGTTCATACTTAAGATGAGAGACGATGTGAGTTTCTACCATTGATAGTGCTCTTAGATATATTTATTTTGGAACTATTTAAAATCATTGGGATTAGATTGATACATTTAGGTCGTCATCAGTTTAGTGTGTTTTTCGAGTGTTATATCTCTTTGTTTCTTTGTTTTTGTGAATGTGACTATGCTAGTTCTCTACTATACGGGTATGAATGTCATGACCATTGCCATGTTTTCAGCCTCAGCAGTTGACCTAGAAACTGTTTGTTGTTTCTTCGTTTTCCAAGAAATCATCAAACCACCAAGCATCATTACAAATCCCGTTAGCGATCGTCGCGTGAGTGGACATTATGCATAGTCTGAATCACAAAATGGGGTAAGAAAAAAATTACTATCAATGGTAAGAAGAGCACCTCTACCTGGGCATCCTTTGAGGTAACGAATAATGCGCAAAGCTGCTTCCTAATGTTGTGTTCTCGGAGTCTGCATAAACTGTGCCAACGTGTGAACTGCGTAACTAAGTTATGGTCGAATAATCACCACATATATTAAACGACCAACAAGTCTTCGATATTTCTCAGGATGTGGTAGAAGCTCACTTTCATCTGTTGCAAGATTGTGGTTATGTTCAATGGGGAAGTCCACAGGCTGAGCTCCCAACAAACCACATTTCGAAATGACATCCAACGCATATTTGCGTTGACACAAATAAATACCTTGTCGACTCCTAGAGATTTCCAGACCGAGAAAATACTTCATAGGCCCAAGGTCCTTCATGTTAAAATAATCACTTAAGTATGTTTTGAATTTGGAAGTAAGCGAAGGATCACTACCACCAATCACCAAATCATCCACGTAAATAAGTATATAAAGAACTGATCCACCACCAGAATATGTAAACAAGGAATCATCAGACTTATCTTGATGGAAACCAAACTGTAGTAAGGCTTTGGAGAGTTTCGCAAACCAACAGTGAGGCGCCTGACGCAGTCCATACAGAGATTTTTGAAGCATGCAGACCTGATTTGGCTTTGTCACCTTGAACCCAGGTGAAAGCTTCATATATACCTCATCTTATAAATCGCCATGGAGGAAGGCATTGTGAACATCCATTTGATGGAAGTCTCATCCTTTTACTGCAGCTACTTTCATCAAGGTTCGAACTGTTGTCATGTGACCACATGAGCAAATGTTACTGTAAATTCTAACCCCTCTTTTTGTTTATTACCAAGCAAAACAAGAAAAGATTTATATCGCTCAATCGTACCATCCGAGTTATACTTTATTCGATAAACCCATTTTGAACCAATGGCATGTTTCCCCGGAGGAAGTGTTGTTATGTCCCACATCCTATTGATCTCCAAAGCATCAACTTCCGATTCCAATGCAGATCACGCACAGCCTCTGAATATGTAGTCGGCTCAACATGTGATGTCATAGACGCCAGAAATACATGCTGCGATGGAGAGAAACACGCATAGGAAACAAAATCAGTTAGTGGATTAAGAGACTTACTCGAAGACTGTTCGGTTGAGTGGAGTGAGGCCTAATGGGTATTATCTTCAAATTGATGAGCTGAGTACGTGATATACGGTTTAAGGTAAACAGAATGTTATTTAGGAAATTTTCTTTTACTGAGCTCTATTTCAGGTGGTATATTTTATTTAGATGAAGAACTATCAGAACTTACAACTTTAGCGGGCTGAACTGACTATGGATGTACAACAAGCGGAGCATGCTCTGTATTGTAGAACTCTGGTCAGTTTCTGCAGTAATGACAACAACCTGTTCGTCGACTACAACATCAGGAGGTGAGCTGCTAGATGCTTCTCCAGAAGTAGACGAAGAAGCCGAGTCATCCATTGGAAGTAGAGGAACAACTCCCCCTTTCTCCAATATGGCCACAACTCCCCCTGTCTCTGTTGAAACAACGACTTCTGGAACAGATTTATGGTAAAAAATTTGATCATCAAAGACAGCCGGATGCATATCCCCTTCAGATAAAATTTTATTCGTTCCAGAAACACTAGCTGGAGCGAAAGGAAATATGTCTTTTTAAAATATCACATCGTGACAAACAAATTTTACCTGTTTGTCGAGATCAAAAAAATTCAGCCTTTCTTGCCTTGTTCATACCCAAGAAATATACAATGAATATTTTTGTCTTAAAACTTGTCCTTGTCTTGTTGAACTCTCTTAGCAAAACAGAGTGAACCAAACACTCAAATTTGAGTGTAGTCTGGAGGAGAACTATACATAAGTTCATACGGTATATTTCCCTCAAGCAACACTAAAGGGGTCTGATTAATAAGATATGTGGCCGCTAGAATTCTTTCACCCCATTACTTAACTGGCAAATGAGCTTGGAACAGTAAAGCCCATGCCACATTGAAATGTGACGGAGCTTTCTTTCCAGTCTATCTTTCTGCTGAGGGGTGGCAATGCAAAATGTTTGACGCATGATCCCGAGCTCCTTGAAATATTTCCGTAAACAAGTAAATTCAATGTTGTTATCGCTTCTAACCACTTTTACTTGTTTGTCAAACTGCCTTTCAACAAAAACTATGCAATTCTTTAACAATTATGAGACTTCAGATTTTTCAAGGAGAAGAAGAGTCCATACCGCTCGTGAAAAATTGTCAATAATAGTAAAAAAATAATAAGCTCTGCAAGAAGCACGAGTCCTATAAGTCCCCCAAATATCACAATGTATCATAGAAAAAGAAGCTTGTCACTTGTTTGTTTTGCTCTAATGCATACATCACACGATTTTTCTAAAACACCAACATTATTCTTAAAAAAACCAACTCCGGAAAGAAAAGACAACACTTTAGGTGATGGATGACCCAACCTTCAATGCCATAAGTCTCGACACTACAACTTTGTAGCACTCGCAACTTGAACTTCCACAACACTCATGTAGTGATAAACCCATCACGCTCCTCACCTGCACCAATCAAAGTCTTTGAAGTGTGGTCCTGTATCACACAAAACCGTTTTGTAAACAAGACAAAATCAACGAGTTCTCTAAGTAATTATGCAACAGAGATGAGCGTAATATCGAGGTTTGGTGGAAGAAAAACATTGTGGAAAACAAGTTTTCCACCCAGATTTAAAGTTACGCGTCTAGTCGCCCATTTAATCCCTCCATTAAGCATATTAGTAAAACACGGTGTAATACTACAAACAACATTTTGGAGTGAATCATCTCCCGTCATATGATGAGACGCTCTAGAATCAATCACTACCCAGAAACATGGTAGTAGCGACGAAACTTTATGTCAAATATTAGTCATCGTAAATGGGAAACAGATTCACGATGAGTTTACGACAAAATTAATAATCATCATAACGTTACGTCGAACACTTTCATCATAAATTCGACGTATAATAATAGCCGTATAGCGAAAAGTTTACGATGAATTAGCAATTCATCGTAAATCCATCGTTAAAATAACGACCAGTTTACGATGAAGATATCTTACGACAAATTTACGATGATTATTAA
Organism: Cardamine occulta; assembly: GCA_028015245.1. Lineage (NCBI taxonomy): Eukaryota > Viridiplantae > Streptophyta > Magnoliopsida > Brassicales > Brassicaceae > Cardamine > Cardamine occulta. The sequence goes on from CM051390.1 coordinate 6,021,661, forward strand.
ATTGGTAGGTGAGCACATGTATTAAATGTAAACCAGAAACGTTACAACAGAAATATTCGACGTAAAATTGTCATGCAATCAATGGTAATTCATCGTAAACATCATTTGTTGTAAAAATATTGTTATGTTTCTACCTACCAACCACGGAAATTTCTATAAATAACACACCCTCACACTCACAATATCACACACCATAAACAATAATCAGTTTGAAAATAAACACCAAAAAAAATCTTCTGCAGATGATATACAGAAGCAACAAAGATGGATGTATAGGCATAAAGATTCTGACGGGAACATGACAGAGAAGTTTATGAATGGTCTGGAGATATTATGTCCTTGTGGAAAGTGTAAAAGTTCAAAATTTGCGCTTATTGAAAATATGTGGAAACATTTGTTAAATAGAGGATTTACACCCCAATATTATATTTGGTTTCAACATGGAGAGGATTATGGTCATAATGAAGGAAGTAGTAGTAATAGTAATTTTGAGGCTATGGATAGAGATGTGCATGGAAAAAGAATTTATATTCTTTAGTATACTAGTTCATAGTCCTAAACATCCAAAGTGGTCACTAGATGTTTTTCTCTAACCTCTTATACATGAGTTGAAAGAGTTATGGTATACTGGAGTTCAAACCTCTGATTGTTCGGTAAAAAGGAATTTTACTATGAAAGTTTTACTTATATGGATAATAAGTGACTTTTCTGCTTACGAGATGCTGTCAGGTTGGACAACCCATGAGAAATTATCTTGTCCGTATAGCCTTGGAATGACATGCATTTCTTCTAAAGTATGGAAGGAAAACAAGTTGGTTTGATTGTCATCATCGGTTTCTCCCAATGAGTCATTCATATCGAAGACACAAGATGTTGTTTCAAAAAAAAAGAAAGCGTACGAACTCTCCCACAGGTGTATTTAACAGGAGAACAACTTGAAGTGCAAATTGATCACAATGGTGCTCAGGAAACTATAAGGCGTGGGGGTAATCGGCATGTTCCACATAATATGCCAGACGGATACAAGGAACATCACCACTGGCACAAAAAATATATATTTTGGTAGCTTCCATACTTGAAGAATCTTCTCCTCCGAGACAATCTTGATGTGATGCATATCGAGAAAAACTTTTTCGATAATATTATGCATACAATATTAAATGTGGCAAAAATGACAAAAAAACAAGAACTCAATGATGGACTTACATGATATTACTTCAAGGAGTAAGTTACACATTACTGATGATGGTGAAGTGCCAGTTCCAATATTTAGGTTGGACGCAAGTGCAAAAACAGTGTTGTTCAAATGGGTGAAAGAAGACATGAAGTTTCCCGATGATTATGTTTCTAATCTCTAAATGTGTTGAGGAAGGGCAAAAGTACTCATTTGAGCATTTCATAAAACATTTGAAAGGTAAAGAAAAAAATCTTGCAAAAGTGGAAGGGTCAATTGTTGCGGGGTGTTTAACTGAAGAAACATCTCATTTTTCGTCATACTATTTCACCCCAAAAGTTCGAACACGCAAAAGAGCTCCCTGACGATATGATGATAATGGTGTGGGATAAACATATGCCATAAAAGGCGTTGTAGACATATTCTCGCAAATTGGACGCCTTGCTAGAGAGTTAAAAGAAGGTTGGTAGACAAGTCCTGAATATCGTTATTGCACACACACATATATTCTCATAAATTGTGAGGAAATGCATTCGTTTGAAAGGTAAAACTTATATAATTAATGAGTAAATTAATTAATTTGTGGACACACATATTCTGATATTTAATGTATATATTAATTTTTGGTAGCTTATTCGTGACTAAGTACGAGAATCCATAAAGAAAATATTTGATGATGAAATCAACAAGCGCAAAGATCAACACTTTGTTCTTTGGTTACAACTCCAAGTATGAATTTAAATTAAATTAATTGGTCAATATATATATATATATATATATAAACATATTACAATTAATATTTACTTTGAACATTTTAATTTCAGATTGATTATGACAATCCATTTTATCCCCCATGGTTTCATGAGTTGCTTCAAGGTCCAATCTCTAGGATAATCACTACTCCAATGTATTTCACTCGAGGATATGTATTTCATGCTTACGAGTATGGTAAATGTCGGACAACAGTCAACTACGGAGTATGTGTGAAAGGGGAAATCAAATTTTATGGGATCATACAAGATATAATTGAAGTTGAATTCGCTGGATTAGTGAAGATGAAATGCATACTCTTCAAATGTGATTGGTTCGATCCAACAATCGGCATAGGTGTTCGTTCCAACAAATTTGGAGTTGTCGTTGTTAACACGGGACGACGATACAACAAGTTTGAACCTTTCATCTTAACATCTCAAACAGACCAAGTTAGTTTCATTCCATATCCCAGAGTTAATAACACGTGAATCACTTGGTTATCAGCTATTAAGGTCACGCCTAGAGGTCGCATTGTAGGAGAAGAAGCATTGTAACAAGATTCTTGTAGTGAGATTCCGACACCAAATCAAACTACAAATGACATCCTGCTTATTGATCGGAACAATCAAGTGTTTGAAGATATCTCATATGATGATGCAGACGAAGGCAACGTTAGTGAAGAGTTTCATGAAAGTGACGATCAAATCAACGATTCAAGTGAGACATAACACTATGAATTAGAATAAATTAATGTTTACATATATGTTTTGTAATAACATTATTAATATAATGAAGTTATTTTGCAAGTTATAATTTTTATAACTATGTGTAATTAATTAAAACTTAATTATGTCTAATTAATTAAAACTTAGACGTAAAAGTTTAGGATCTCGGGTATGGGTGTAGAGTATGTATATATATATATATATATATTTTTTTTTTATTAGTTAATTTGTTTTTAAAATTACATATAATATATATTATTCTAATTATTATTCTTTTGTGTTTGTCAAATGTTTTATAGGCTAATGTTTTATAGGCTAATAGATGATCGCTTCTCTCTCTTTCAAAATTGTTCGAGCACACCCACAGGAAAAAGAACTGAGCTTTTGTGGATGCTAGATCTGAGAGAATCCAAATCAAGATGATGAGGCCATCAAATCAAGCTCCATTCCAGACCATGTATCCAGTATCAAGGAAGCCCCAATGACTTATTACAAGAGCAAGATGAAGACTATGTTGAGCTTATGTTACAAGGATGCATCAAAGCTACTTTGTTTGACATTGCAGATAAGGAGGATTCTAAGGCTTTCATTGGAGAATCATATTTGGAGGCCAGGAGCAGTGTCTTCACCACTTCCTCAGGTTGAAGACACACAAAGACGTTCTAAGGAATTGTACTCTTTTTCCTTATCTCAGTTTTGTCCCATTGGGTTTTCCGGGAAAGGTTTTAACGAGGCAACACCCTTATTGCGCATCCCGGAGCTTGTTATCAGTTCAATACACCTTTCACAAGCTCAAGAATTCCCAACCTCAGGAGATACACGAAATACAAGAGAAGAGTCCAGGCGTACCAAACTTTCCTTATTTAGATTCTATTTGTTTTAATTTGCACGTCTTGCTGTTTCTTTTTAAACTACATGTTGTTTTAGTTTTATTTGTGTTATTTTCGTCTAGGGTTATCTTATAAAACCCCAAGACCACGATTGTAATAGGTAGACGTTTTTAGATAATAAAGAATACCTAGTTTCTTCTTGAAAGAACTCCCAGCCGCCTCCTTCTTCCTTGTGTGTGAAGCCTTTAAAGTTTGAGTGCAAACCTCTTCTTCTTGTGTGTGATTCACTTGAAGCTGAGTGTAAGACTTATCACAGAGCTCTTCATACTCTGTGTGGCGTCTCCCGACCCATCCAATCCATTCTCCATCCACTTGAATCAATAGAGAGTGCTGTACAGCCAGCTATAGATTCACCATCCATCCGCCCCTCTGTAGTCATCACCTCCGGTGCCTACATCACAAGATCACCACAAAGCTGCTTGAGCGCCAAACACAGCTTTCTCAGCAAAGCGAAGATGGGACTCCCATAGAGTTAAGTACATTAGAAGCTGACGAGATCTATGAATCGGTAAGAATTTTCCAATATATATATATATATATATATTTAATTAATTCCTAATTCATTCTATGTCATTTTAAATTACCGAATGATTTTTAGCTTGTTCCCAAGAAAAAAGGACGGGCTTTAGGCATGGGATCGGTTCATGATGTCCCAATTGCCACTTCTTTGTATGCTCATAGATTGGAAGATGATCCGGTACAGCTTTAATCCGATCTAGCAGCTGTAGATGCCGATATTGCTTCTTTGTGGGCCTCGCAGGAGACGACAAGGAGTCAAGTTGAAGGACTTGACTCCTTGTTCGACAGTTTGGCGGCGAATAATCCGCATTTGTCTCAGGCATTGGAAGCAAGATGGGTGGCTATTCGACAGCAAAATGTGCCACCACAGCAGCAGAGCATGCCAACAGATCTGATCGAGTTGGACCGTAGAGGAGCAGAAGCCGCTAAAGTAGATTTTTTTAGTGATATTAATTTGAACCATTAGAACTTTTAATTTTGTATAAACTTATTTATGATATAATATATTTTCTTTTTAATTAATATTTCTTTTCTTTTTAATAAAATCAAATATATAATTTTTTGGTAATTGATTATTATTATATTTAAACTTTGTTAATGCGTCGTTATATTTACGATGTCTGTTTAAACAATACATCAGTAACTCGTCGTAACTGTAACGACATTTTAACGATGTCTGTGTTTGCGTCAATGCTACATCAAAATGTTTACGATGAATTAATGATGGAGTCTACGCCTTATGTCTACTTTACGATGACAGTATTTACGATGAACTGAGTCTTCGTTAGAATTTATGTCGAATTTACGACGATTTGTGCATTACGACGACTTTGTTATGACAATTTGTTGTTCGTCGTAAAACCGTTGTAAAACTTCATTTACGACGAATTTACATTGTATTCTTTTGTTGTTAACCGTATGTTTTTTTGTAGTGAATAATCACATTAAATCGACTTTCTTTTCCCATAATAAGTAGTTTGTCTCTCTTACCATATAGTTTTTCATTACTACCGGATTTCTGAGAATTCATGAACTAAGCTAACGACTTCCATTGATCCACCGTAAAGTTGGGATACATGGGCTGCTTCACTACCGGCATGAGCGTTGTATGCTCGTGACAGCACATGCTGCTCCTCCCTCGACCATGACCTCTACCAGTTCCCTTTGTGAATTTTTCATTCCACCACTCTGGAAATCCATTCAGCTGAAAGCATGTGTTCATCTCATGCCCTGTTTTGTGACAATGCGTACATCGGAGATTCTTGTTGTTTGGAGCACGCGATGCCGCTACAAAAGCTTATGTGGTCACCGATAATCCAGCAGTAACACCACGATCCTCCATCGACCGCATAGCATTGAGATGATGTTCTTCTTGGACTATATGCGAATAAACTGCTGCTCATATTTCACCATAGCGTCGCATGAACCATTGCCACAACAACATTGAAAGCCTGATTCGAGATCAGCTAAGTCAACCCACAAAACCTTCAATTTTCAAAATATGATTCCACCGGTTGGCCATCTTGCTTTCACGCCGTCAAGTCAGCTCGCAACTGGTGGTCTCTTGTTCCATACTTACAGAGAAACTTCTCTGCAGGTCATTGAAACATATATTTTTCACTGTCAGGTTCAATTCCCCAATACTTTCATGTCATTGCAGTATTTAAGGTGTCAATCCAAATGGGAAATGTGTTATGAAATGAGGATATTATCAAATCATTCTAAGTCAAGCCAGGCAGTTTATGGATGTCTAACAAACTAAACAATGCAAGTAAAAGCAAATAAAGGCCCACTCGAGTTATCAGTTCGAGTGGGGTGATCGAGCTACAAGGGAAAACAGAGCAAGTAAAACACTCGACCTAGATGATCGAGTAAAGAGGTCGAGTGGTGCAGAAAATGACAAAATAGTGAAGCACTCGATCTAAGTGATCGAATGGTGAAGGTCGAGTGCTAAAACGAAAAAGTAAACAAAGCAAAGCAGAGCAATAACAAGAGATGAAATAGATCAGAAAGAAGAAGGGACTTAGACATGGGCTTATTGACTAATCACTACTCTCAATTGACCTGGGTACTTGGCAAAATCATCCAATAGGCTATTCCCTTGATAAAAAATCTCTAAAGCAGCCTAATAGACTGTCGTGCTACTAAGCCTCGAGTCTAATTGCTGACATACTTGATTCTGCCAGAGCCATACAATTAGACAAGCAGTGAATACCAATTTGCCAAAGCCAACAAAAATTCCTAACAAATGAATCCCTAGCATAGGATACACACCCTATTTAAATCTAGATCAATCAGGCTAGTGTAGCTAAGTTTATGGAAAAAGCTGAATCCAACAATCTCATCAACTATGTCATGTGGAGATTGTTTGATATGAAATTCCAATTGATCAGAAAGAAATAAGCATTAAGAACACTCACCCAGAAGGGAAACTATGAAATCAAAGCAATACACACATACCTAGATCAAGTAAAAGCAATAACTAGTCTAACTCATGCCTAAGAACCCTAATTTTACTACTCAACAATCATCATGATCATCAAATGCAAAAATCCAGAAAATGCTAAAAATGACATATGGTATAGATGATGATACGATGAACAATATTGAAGAAGAAAATAATTGCAAAAACTCAATAAATCAAAAGGAATCAGAGTTACAAATTCAGGAAATGAAGAACAAGAGAGAAAGTTTAGAGGCCGAGATTAGAGTTAAAGAGGCGACCCCTTGTTAATAAATGATAAGGGGTATTTATAGTAAAGGTCTGGAAGCCCTATAATAGCTAAAAGACAAACTACTTAATTAGGTCATGGGAAGGGAAAACCACTCGAGCCAACACGGTCGAGTGGCCTTGGTCGAGCAGTTGGCTCAGCATCCATCTATTCTTCACTCGAGCTTTTCATGGTCAAGCAGTCTGGTCAAATGCTTGGTCCTCAGCTGCATCTGTACTCGAGCTCCTCATCGAGAACTTCTGGTCGAGTGGCCTTGACTTCTGCTCCAAAAATGATATACTCGAGCCCTTAGGTCGAGTAGTCTGATCGAGTCAAGTGCCAATCTCCAAGTGTGTGGTCCTGAGCTCTGAAAGCACCTAATACCATTCCAAAATGCAGAACGTATGCAATGCTATGCAAAATATCCTAAGTACTCTAAGATGATGAATATGATGCAAAGTGGTATAGACAATGGATGAAACTACACTAAAATGATGATATATTAGGGTTAAAAACAGGTAAAAGACAGTGACATCAACTCCCCTAAACTTAATATTTGCTTGTCCCCAAGCAAACAAACAAGACTGAGCCTGGAGAAGGGGTTTAAAAGTGGGGACTTAGGACCAAAATCAATTGACAAAGCATGTACCCTCAAAGTCTTTGTTAACATTTCTAGAATGCAATACAAGTGAGTCGTACTTAAAAAAACTGTAGTCATTCTCATCACAACAAAGTATAACTCCCAGTCCTAACCTACACAAGCATTAAATGCAAATAGTCCCTTTAACATTCATTAGCTGTAATCAGTGAATCATGCAATGCATTTATTAATGAACTCATTTGGTTTGAGGAACAGGTTTAAAGAGGTAAAAATGACCTCTTTTTCCTCTGGTTTAAGCGCATGATAAATGTGTAACAGTGAATCATGCAATGCATTTACAAATGAACTCATTTGGTTACTGTATATTTCATTTTACAATATGATTATTGTATATTTCATTTTCATAAATCTTAGGAACTAAATCTAAAGAATATTCCTTAAACATTCTAAATTCTACGATTTTCTAATTGCTAAATATTATCTTTTACGATTTTGTACTTAGAAAATATAGCAACTGAACAGATTTGGAAAGGATTTTCTTCATTTTAATTCGTGCTAACTAAATGAACGAAATCGTATACGATCCCTATATAAGAAATGTCGAGAAACATCCATTTCCTTCAACACAAGTTTCCGAGCTATTTGAATATCTTTTTTTTTCTCATGACAACTTTTATGAGTGTTTCAGACTTGAAAACCTTTAAGAACATCTCGAAATAAAGATCATGATTATAAGATTTTAAAACAATAGTAGAATACTCTGTTTTTCTTATGAAACAATATAAGTGGTATTGATTACGTTTTCGTTTCTGTTTTTTGTTATATGAACTTTCATGTTTTATTATGCGTGAGTACACTTAACATTTGATGTCTGATGATCCTAAACAAGACAAACAAGACAAACAAACCATGTTCAAGAGCATATGCTTTAACTTTATTTCGGATTCTTTCATATGGTAAATTTTATTCACCTATGTTTTCTACCTAAATCTTCAAGTTTAATATGATGACCTTTATAGATATTTAAGGTAGCTACTAACCTTTTTCATAAATGTTAACTTATGTATCAGAAATGCTCTTTTCTGCCTTCTCTCAACAGATATAATTCTCAATTTCTCACATGCGTCAAAAAATAATAGGATGCATTAGATTCAGTCTTGATTATACTATTTTACATGTGGATAAATATTTTAAAATAAAGAGACAAAAGAATCACCAACACAAACAAATAAAATGATTCTTATCTTTGTATGTTTTTCATTTTAACTTAAATACCCACCAATTCATTGTTAACTTGAAGATATAAAATCGGTTGAAGATAACAAAATATATTGTTTAGTAAAACACCATTTAATTTTTCTTTTAAAGGAAAATTTACCTTAACTTTGATTGAAATTTAAGCAGCTAAGTATATTATTAAAGCTAAATTAATCGATTGTCATTAGTCGCATTCAGGCTGTCTTTTAGATATGCATCACTTTTCACTAATATTTTGTCATCGTTACATCCAGACTTAGAAAGAACCAGCACATGTTACTGTATAAACTTATCTAATTACCTCTATTTGAAAGAAAAAAAATCAGAGTTAAGATTAACCATGTTTGATAGAAAGAATTTGAATCATAGAATTTCACTGATCCATCCTCAATCATTTCTGGTGACCAGGTAATGTGTAAATTTTGATCAGATTTAAGGGTAACCATGTTTATGTTTTTAAGATATCTCTCATTCGTATATATCGTAGGTTTATACTTGATTCTAACAAAAGAGCAAAGAACATCAAAAAGCTTATCTATGAATAACTATGATACAATCAACAAATTCAAGGGAAAGGAGGAAGTGCAGTGCTTACTTTGGAGACTTTGAAAAAGTAGGATTCTCCCAAGAATGTTCAATTTTACAAGGAATGAGTCTCTTTTTAGTTTCCGGCTTTCTGCTTTTTGTTCAGTTTTACTACTTGCCAAATTGGCCTTCACATTCTCAAGAGCTTTTGGTTTAAATGTCTATGCATTTTTCTGGAAACAAATCAAGCAACAATGATGATACTAATATTTCTATTGCAAGCATAAATATCGTAGAGAACATACGAATATCAACGTGTTTAACTGTGAAACCTGGGAGATTTCTTGAAGAGCCGAGCTTTCCGTGACAAGCATCACACAATAAACACGGGAAACTTAAATCTCAACAACAACAATAAACCCCTAAAATTAAAGCAGATGAATTTGTAAACCCCTAATTCGGATTCGGAATCTCAAATACTCAAAAAGCTATGAATCACTACTCTGGATTGATAACCCAACTAACCTAACTTTACTCAGATGTCCATCGATTGCATCAAACATTCAATTGAAATCAAATTCAGAAACTAATGAAACTTGAAGAGGGAAGAAGGAAAAGCTTGAAATTATATTTGTAACTGGTTGTTAGACTCAAGATGATGATGCAGATCAACAGATGATACAGACTGCACTACGAGTCTGTTTGTGACATAGAGATCAACAGATACAGACTGCACTGCGAGTCGATTTGTGACACAGAGATTAGCGTGTGTGACACAAGTGACGTGGCTAAATAAAAACACAAAGAATATTTAATAAGGAAAGTGGCATGTGGGCTTTGAGATCATTATTTCAGAGAGAAACCCAAGCTTGAGGAGCCTAGGGTTCTTGCTCTTGAGGAGCATATAAATAGAGTGCAGCTGCAACAGAAAAAGGCTGTGCGTCTAGGGTTTTGCTGTGAGAAGCACACAGGTGTCTGTGTGATGTCGCCCCACCAGAGAAGACAAAAATTTCTAATGGTGGTTTTGATGTGGAGACTTCAGTCGTCTGAGGACAGACAGTATGGCTGGCAGTGGTAGTCAAGCATGCGTTGCTTGATTCAATTTCCAGAATCCGTGTAGTAGAACAGAACTATAGTTCAAGGAATGACAGATCTGTTAGTGTTTTTGTTAAGAAGCTACACTCCTCGGACAAGACAATGAGTGGTAGTGTTCTTCCATTGTAATTCTAGATAAGCGTGGTGTTGTATCCATTTAGCAATTTTAGGTTGCTATCTTTTCTAGTAAATAGTTTCTAGACTTGGTCCCGGGGATTTAGGTTAACCAAACTCCGTTAACAAATTCATGTGTCGTCTCTTTACTTTATGTTTGTTATGCTCTCTCATCTCACAAATGCTTCATCTTTTTCTTTTAGTAATTCTAGCAGTTGTGTTGCGCTTTTGCAAGCCCAAGTCAACTCCCTCATTAGTATGATATTATCCGTTTTGGGTCCAAGTGGCAAAACCCTCACAGATTTGTTATTTTTATCTCCTTCCCAAAAGGCATCATACTAATTGGTGTTGGACTTGTCTTATATATTAGAAACTTATTTTCTAATATTCTGATGTGGGACATTGGTTTGTCTCCCAACAAGTTGAAAGTACATATATAATATATGCCATAGAAGAGACGATCGTGATAATTGGAAGAAACATCGATGTAGTGTCTTATTAATTAGTTAATTTTTGAAAAACCTATTTTTTAGTTGTATGAACATATTTATTAAATTAATTAGTTGTGCATTTAAATTAGTAATACAGGTAAATTGCGGAGCTTGCAACTTATCCAAAAAAATAAAATATATATAATATATAGTAGTACTACACACTAATACCAAAGAAAAATTAAACTTACAATACCAAATAAAAATTTTAAAAACATTACTCCCGGGCGCCAACACGAGTTATTAATCTAGTTAAGAAGAAAGAAAAAGATGTAAGAAAATAAATTTCTTCAAAGTATTTCTTCACAACCCTAATGGAATATTAATGATCCATTTTGACTGTGAAGAACAATTTGACAAAGGCGACAACATAAATCTGTGGCATCTGTACTATAAGAAAACATGTTTAATCCAGAGACATTTCTGTGAGAAATTGCTGTGAAAAAGGTTATACACTATTTTTTTACGAAAAAAATGTCAAAAAATTTCTATTGGAAATTTCCCATCAATTTTTTGTTGGAAAATTTTCATCAATTTTTTACTTTTTTACTTTGGAAAGAGTTCTAATGGATTTTCTACTACTTCCGTTTTTCACAGATTTCCCATGAATTTACCTCTCTTAGACCATCTCCAACGCACAATTATTTAGGTGTCTTAAAGAGTGGGGCCCGCAAAAGTGTCTAAAATTGGTGTCTTCCGTGTCTTAGTTAAGATACTGGGTCTTAACAAAAATTGCCATGTATCGCGACGTGATTCGTCACGACAAAAAAAATTAATTAATGAAGTTTTCTTTTTCAACTAAAAAAAAAAGAAAAAAAAAACATTAAAAATTTCTTAAGACGGGATGAGGGTTGGAGATGCCGTTACCACTTTGAACACATATATAGCACTGTCTCAAAATTTCACATCCTTTAAACCAAAAGAAAATAGTTCACACACTGATCTCGTCTCAAATCGTAGAAGCAGTAATAATAAAACCATCACACATCCAAGTCTTTAGTATATTTCTAAAAAACCAAAGCAGCCTACATAAAACCGCCTGAGAAAACTTCTTATATCGAACGCCTCTGTGGCACCGGAGGATCCTCTTGAAGCGGGAAAGCTGCAGCTTCACGAACCATCGATTCCACAGCATTCATATCAGGTCGTGCATGTACAGCGTCTATACACTTCCTGGCAGCAACAAACAGTTTGTTTAAACCTTGTACCGAATACTTATTACCAAGTGCAGCATCAACTACCAATGGCGTAGACTCCTCTCTTCTCCATACTGGCATTAACTGCAAACACGAAAAATACAAAACCTAAATTAGTATATTACTTACGGAACACGAAACGTATAAAAAACAAAACCTTGATACATACCCAATCAGTGATTTTCACTCTCGCAGTACGTCTCGTTATGTCAAAAGCTTTCCTTGCGGTGAAAAGCTGAAACAAGAAAACTCCATAGCTATAGACATCGGACTTAGTCGTAACAAACCCGAACCGTTGTGTTTCCGGTGCGATGCATCCTGGAGTTCCCTTAATAGGATAGATCACGCTCTGTTGCTCAACGCCGTTTTCATTTTCAACAACTTTAGTCACCAATCCAAAATCAGTCAGCTTCGGCACAAAGTTCTCGTCAAGTAAAATATTTCCAGCTTTGATATCTCCGTGAATCATCTTTAGTCCATCGTGTACATAAACAAGACCTTCGGCTACACCAACAGCAATTCTCATCCTTGTGTTCCAATCCAAAACCTGAACCTGCCTCGCGTTTGCTACAAAAAAGACAAGCCCTTAGGTTAAGAAAGTACTACTAAAACAGAGTGTATAGGTTTGATTTGTTTTTGTTTTTTTTTTACCAAATAGGTAGTCATCGAGAGAGCCCTTAGGCATGAATTCGTAAACTATAGCACGGTTTTTGCGGCCGTAACATTTTCCGAGAAGTTTAATCACATTTGGGTGATTAGCTGCGTGTAACGTTGTAACTTCGGCAATAAACTCAAGATGACCACTTGTGTTGTTTGGATTTTGAATCTTTGCAGCTCCGACCTAATGATTAAAGTAAAAGTTTCTGAATAATCATAACAACAAAGGACAAGACTTTTTGGGTAAAGATGTTTATATACCTTATCAATTCTTGGGAAATCGCAGCGATAGACTTCGCCGAAGTTGCCTCGGCCGAGAAAATTTGTTTCCCGGAAGTTTTGAGTTCCGTCTATAATTTGATGCCATGCAAACGTATCTCCAGAATCAGCAGGTAGAGGTGGAGATGAAGGGTAAATATTAGCACTGGAATCTGCAAAATGAATTACTAAAAGTTAAAGATGGTAACAAGAAACCCTAAATCAATCTCTTGTGGTACACGTAAGACTAGAATGTGACGTTAAAGAATCAGCTAATTTCACAAAATCTAGACTTTCAGTTACAGTAAAACGAGATCAAAACGAAGAAGGAACCCTAAAAACAAGAAACCCTATAAATCAATCTCTTGTGTTACACGACTAGAAGAATGTGACGTTAAAGAATCAGCTAATTTCATAATATCTAGACTTTTTTCGTAACAAGAACAACTCTACTACTTTCAGTTATAGTAAAACGAGATCAAAAGGAAGAAGGAACCCTAAATCAGATTTGCTTATGGTACAAGAAACCAGAAAAAAAACAAGAAATTCGATTTTCAAAAGATTGAAAAAAGAGAAACGAACCTGGGAATTCACGATCGTCAGGGAGCTGGAGATTATTTCTCCAAGCATTATTGAGGAACTCGTTATTTCCAAATGGTGCTTCGTCATTATCTACTTCGTCGATCTCGTCGTCAACACGTACCGATGAATCCGTTGCTTGTGGTTGTTCCGATGGTTGTGGCTGTTGCGGTGGTTCCGATGGTTGTGGCTGTTCCGATGGTTGTGGTTGTTGCGGTGGTTCCGATGGTTGTGGCTGTTGCGGTGGTTCCGATGGTTGCGCTGTTTCTTGGACTACGTTACTTGCGCTTCCTTTTCCGAAACAACATAAAATACGTTTCATCGTAGCGATCAACGAAGATAAATCTTTCTTGAGACTTTTCTTCTTTTTCCCGAGAAGCGTTTTCCCGGAAAATGTAATTAAACAAACAACGAGAAAGCTAGAGCGAGGGAAAAAGAGAGAGTGAGAAGATGAACGCGCCGGAGAATATATATATACACACACAGGAGCGTATGCGCTCTACCTCTATGTAATTATAAAATTAAATAACACAAAAATTAAGATTCATAGAAAAATTCAGGATCACACTATCACACGGAAAAATAAAAGTTTTACAAAGTGTAGTTAGAGATACTCAGTGAAAAATAACGAAGAAGATAATTTTGAATAATTACTAAAATATTAATTAGAATTAATGAGTAAATTAATTGTTTTTTAGAAAACAATTAGTATATGCAAAACTATTATATTTGTAGAAAGACAATGATTAAACAAGACTTCTTTAGTAATACATAGGGGTGACAAAGCGGACTAATCCGCATTATTGCAGGTTAAGTTAATTTGTGATTTTGGCAGGTTAGTCTGCCATAAGCCAATGATTCTAAATTAATAACCATAACCCGTTCGCACTATAACTATGGTTTAGCGGGTCTATAAGTAGGCCCGTCTCTATGGGAAGGCAAATTTGGTAAATGCCAAGGGCCCATTTCTAATTGTAAAAAAATATATAAGATTAAAAGGTCTAATTTTTAAAAATATATATATTATGAGGTTTTAATTTGTTTTTTGGTTTTATCAAGACCCAACAAAAAAATTAATATTAAAGGGCCCAATTTGTTTCAAAAATATAAAATTATTAAATATTATTAATTTTTTAATGGTTTTGCCAAAGACCCACAATAGCTTTGAGATGACATGTCTATAAGTGGGATTCAAAATTAAGTTAATAACATAAAAAAAATAAGCTTTTAATGTAGATTCATCGATAATAAAATAAATGCATCTCGTATCCATCATAAACCAAAAAGAAAATAGTAGCCAATCAAAATATGTTATGTAATATTATCATTAATCATTCTTTCTAAATCTAATCAATAAATCATTAATTACTCTTTCATAATAAAATAATTAGATTAAATCATTAATCACTTTTTCTAAATCTAATCAATAAAAATATGTCAACTAAGATTATATTTAAACAGATATAATAAATTAAAATTATAATTAAACAAATAAAATAAATTTAGAAAAATAAAATAAATTAAGAAAATAAAATTTACTAATATCTCAAGATCACGAAATAACCCAAACTATTTTATGTTATGTTTTGGCCACTCGTTTCGTTGTTTTTCTTGGGTTCGCCGAGTTGTATCCCTTAGGGTATATTTTTATATGTCTTACATATTTATTTTCGTAATTTATTTTTCATAAAAATATACATTAATGATATAACTCAAGGAACCCAAAGGAAACATCGAAACGAGTGACCGAAACATAACATAAACTGGTTTAGGTTATGTTGTGATCTCGAGATACTAGTAGACTTATTTTTCTTAATTTATTTTACTTTTCTAAATTTATTTTATTTGTTTAATTGTAATTGTAATTTATTATTACTGTTTTAATATAATCTTAGTTTGTAAATTTTTATTGATTAGATTTAGAAAAAGTAATTAATGATTTAATATAATTCTTTTATTTAGATAATATTACATGACATATTTTGATTGGTTACAGAAATAGAAGGTGAACAAAGGGGTTCACCCCTAATGAAAAATCTCTATAGTTACTAATTTCTGATAGACAACAAACTTAGGGGGATGTATTGGAATAAGGATTTGAGAGGATTTTAGGGGATTTTGGTTTTTTTTTTGAAATCCAATGTTATTCAACTAATGATTTTTAAATCTCCTCTGAAATCCTATGTTATTGAATTTAGAATTTATATAAAATCATCCAAATAATTTACAATCTGTTGTTATTCAATCAATCATTTGTAAAAGTTATATCAAATATACTATTATTCAAAACGTAACTTTACTTTTTCAAAAAATTTCTGAAAGAGATTTAAGGAGACTTTCAACACTTTTTTAGTTAAAAACTAGGGATGAAAAGTCGCAGCTCTATAGGTATTATTTGAAGAAATTTCAAACAAAAAAAAAAAAAAAAAAGTGTCGAGAAAAAAAATTGTCGAACGTCTTTTGTTCTCAGTCTCGGAAGTACAGTGGCCATTGAGGTCTATGTCATCAACTCTAATCGCTTCGATTTTAATTTGAATTCAAATTCGACGACCCTTCCGGAGTTGAGATGCAGACGCCATAGGTAAGTAATCTCGAATTTTGAGTTTACTAATGCAGGAGAAATCACAGCCACAGCTTCCGACGTATGGTTTTGATGGAAGCATCACAAGTTTCTTATTCAATCAATTATGTATTGATGGACCAGAATCATGATTCAATTATGAGAAAGGAAACGAATCCAGTCATCCAATCGATCATCACATTCAGGTAACAAAATCAGATGCCAACTTGTTTTATGAGGTTGTGCAAGAGTTCCATCGTGCTCTCTCCATTGGAAACCCTATTGAACCTAAAGAGAAATGCACAATGAGAATCATCATAAGGCTCGTATTGCACATGTTCAGGATAAGCTCAGGTCAGTGATAAAAAAGTCTAATACTTGTTCATTGAAGTGAGGGTAGCTGCAGCTAGGTTGTTGCAGCAGAAGTCAAAATCTTCCCCCTCGGAGAATGTAGCAACTGTTAACAACATGCAAGGGATCGGAGGATGCAATAGATTGGAGTTCTTTTTTCTTTGCTTATGAGTATAGCCATAGATTTGAGTCATGCTTTTCACATTTACTTTCCCTTTGCATTCTTTTACCTTTAAAAATTTGTAAATTTTATTGTGCACAAGAAGTTCTTCCAGAATGGCCTGAGCTGATGCATGTCTTTGCTGCTCTGAAGTTGAATATCTTACTGTCTTTTTTTCTCTTTGGCTTTTCTGGTTTGATTTTGACAAGAGCTTAACAGAACCGAAACAGAGAAAATGTCACATAATACATTGTTTCTATTCAATAATGTGTACTGTTGCAGTTTATGATTTACCAGTGGAGATGCATCAACTATGAATCTAAAAGCCTTAACCCATAAACAGGTCCAATATTTGGATTGAAAGAAGTTCATAATTATACTCGGGGTTTAATCAACAACCTTTATTTACCTAAGAAATTGAATGACCCAAAAAAAATTCTGTAAATTACAAAGGCTTCATAATAGTTTGATCAAAATTTAAAAACCCTCAAAATTCAAAATTAAAATTAGAAACTAGAGCCACTCCAGAGATGATCTTCACTGTCATGACTCATGAGATGTGACGTTAAGTTTGTTTGAGTAGTTGTAGTAATGTTGCTCGAAGAAGAAGAATCACAAAGAGATGCCTCTGACTTCTCCTTGCTCTTACGTTTAGTTGGAGAAGAATATGATAAGTCAATGTCGATGATAAATTGTTTCCTTTTTTTTTTGTTTTAAAAATCTCACCTATCTTATGAAATTTTAGTAACAAATTTCACCAAATAACCAATCAATTTTCTTTTTAAAAAATTAAAATCTTAAGAATCTCACCAAATATCCTCAAAATTCACTCAAATCTCTTCAAATGTAAATTCTATCATATCTCCTCAAATCATTAATTCAATACACCCCCCTTATATTTCATTTTCTCCCTACAATATATATTATATATTCTTCAAAAAAAAAAGTGCTCTTCCTGATTCCGGATAATGAAATAGGTGAGAATTTTATTTAATGAGCACCTAGCCATGAATTTAATTTCATGAGAGCACCTAGCCATGCCTTATTCAAATCATTGAACTTGCCATAATACTTTCAAAGTTGTAAAAGGCAGAAGAGAATCATCAAAAAGACAATGTCAAGTTTTAAAACGCAGAGGAGACAAGAAGAAGATAGAATTATAGAAGAGTCATACAAAACCCTATTGTCTCATCAAGCTTAAGGAACCGAAAAATAAAGCTTGTGTATCAGATACACGCAAAAGCAAAGGTGTCTCTACTTTGTTTTAAGCCAACTCAAGGAAGACAAATCAATGTTCCTGCTTCCGTGTCGCGCACTGAAGTAAATCATTCTTCCCTGCCAACAAGTTTTGTGTACAATTAAATCAATTAAAATCGAAGAAAACGTTTACACATCTACGTTCCAAAGGCACACAAAAAAAAGTAACGACTCAACTTGAGATTTGGGGAGTAAATTTTGGGCACAACTAAACAATCTATACTGAATCAGTTACGCCATCTACGAATTCTAAACATCAATCTCAGGAGAGATAATCCAATCTACAAAAGGTTTATTCAACGATAATGAATCAGCTAAAAACGAGATAAAAGGAAAGAAGAATCATACCATTTGATAAGCCAACCAAAGATAAAATGCTGCATAATCGGAACTTTCTCAAGAACTTCGACTTTATACATCTTAAGCAAACCACTATTAACTTTCTTCCAATTCGGTACACCACTTATATCATCCAACAACGGTGAATGCTCAGAGAACAAACCTTTCTTCACTTTCTTAACAAAGGCAATACAAGACAAGTACATAAACTCCTCAGAGAAATTCTCCAATATATCATCGTTATGAATCGATTTCGGTTTCATATACTTATGATCAATCAACTGCGAACTCCCAAATATAAATGGTAAGAAATGGTAATCATCAAGTCCCCAAACTCCATGAGAACCAGCTGGTTCTAAGCAATAAACCATTTGTAATTTCCTCATCAATTCAAGATACTTAACAAAAACCCTAGCCACTACACCATGATAATCCTCTTCTTTGATTATTCCCATCTTAGCTAAACAATACAACCACGCCGCGAAATTCGTCTCGTGTCCAGTTCCGTAATCGATTCTACTCGAATTCCCAAAGCTATCGAAGAAGTAAGGAACAATCTCAATCACAGATTCTTTAAATTCATCAGGAAGAAACTCAAGAATCAACGATTCACTTTTCTCTCTAAGACGTTCATGCCATGACCTAAACGAAACGTTACCGTATCGAGCTGATTGTTGAGCTGGAGGAATCTCATCGATCCATTGAATCAAAGTTTCGAGGATTGAAACTATGGCGGTTACGGTTGATGAGAGATGACAAGGATCTGAGATCTTATGTCCACAGATCGATTCCGATAACGAAACTACGAATCCTAAGAAGTTTTTGAAAGATGGAGATTCGTGACATCGGCGGATATCGTCTGGAGAGTGGATTCTTTTGACCGGAGATTGGAATTGATACGGCGGAGATATGACGGAGACTTGTTCGGCGTGAGGAACGGGAGAGAGGATTATTGCTTGTGAGTTGTGTGGAAGATTTATGGCTGGAGCTCGGATCGGACGATAGTTTGGTGGTGGTGACATCTCTGGGAATGAAGCTAGTGGTGGTGGTTCGGAAATTGTTGGTCCGCCGCAGTTATTACAGCAGCCGGAGGAAGGATAAGCGGAGGTAATTGTAGCCGGAGGTGAGGAAGAGGATGATGATTTTTCCGGCGTGTGTTGTTGTTGTTCCTTTGGAGGTTCCATTTTCGCAGTATCAATGTGAAAGAGAAAGGGTTTTGTTAAAAGTGTTCCTTGGAATGCAAAATGATTTGCGTTTGAATAAATAGAGATAGATTCTCTAATAATAAGCCCAAAGATGGTTTTTGTTACCTAATAATAAGCCCATATCACGAATTATGACATCACGATAAATAACTCTATCGGCATATATATTTGATGGGCCTGAAATGTTTCCTGAAAGCTAGTGAAATTAAACCAAAATCTGTTATGAAATCTATCTTGTAACTATCTTCTAGTGTTATGAGATAGTTTTATGATTGCATCCAAACAACATTTTTCATTAAATTAAATCTAAAATAAATAAATAAAACATCATTCCTTACGATTTAAGAGACTGATCGTTTACTCAAATAATCCCCAAATTTAACGCTTTCTTACAATCCCTAATCCTTTTCTAATATTCTCTTTCGATTTAGAGAAGCTATGAAATCATTCAATTCTTCACTTCTCAATCCCTAATCCCTTTCTTACAATCCCTAACCCTAATCCTTTTGTTTTGTAGTGGATGATTTTCTATCTCGCATATGATCTTAAAGCTGTATCTTTCTCGTTCCTTGAGTCATGAGATAATATATAACCAGGGGCGGACCCACATGTAAGGATGTGGGGTCAGCTGACACCACATAAACTATAAAAATTTAGTTTTTTACACTAGACTAATCAACTAAAGTGACACAATGGTCAAGTTTGCACTCACTAATAGAATAAAGTCATGGGTTCGAAACCATACTTTTGATATTTTGCACCTAGTAAAAAAATTGGCTGGGTCCGCCACTGTATATAACAGTTTATATCATTTTGTTTAATTATTTAAGATAAAGAAATTTTGACATTGAAAGAAAGAATCTCTTGTAGTTTTCGTTTTCAGATTGAACTTCTTAAAAATTGTGTTTAATATATTTCCTCGTTTTTCCTCTCGTTTCTAAAACATTTCAGTTCTGAAACATTTTCAAACGGGAAACAAATCTAGAATGGAGTTTCCATGTAACCTATTTTTAAAAATATATGTTTTCAAGAAAATAAAATCTGTTTCATACGACGTCGATGTCAGCAGTAGACAACGTCCACGTCAGCAATAGTTAATGATTTTTAACACTGTAATGTCTAATGCCGAAAAATACTCTCTCTTTTTTAAAATATAAGATGTTCTAGCTAAATTCGTGAAATTAAGTTGTTTTTGTTAATTTAAAAGTATCATTTAATATATAAAATAAAAATAATTTAGCAAATTCTGAAAAAACTGCAAAATATAATTTGTCACATAAGATTCAATAAAGTTAAAAGGTACATAGCGGTGCATTAAATCATGGATCAAGTGTATGTATGTATGTTTGGGCAGAGAAGATGCAATCTTGAGAAATCCCAAAATATCAACCAAAATATACAAATCATCATATTTTTAACAAATTTTTTGTCTGCATCATCTACAAGACAATATATAGATATATGTGCATAATGATAAATTTTGAATTCAACCGTTACCTGATTTTCAAAGATGCAACCTGATTGATGACAATGCTAGAAAGATATTGTTCATATCACTTATTAGATATGCCTGAATGTAGCCAACATGGCAACATGGATAGTCCTAAACATAGAAAAAGATTCCTACGTAAAATGACTCATACAGATATTCCACACATGCAGATTCAATATTATAGTCAAAAGATTTAACATCCATAATTCTCCTTGTCATAAACAAAGCAAACCCATTTGAATTTAGGAAAAATTCCATAAAAATATATCAACTATTTATCAATTTCCATTAAAATACACAGCCATTTCAGGTATCCAAAAAAATACATGAACTATTTTTTTATTCTTTTATAATATACAAACTTTAATATTGTATTGATTTAACATCTAGGGCTTTACAAAAAGTAAAAACTGTTTATTTTTTAAATAAAACAAAAATATTCTGACTAAAATTTTTTTATAAAATCCGAAAAAGCCCAATAAAATTCTAAAAAATGTAAAGTTAAACTTGTAAATTTTTCAATTCATAAATAATAATCCAAAAAACATATAAAACTCCTAATACTTTAAAAAATAAAAGTTAAAATACAAATCTTTTAACTCATAAAATTCATTAATAAAGTTACCATTATTTGTTGAAAATAAAATTGTATCATGGTGTGTGAATATAATAGTATAGATTGTATTTATTTGTGATTTGGGTAATTTCTAATGTAAATAATATAATATATGATTTTGAAAAGTTTTTATATTTTATTTACCTTATATATGGTAAAAAAACTTTCAAAGTATTTAAATAGTTAATGAATTAAAAGTTTTGTAAAAGGTATACTATATGAAAATATTTTGTATCGTTAATATAAATGGTAAATTTTAGACTTATTTAATGATTTAAAAATTTAATGAAATATTTTAGTTTTTTGAATTTTATAATTTAGTATTTTTATTTCTGTAATTTTACATAATTTTTTAAGATTTGAAAAAATTTTAAGGCTTATATTTTGAGTTTTATATTATTTAAATATTATTTTTATCAAAACAATTAACAAATAATCAGATTTTATGTTAAATGAATACAATTTAAAAATGTGTGTATTATAATGGAAGAAACAAATAATTCATGTATGTTTTTAGTACTCTTAGAGTTTGTGTATTTTTATAGAAATCGATACATAGTTGATGTATTTTTATGGAATTTTTCCTTAAATTTAAAAGCAATATCTTTCAATAAAAACAAGTCTTCATAGAAATATGGATGCACACATCAAATACACAAGCAAACTGAAAGAACTTGAGATACACTTGCAAACAAGTCTGAAATTACATAAACACACAAATCAAACAGATAAAAGGAAAAGGTAATCAAGTTTGAGAGAAGGGATATGTCAAACAAACGTACGTACGCAAGTTTTTCAGGCAAAGCCTAAAACATTAAGAAACTCTGGAGCATGAGATATATTAAACAATAACAATCACATGAATGTATCCATCATCTACAAGTAACGAAAAACTAACCCATTTTCTTAAGGGGCTGTTTGTTTGCTCATCCACTCTTTCTAGCCAAATGATCCATTACAATACTCCATTTGGATGATCTATCCCAATGATGTTTGTTTCATTTTGTGTTATTAATGTAAATGATCCATTTGAATGAACTCTTGTTTGTTTGATCAGTTTTAATAAATTTTCATTTTCATCTAAATAAGTTTAACAAAAAAATGACTAAAATGTCCTTTTTAAAATTTAATCATATTTTAGTCTTAATTTAAACCATATTAAGTTTAATTCTTGCTTTAAAATATGATAGTGATTAATGAGAACGTATCTGATATTTTAAACTGAATCAAATCCAAAACACACATACTTTTCCATCAGCAGAAACGTCTTCAAAGGTATTGCACACTCAAACCTGAAAAGTACAACAAAGTTCATAACTCAGAATCCACAAACAACAAATCAAATATAACTAAGACATGATTATGATAATCGAAATCAACACAACAACTATAATCAACAGTCCACAACACAATAAAACATCTAGGAAGATTCACTGGTCTCTGTCTCTGATTCTAATCAACACAACATAACACAACACATACCTGTTAATATGGAAGTCTAGTTCCACTCGCCATTTCTATGGTGATAGAATCACGTATAGCCTCCATCATTCTATCACCAGCTGATAAGTATGGAACATGCTCAACATTTTCATCACCATGTTGTTCATACACTTCCACTGTTTCCCAATGTGCAAAATCAAGATCCTTTTAAATTTGAATCTCGGAAAAAATTATGGAGAGCCATTGTTGCTGTCACAATCTTTACCCATTTCTTCAGCTCATACTTGGGGTGTTTCCTGTCTAGAGTCCTCCATTTAGCCTTTCACACACCAAAGGTTCTCTCAATTACGATCTCAAGCTAGAATGCTTGCGGTTAAACAGTTCCCTACTGTTCGTCGGTGGTCCTCCTCTATTGAACTAATCTAGGTGGTATCTAGTTCTACGATGAGGGCCTAGGTAACCAAGTCTTGTTGGGTAACCAGAGTCTACTAAGTAATACTTTCCAAGTGGAGGATGAGGAAAATAAGCTTCTTGTGTAGCACAATATGTTAAGACCTTTGTGTCATGTGCTCTCCCAGGAACCCCAACATAAGCATATATGAATCTCATACTCAAATTACACATAGCTAACACATTCATAGTTGCTTCTGCTTTTCTGCCTCTAAATGGTTCAACATTCCCAGATGGTGGACGAACTGGTATATGAGTACCATCAATAACACCAATATAGTCCTTAAAGTAAGGCCAATACCTCTGACTATCTACTAAAACAGGACTAGCACTTGCAAACTCATCTCTTGTAGGTTTCACTATGTCTGCTGCAAGTTTCAAGAGAGAACTTAAAACATCATCTATCTTCCTTTTCACTGTGTTAAGTGAATGTTGATATCGCTTAGCTAGGACCCGTATTGTTAAATCTTGTCCAACCATCTCTACAAACATTGGAACACTCTCTTCAAGGTAAACATGACAAGATTCTTCTAGCTTATAGTTTTTTGATAATATCTTACATAAACTCCTAAATGTTGCTTGGTTCATGCGTAAAATTTCATACCATTGTACCTCAGATTCAAACATAAACCGCTGCACACGACGCCAGCCTTCACCTCGATTTTTCCTCACCAATTGTCTGTCAATATTAACGTCCATCACTCTATATGTTTCTTCAATAAGAGCATACATGTTTTTCTCCTCATCTAGCACCAAATCTATGTCATCATCTTCTACTAAAAATCTAAATGTCTCCTGCAAAACAAAAAATGCAACGCAGGCTCAAACAATGAGGAGTATAGAGACGTATGCTACTATGGATTTGGAGATTTCAAACACAGACGAAACACATGCAGATCAAACGCCTTGCTGCATTTGAAGATTACTTTGCTGTTCATATCTGATCTTGTTAGATTGTGATTGCTCCAAGCCTAAGAAGCATCAGTTCAGTTGCTGAACCTGCGAACAATAAGAAAAAATAAACCAGAACATAGCCATTGTCATAAGAAGAAATAACTTACAGGAATAACATAAACAAGATAATTCTCATAAAACAAGATAATTCTTACAAACAAAATAACAAAAACATAGCCATTGTCAATAGTTTGAAAACATTAAAAAACATAAATAAGAAACTGAAAACATAAACGCTTCTCAATCATCTCTTCTTTCACCATTTGCAAACTCCAAGTAGAGAACTTTGTTTTCATCCTCTTCATAAAACATAAACGTTTGACGATTGGTAGGATCTTGCTTGAGATGGTTAATTGATGCTTTGTATAAAGGAGACCACATCCTTATAGCAGGCAGCGAGTGTAAAACCGCCATAGCTCGAAGCTGACTACAACTAAATTCAGGGTGGCTCTCTATTAGTTGGTTCTTATGAGAAAGAATCTTATCACGTGACTGAGCACTATCTCTAATCACATCTGCTACAGCTTGCCTTACTTGTAAACTCCTTGACCTTTTTCTATTAACCTTTGGCCTATTGGAAGATGAGGGGCCACCATTTCTTGATTCAGCTCCAACATCAGTTTCTTGAGTAGCAGGGATATTTCTCCTTGATTCAGCTCCAACATCAGTTTCTTGAGTAGCAGGGATATTTCTCCTTGATTCAGCATCATCATAATCATCTTGATCCAGATGCATAGTGTCTAAATGCTCTTCGCCTTGCTGAGCAGTCCAACCTTCACCTCCACTTATATAAACCTTACCAAAGACTGTTTCCATCAAATCCATGTTTGCTACTGGTTTTTCTTTTATTTTTCTAGCTGCAGGCCATTCCTGTAATAAAACAATGAAAACAAAAACAAGAAAAAAGGTATAAGGCTCTGTACAAAATCCAAGTGATAACAAAAAGACATTACACTGCTCTAATGAACACATACCTTACACCGCTCATTCCACCAATCATCAGACATGTCTATGAATCCGTTTGCATCATAACCAAGTCCAGTTCTATTGTGTGTCAGCCTCTTGAAAGCTTCGTACTGCTTCTTACAAGTGGTATACTTGCTACCAAACTTTTTCCATTGGTGTCTTTCCCCAAAGGTCTCACAGAATTTTTCAGTGATTGATAGTCTCCCAGCATCATTTACAGCTTGCTTTCTAATGTTTCCTTTCAGTTTCTCTTTAATTCTTAGTTGAAGATATAGCCGGGTTTGCTCATCAGTCCATGCAAGACTCTTAGTTGAATGTAAAAAGCAATTTAACTTTCAGAAAAAAAAAACATTCACCAAAATATGAGTTTAGAGATGGAAGATACTCACATCAGTACCAGGGATAGTTGTCATCGTTTCTTTGAAGAGGTGACAGCATAAACATTGGCCAAGTTGCTTTAGTTCACAAAGCCTGCAACAAGGAATTAGATTGGTTTAAAAAATCTGAAACTCAAGCTAAATTGGTAATACAAAGTAGTAATCGCATGACAGCAAATCCAAAAGAACAACAAGAATAAACACAATCTTAACCTAGAACTAAAATTATATGAAACTTTTAGCTTTGGTTATGAACACAATCCAACAACTTAGCAAACAAATCTGCAAATCAAACTTTTACCTATGAAACTGCTATGTGTCAATGAACTTTATGAACAACACATAGAATTTGAAACTTCAATGTCAAATAACAAATCTGCAAATCAAAATGTATTATTAGCACATACTTATGAACGACACAGAGAATTTGAAACTTCAATGTCAAATAACACACTAGCCAAATCAAAGCAAAACAAACCCATATCAGAGTTTCTTCTACGAAAATATAAATCATCTAGCTACGTTCTTCTCCTATGATCAGAGATAGACAAACCCAGATCCATAAATTCTCAATTTTCTCCTATGATCAGAGATCCATAAATATAAATCAACAAAAAAAAAAAAGAGAAGACAAACGACGAACTCAAAGAGCTCTGTGAAGAACAATGGATGAGTTTGATGATTTTGATGATCAACGATAAGCTCCGATCTCCGATGAGCTCCGATCGCCGATGAGCTTCGATCGCCGACGACTCAGAGAGCTCTGTGATATGGTTAGAGAGATCGATGAAGTCGCGAAAAAGAGATGAAAGAATTTTCATGTGTAATTGTTTTGTTAAATGAGGGCATATTTGTCATTTGGTCTTTTAGCTGATTCAGGTCCAGCTAAATGATCCAATTAGGATCAGCTGGCTGATTTTAAAAATTTTGCCTAAAATTTTAAAAAATAGTGAGATGATTCATTTGAATGATTTACATTTTGCATACTAAACAAACATCCATTCTCATTCTTATCTGAATGGATCAGCTAAATGAGCAAACAAACAGGCCCTAACTTGGGAGAAACCGCTCCTTAGTCGCTTTGTCTGCCCATTCCACTTTTTCGAGCCATTCTTTTTCTGCATTCATGATGACATTTTGCAAGTTGGCACTCTTAGAATTGATAGGAAGTTCTGTTAACAATGGACAGCCTTTAATGTTGATTTCCTTAAGCTTTGGAAAAGGTAACGGGCTCCAGTAAATGCTACACAGTTCACCGCAATTCCTCACCATAAGGAACTCTAGCTCTCCAAAAGGTTGTATGCCCGTCAGTCGGGCATACATCTCCTTCCATTTTATTATGGCTCGTATATCAGGTAACCATACCAAGTACAAAATAGCAGGTTGATGAGCAAATAGAAGACATGTCAAATCCTGTAGACTAGTACAGTTATCTAATCTCACTTCTCGGAGACTGAAATTTTTTGAACTACTACTCCAATCATTCATAGCAGGTTTGCTCTCTAAGTGACCATATCTATATTCACTTCTTCTTCTTGGCCGTTTTTTCGAAAACATCGGTGTATCTATCTCCGGAACATCGTCATCTTCACTATCGCTGCTTGGCCATTCTATCTCTAACTTTGGTATATCAGAGTCTAGTATCTCCAGGACACGGCTACTTGTAATCATCTGAATAGGTACTATAAATACACTTGATTGACCGCTGAGATATAATTGTTTGTTGTAATCATTGAGCCTCTCATCTTTAAGATAACTTTCCAAACCATATGAACTTCTCAAGGTAATTGTCAACTGATATAAATGCTTCAAGCTTCGTATCTCATCCACCCCGTGGTCACTTGTATCTATTCCAGAACCATACAATCTCAAAACTTGTAAACTAGACAAAGCTGATATCCCATCGATCTTTTTCAGCATGTAAGTATGTTCCAAATTCAAGTATATCAGTTCACAGAGCTCATACAATCCATCTGGAAGATTCTTTAACCCTGTGCATGATAGGTTTAAGTACCTTAAAGAGACCAAATGTGAAATGTTAGGCAACCTTGTAAAGTTTGCATTCAAAGAAAGATCTAAAACTTTGAGGACCGGGACCCGACAGAAAAATTCTTGTGAGATATTCCACAATCTGTTATCTTGAAGGAGTATGGTAGCGAGGTTGGGATAATTAATACTCCCGCATGCTTTCTCAATTCGGTTGCACATTAAGGATATGCTAGTTAGAGCTTCCTGGTCCTTAACCTTTGGAGTTTCTCGAGCATTTTCTTCTACAAAAACAAGCTGCCCTTGAGGCCCACCAACACCCGATGGTATCCACAACGCCATATCCCGAATCACATCTTGCATCTTCACTTTATCTTTGGATTCAGTCTCCATCAATAAACATGTATCTATGAGAGTTCCAATGATTGCATACCCTTCATACTTATCTCTAGTCCCATTTATGAATTTATGGCCTACCCAATAGTCTATCAAGTCATATTTTCCTACTTCATAATCTTCGGGAAACAAAGCACAAAATAGGAAGCACGCCTTGGTTTTCTCATTAGCTAAGTCGTCGTAGCTAAATTGGAAAGAATCTCGGCTTCCATACCTGAGAACTCATAAGCAGATGAAGACAAAACATTGGCTGCATGATGCCACTCTTCAACTGTCTTCTTGCGTGCCATGACGTCGCCAATAACATTGAGAGCTAGGGGTAAGCCATTACACTTTTTCGCAACTGATCTTGCAACTTCAAGAATATCTGGATGACTTTTTATGTTTTCTTCCATGTTCTTAGTGAACAATTCCCAGGCATCATCCCACATCATACATGTTACCTTTATCTCCTTATCTACCCCCATTCTCTCGCAAACGTCATTAGAACGAGTGGTGAATACTATTTTACTTCCATTTCTTTTCAGAACCGGAATTCCAACTTTTGCTAAATCCACCTTCCTCCACATATCATCCAACAATAGCACATATCTCTTGGTCTGTAGATACTTGTTTATATCACACGCTTTCTCATTTTCTGTTTTCTTTTCCCAATTCTCATTGTAGATCTCTAGTCTTTTGCCAATGTCTTCTTGAATCCTCTCAACCGTTGTGTTTTTGGACACCACAACCCATATTACAATGTCAAATTGGTTGTTTGCTATGAGAAACTTGTTGTTGATTTGAGAGAGGAGTGTGGTCTTGCCTACTCCCCCCATGCCATAAATACCCAAAATCCCAACTCCGTTCTCCATGATATTATTCCATGTTGATTCAATCAACTCCTCTTGACCAACTATCTTCTGGTGGAAAAGCTTCTCCTCCACCATTTGTATAGGACCTCTTTGAGTTACTTCATCAAAAACTCCCCTAGATAAGAGAATCTCAATTTCTTTCAACTTCTTGACTACCTTTTTACTATAACCATCACTCGATATACAACTCTTAGAACAATATTGGCTACAACATAACTTCTCTATTTCCTCATCTCCTAGCAAAAGTAAATCATGGGTTTCACGTACCGTGATTTCAACTTCCGAAAACCATTCTTCGACTTCAGCAAATCAGCTTAGGCCACTATCTTCTTGCACCTTTACCCTTCTCAGCAAATCTTCTCCTCTTGCCTCCAGCTGTCGTACAGCTGTCCTCAGGGATGCAACATGGTCTACGAGGTTGTGGAAGGGATTTATGTCCCCACTAATGCAGCTTGTAAGGCTATTAATAGCTTGGTCACAGGATATTGCTACGGAAACGCAGCCTCCCATCTCTTCTAGATTCTCACAATCCGAAAGATTACTACATCTCACAACTTTATGAAAATTCTTTCCTAATTTTTTAGTTTGTTAACTGAGGCGTGTGCACGATCATTCTGGTTATTTTTAAAATGAAATGACCAAGTGTACATTTTTATTACATAAAGTCAATGACCCTTGGGTTGTTTAAAAGAGCCAAATTTTAGTGACCATTAACGTGCAGATTTTGTCTTAACAATGTTGACCTGTTTTGGCTTGGCCAAGTCAACATTGTTATTTACCGGTGTTCTAAATACGACTTTATATAAAGCTGTATGGTGAGAAGCCATAATGTGTGTTTTAGCTATACAATATTATTATACGGTAAAACTTACACAGTTGTATGTACATCGTTTTATAGATATATACACGATAAAATACTATATTTATCGCTTTTTGAAAAGGTTTTTAATTTTTTTGTATCATTTTGTTAATATTTTGAAAATACAAAAAAATAACAAAAATTCATTATTTTTTTTTTTATAAAAGTTAACTCTAAAAATAAAATTTATTATTTGAGCAAAATGTATCGTCATTTTGTTTCAATTCTTACTAATTATTTGAGACTATACATTTTTCTTTTTTTTTGCTAAAATAGAAATTATATAAATTTAGTGTTCATGTACATTATGTTACATTACGATTTACGAAGGAACAAATGAGCGGTGGTGCGACAAAGATTTTGCTGCAAGAATTTTAAAAACATTCAGTAGGAGACCTAAACCGCGTACGTTACCAAACCATCCCTACCATTCACCGACCATGGCCTCAAGGGTGATCACGTGACACGACTTACATTCGTTCGAAGTTGCGCAAATCCGTCGAAAATACTTATTATTATCATCACTTATTATAATAATGTAAATATTTCTAAATAGATAAGGTATGTGTCCATACAGTTCGTCTAGAGTTTAGGAAATAAACATGGTCTCCAAGGCAAAGTCTTTGTATAAATAATTGTTATGTGCAATAAAGCAAGCAAGTTTCGATAACCTAATTCTACATGGTAGCAGAGTTTAGATATATAAAAATTTGCTAAAATCGTTTTCATTTTTTTCTTTGATCAAGAGTTTTTTCTCTCAAAGAGATTTTTTCTTTGTGAGTGTTATCATGTCCGGAAAAACTAAAGAAATTGTACCTCTCAAACCGGTCTCACTGTATGCTTTGCCGAGCTCCGATAATCCAGGCGCCATGATCTCTGCCGTTGTATTGACCGATGATAACTACAACAAGTGGTCTCTGGAGATGCTGAACGCGCTTCAAGCCAAGCAAAAGACATGCTTCATCAATGGAAAGCTTCTGCAACCTGCAAGTGATAGTCCAGACCTCGAGAATTGGAAGACCGTTAATTCCATGATCGTTGGCTGGATCCGCGTGTCGATTGAGCCAAAGTTGAGGTCGATGGTGAAGTTTATCTCAGACGCATGTCAGCTATGGAAGGAGTTGCAGACTCATTTCTCTGTGGGAAACAAAGTTAGGGTTCATCATCTTAAAACCTAACTTGTGTCGTGTCGACAAGAAGGGCAACTGGTTGTTGTGTATTATGGTTGGTTATGTTCGTTGTGGGATGAGCTGCAAGTGTTTAAGCCGCTTCCGAGTTGTTTCTATGGTGCCACAAAAGAAATTAGCAAGGAAAAAGACGAGGGGAAGGTATATCAATTTTTGATGGGCCTTGATGATGCTCGATTCGACAGTCTCTGCACTAATATCATAGGCTCACACCCATTGCCGCCTCTTGGAGAAGTTTATTCAAGAGTTATCCGTGAAGAGCAGAGGTTAAGTTCAGCTAAGACACGCAAAAATCAACACGAGGCAGTAGGGTTTGTGACTCATCGTGACGTGGGGGACACGGTTAATTGTAATGAAGAAGTATCACGACCTGAAACAAGCTTGTTGAAGCCTCGCTCTGTCTCTTGTTCAAAATGTGGTCATCCCATTCATGACAAAAAGGATTGCTAGCAGATTATTGGCTTTCTGGAGTGGTGGACAAAGCGTTCTGAGCGTAATGGTAGTGGTGGTCGCGTTTAAGTGGTCGTGGCCATGGAGGTCGAAGTTTTGGCTCTGGTGGTGCTGGATGAGGCAGAGGACAAATCGTGGCTCATGCTAGAAGCTCCAATCCCTCGCCAGTTTCAGAGCTAACAAAGGATCAGTGGAGAGTTCTCACTGAATTGATTTAAGAAAAGTTCAACATTAATGGAGGTGCAGATAAACAGTCTGGTAAGATTAAATTTGGAGATGTGATTCTTGACACAAGTGCATCTCATCCCATGACCAGAAATCTTTCTCTTCTGGTCGACGTCAAGCCAATACCACCATGCTTAGTGGGCTTTACGGATGGTAGCAAAAATTTTGCGTTGAGTATGGGAGTGTTCCCACTTACGGACAGTGTCTCCTTGACAAACGTTCTTTATGTGCCTTCTTTAAATTGCACATTGATATCTGTTTCGAAGATAGTTAAACCAACAAAGTGTTTTGCTACATTTACTGATACAATTTGTGTTTTACATGACCGTTTTACAAGGACTCTGATTGGAACTGGTGAAGAACATGATGGAGTTTACTACTTAATGGATCTTGTAACTGCTAAGGCTTATCGAGTGGACGTCTTTTTTGATTAAGCTTTGTGGCATCAGCATTTAAGACATCCTAGTTTTTCAGTTTTATCGGGTTTGCCTATGTTTTATTCTTTATCCTCTTATGTTAGTTCTCGTTCATGCGATGTATGTGTTTTTAGAGATAAACAAACAAGATAAGTTTTTCCAGATAGTATGAATAAAACAAGCGAATGTTTTTCTTTAATCCATTGTGATGTTTGGGGTCCATATCGAGTGCCGTCTTTCTGTGATGCGGTTTATTTTTTAAAAATTGTTGATGATTTCTCAAGAGCAGTGTGGACATATTTGTTACTTGAAAAATTAGAAATGCGTGGCGTGCTCACCAATTTCATAGTATATGCAGAAAAAAAGTTTGGAAAAACCGTAAAAATGGTCAGGAGTAATGATATGCTCAAATTTACCCTGAGCTACTCTCTCAAATTAAGAGATCACTGTAGTACTTAGGGATCGAATCCACAAGGACTTGGTTACACAATAGATTGTCAGTAAAAGTATTAAGCTAAATAAGAAATATTGTAATGAAATAGCAATGCAAAATAAATAAACGAAGTGAAATCAATGAGGGAAAACGCTAGGCATAGGGAAATCTTAGGAATCGTCAGAACTGCGAATCAATCAATTATTGGGATTATAATTAAGAACCGTTCTAGAACTCAAATCACTAAGCTATAATTAACCAACTGTCGTTGCGAAAACTATCTAAATCTAAATTCCAGAATCCCAAATTTCTTTGCAAATCCTAAGAATATAAATCAGCCTTAACGTTCAGGTTCGATATGTTCACAAAATCCCTAAACCAAATTCCTTTGCGAATAAGTAATTTTGCTCACCTTAGATAGATCAGATACTCAACTGCCCCGTACTAATCGATTAACCTAAGATCTAAATTCCAATTGCACTGTCGTGCCTCCTAGAATTAGCTTTGAGAACAACCTAAGGCGAAGAACTCTAACAATTAATCCCAATAATATAATCAATTCAACAATTCATCAAAAACCCTTGAAAACCCTAAACCTAACTATGAAACTACTCAAACATGATCAATGAAACAGAAATCATAGATGAATAGAATTGCATAGAAGAAATCAATAAGAAACAAAAGGGTTCAGAGTTGTCTCCCAAAATCTCTCCAAAATAAACACAAAGAAGAAGATATCTTTTAATAAAACCTAAAACCCTAATTTATAAGGCTAAACACGATCTGGGGTCTTCTGTTAACTTTCTGGAAGTTCTGGGTCACTTTGCAATTTATTAAATGTTAAATTCCACATCAGAGTTGGTCAGTGTCGATCGTCACCATTGCTAGTGTCGATCAACACTCATGGTCATGAACTCGGCTTACTTTTTTGGATGGACTGCTTCCACGAAAACTGGCATAACTTTTGATCGCACCGTTGTAATGACCTCAAACAACTTTCAGATGAAAGATTAACTCATTGATCTATCTTGTGTCAAAATATGAGCTCGATCCATCGGTGAAAAGTTCTTCAACGAATGCCAAACTTCTGACGTCTCTGCATGACTCTGCATCTGCATATGCTCCAAAAGCTCCAGAAATGCTCCAAATCATCCAAAATATCCCAAATGTGTATAAACCTGTAAAATACTCTAAAAAGACTCGAAGCAATATAAAATACTCGATAAAAGACATATATCATGGCATAAAACCAGTAAAAACCATGATATATCAAGTAACAACGGTACCAAATTTATGTGTGTTTTCCACATATTTTCGAGAACATGGCATTGTTCACCAAACTTCCTGCGTTGGAAAACCATAGCAAAACAGTAGAGTTGAGAGAAAACATAGGCATATTCTTAATGTGTCTTGTGCCTTGTTGCCAATCAAATTTTGGGGTGAAGCTGTCTTAACATCGGCTTACTTGATTAATCGTACTCCGCCATCTATTAATCATGGGAAGTCACCATATGAAATTTTTCATGGCAGTCCACCGGACTATAATCAGTTACGAGTATTTGGCTCTACATGTTATGCACACCGAGTAACAAGAAGTAAAGAAAAGTTTGCGGAGCGAAGTTGTTTGTTTACTTTTGTGGGTTATCCATTTGAAAACAAGGGCGGGAAGGTGTTTGATGTTGAACGTAATGAGTTCTTGGTCTCTCGAGATGTTGTGTTCGGAGAGGATGTTTTTCCATTTATAGACTCACCCCCATCTGCTCCTTTAATAAATCCAGTGCAATGTATTATGGATGATGATTGGTTACCTCTTATCCAACAGTTGTTGGAATATGATTTACAAGACAAGAGGAGTGTTGTTACTCCTCCACCAGTAGTTGTTGAAGATACTGGAGTTTCTCCACTACTTGTTGATAATGCATACTCTGTCAGTTCATGTCGAAGAAGTTGCCGTTGTTACCGAGTCCTCTGATCAAATGGATGTTGTGGCAGGTTCCTCATCAAACACAGCCCCTATTAGAGTAGAATAATCTGTGGTTACGGATGTAGCTCCAGTTATCGAACACAAACTTGGGAAAGGTCAACGAGAAAATTTTCCCCCCGTCTTGCTCAAAGGTTTTGTTGCTTACAATGTGTCTAAAACTTCTGAAACCCATTACGTTCTCTCCGACACTCCTCAGTCCTCGTCTTTGGTCCAAGGTGACACTTTTTATCCATTAACAAACTATATATCTGATGAGAAGTTGTCTCAAGGTCAGTGAGCTTTTTTGCCGTTATAACATCTACGGATGAGCCTAAGAAATTTAAAGATGCTGTCCGCATAAAAGTTTAGAATAATGCTATGGGTAAAGAGATTTTGCTCTTGAAATTCAACATACTTAGGATATTGTTGATCTCCCGTCAAACAAAGTTGTTATTGGTTCTCAATGGGTTTATAAGATAAAGTTTAATGCTGATCGTACAGTTGAAAGATATAAGACTCGTCTTGTCATTAATGGAAACAAGCAGATTGAGGGTGATGATTACAATGAGACATTTTCTCCCATCGTTAAGCTCACAACTGTTTGTACGCTCCTTCATCTTGTGGCTGCAAAGAATTGGGAAGTCTACCAAATGGATGTGAATAATGTTTTTATTCATGGTGATCTTGAAGAAGAGTTATATATGAAACTACCGCCAGGGTTTTGTCATAAGTATCCCGGAAAAGTGTGTCATCTTAGGAAGTCCTTGTATGGACTTAAACAAGCACCATGTTGTTGATTCAAGAAGTTATCTGATGCTCTATTACGGTTTGGTTTCGTACAAGCCTATGATGATTATTCTTTGTTCTCTTACACACTTAAAAGTGTGGAGATACGAATGTTGATCTATGTTGATGATCTTCTCATTTGTGGTAATTACGCTCATATGTTACAACGGTTCAAAGAGTATTTGGGTAAATATTTTTCGATGAAGAATTTTGAAAAACTAAAATACTTTCTTGGTATTGAAGTAAGAAAAGGACCAGAAGGTATTTTTCTATCTCAAAAAATTATGCATTGGATATTATCGCAGAAACGGGAAATCTAGGGTCAAGACCGTATGCGACTCCCTTAGAATAAAATCACAATCTTACCACTGATGAGAGTCCTTTCCTTTTTGATGCTAAGTGTTAACGACGACTAGTGGGTCGTCTTATCTACCTCACTCATACGCGTCCGGAGCTGAGTAACTCCATCCATGTGTTGTCGCAATTTATGAAACCCCCTAGAAAAGAACATTGGCAAGCGGTTCTCCGTGTGGTTCATTACTTGAAAGGTTCACCAGGTCAAGGTATTCTTCTTAGCTCCTCATCTGACCTTACTTTGATGGTGTATTGTGATTCTGATTGGTCCTCGTGTCCTTTGACACGACGTTCTCTAAGTGCATTTCTGGAAAGAAAAAGAAGCAAAATACAATGTCGCATTCATCGGCTGAAGCCGAATATCGTGCAATGGCAGCTGCTCTAAGAGAAATCAAGTGGTTATACAAGTTGTTGAAAGAATTGAGTATCACTCGGTTGTTTTGTGATAATAAGGCTGCTATACATATCGCAGCTAATCTCGTCTTTCATGAGCGTACCAAACACATTGAGAATGACTATCATGCTGTTAGGGATGTTGTGATGGCATTATCACCACAACTCATGTTTGTATAGATCAACAAGTAACAGACATATTGACAAAGTCTCTTGGTCGAATTTAGTTTGATTATTTATTGTCCAAGTTGGGAGTTCATAATTTTCACTCTCCAACGTGAGGGGGAGTATCATGATAATATAAATGTTCCTAAATAGATAAGGCATATGTCAATATAGTTAGCCTAGAATTTAAAAAATAAACTTGGTCTCCAAGACAAAGTTTTTGTATAAATAAATTATATGTACATATAAATAAAGCAAGCAGTTTGGATAACCTAATTCTACATCACTACACCCGTTTTTTAATTCAAATTGTTGCAATTTCTAGGTTCCATCTTTAACCAAGGTTGTGCTTAGAGATATGAAAAATATAATATTTATGACCCAATATACCAAATGCAATTAATAAACACTTGGTGACTCAAACTTTGTATTCTCTCTACAAATTAAGAAAAGTACGTAATTTGATTTAAAAATTTGCATTTAAAACATAAAATGACACTCTTTATTAAACAAAAATT
Organism: Cardamine occulta; assembly: GCA_028015245.1. NCBI lineage: Eukaryota > Viridiplantae > Streptophyta > Magnoliopsida > Brassicales > Brassicaceae > Cardamine > Cardamine occulta. The sequence continues at coordinate 6,058,361 of CM051390.1, forward strand.
AAATGTTAAAATGTCCTTTGAAAAACAATAGAGTATATATTAAAGCCCTCAACAAATGTTTTCTTTTTATGTACTTGTCTTTGGGTTAGCTTTTTTGCAATCCAATTATGTGTCAACATTTTCTATTGATCTATATTTTAAACTTATCTAATTACTTTGTGTTTGTTTCTGTTTAAAAAAGTTGGGGTGGCTTTGTATGAAATCTTCGACAAATTAAAATCGTTTTGCTACAATGTCTAAGAATATTCCTACAAGATTTCAGTCAATAAATTTGATTGGATTACGTCTAAAATACTCATAAACTAACTCAAAGCTCAAAGACCCCAAAATCATACGGCATTAAGGTAAAAATGAGAATAATATTAATTGAATAAAAGAATTACACTACAATATTATTGTCTACTACTCAACCAAACAAAAGACCAAACATTAGACTTTTAATGTTTTCAAACCATAGTAGAACAACCCGACGTCGTAGGATCATATAAAGCTGGAAGCAAAAACTTCCTGCCGTTTTCACCATACGCATTAAAACTACCTCCCGTTGTAGTATCAACAAGCAAATCTCCAGCGTAACCAGGATAAGCTCCTTTACCATAAACGCCTGGACACGCAGACGCAGCTTCAAGCGGTGCGTTTTGTGGGCCCTGGTAATAACCATTACCAAAAGGGTTCGTTGCGGTTCCAGCTAAGAGACTAGCTAAGTTAATCACCATCCCATCAAGTCCCACGTCATTGTTCGGTGCCACGAGTGGTGGACTTTGTGGTCCGTACACCGGCGCGTGGAAAGGCCACGCGCATTGTCCTGGACATTGAGTCTCAGAGTTCCCAACCCAAATGTAAGCAAATTTGGTTCCACGTTTACCAAAACCACGAGCGTGTCCATGTGTCCCGCAACGACTCATACCAAATCCTGTAACCGCCACGTCAGCTGAAGTCAAAACGACGTTGACTGCGTCGTGTTGATCTCCTTTAGAAGCTAGCTTACGGATGTGTTGGTCAGTTAGAGATTTGCCGAGAGTGTATGTATCGTCGATGATTTGTTTCCCGAGAGTGAGGGAAAGAGGGTTTTTATCAGATGCGGCGAGTTTGTAGTATTTTTCTGTGGTTTTCCACCACGTGGCAACAGATGGTTGGTTGAGTGTCTTGGAAGAAGGTGTGAGTGAAGTGATGAAATCGGAGATGATTGTTCTTTGAGATGGTTTGAATTTGCCGTACCAGATTAGGTTAACGGAGATCTTGCCGGAGAGGAGAGCACCTTTGTGGTACTTTAGTAGCTGAAACTGGTTTGGTTCTTGTGTTAGTGTCCGAGCAGAGACAAAGATTTGGAAAAGAGACAAAAATAGAAAGAGTTTAAAAGCTAACGAATACATTTTTGAAAAGAGAGAAAAGATTGTGAAATAGTGAAATAGTGAAATAGCTTTGGGTTTTGATGATTTAGATTGGTTGGTTTGTGAGATATGGAGAGTGTGATGGGGCTATATATATGCCTCTCTGAGTTGATTATTTTTATATAAAATATAAAAATTTAGATTTTGAATATAAAATTAAATATGGGGAAAAAGAGGGGATGTTTATGCTTTAAAGCGAAAGAGAAAGGGAAGTTGCAGAGAAATACGATAAAAGATAAAAATGAGTAATGGACCATTGTACTGTTGCCAGCTAACGATGATCAATAGTCCCACACCTTTTTCATTACATACGACTTTGGTTTATGTTAAAATTCGAATTTGCTTTTCAATGTTATGGTTATTTTGTAAAATGTCATTATATATTGCATAGTTTCTTTAATGCCGGCCTTTTATCAAAAGTTTCAAGTAAATATGTAAATGATTAAGTATGAGTTCATTTGAATGTTCTTGATAACCCACTCATGAAAATATTTGGATTTGGATAAGACATAGGATTCTTGTGGTAAAAAGCACTCAGATTATGTTTTTTATTTAATGAAAAAAACTATAAATTGAATCAAGTTGGAACAATATAAAATTGTTATGACAATGGAATAAGTATTGATATCTGTATTTATACACTGTTAAAATTAATAAAGGTTTAATTGTGTCAGAATTAGCAATAGTTGCATACAGCCAAAGTTAATAAAAATTGACCATATCGAGAAAGTGTGACGGAATATATACAGCTTAGTTACAGACAGCATTAAAATGACGAAATGACCCCTCATGCAAGCTGTTAAAGCGCGTGGCAGTTAAAGAAAAAATGTGAAACTTCGGAGAGACGTTAGGGACTTTCATCTTTGGACAGCCTGGATAAATTTTAAGACAAAGACTTATAACTTATTAAGAATTAAATATTTAAATTTTGAATAAAAGATAAAAGAAAATATAGAAAAAGTTGATTGGAGAGATTTGGGAAAAAGTGTACAGCTGGCAGTTAGTAGATAGAGGAGATGAGTAATCCTAAATTCCTAATCCGTAGGTAAAGTAGCATTCACTGACACTGTGTCGGCACGTGACAACACGCGCTTCCACGTCATCAATTTGTAAGTAGTGAAAGAATGGTGAAGCTTGTGACCAGGGGAGCTTGTAACATATTAGCTGGACAATGGTTGGCTCTTTCACACATTATTCGCCGACCGGCACCGTTTTAGTTTGGTCTCTGTTTAATACTACTAGTATTTGATAACTCATTAAGTTGTAAATAGTAACATCGTTTTTGTTGAATAGGCAAAATTTTAACTTAAATGGTAGTATGCATTTTGCAAAAAAAAGGTAATATGTATATGTTATTATGTACACATTTGAGAACTCATTAAGTTTATGATTAATTAATGTTGTAACTTGTAAATGGTTAAGCCTCTTATCAAAAAAAAAAACTTGTAAATGGTTAAGCCTCTTAATTCTTCTAAAAAATGTTGGGCAGTTGGTGTAAATGGTAACATAAATAGCTTAGCTGGTTGAATAAATACAATTTAGTTGAAGTTCAGTTGAAAAAGTAAATTCAGCTGAATATTCGTATTATTATTCTTCTAATTTTAAGTTATTTTACTATTAGTAAATTTGTTAGAATTTATTTTGTATGGGCTAATCCAATTTACGGTTTGTTTTCGTTTATTTTCGGTTTTCATTTTTAACAAAAAATTTCTATTTATAAAAATATGTATATAATTAAAAATATTAAAATTAATAAATTTTTGTGTATTTGGTTTGGTGGATAATTTATAAACTAATTTCAATTTGATTTCAAAAAATATCATTTGGCTTGGTTTAGTTTAAATTTTCGGTCACATAATATACATAGCCACTCCTAAATTTTCCATTTATTACATTAACTGTTTTTATTTTAAATGATGATAATCATCTAAATCCCTAGTTAGTTAATTTGCCATACTTTAGCATAAATTACCAATCAATTTCAATAAACATGTATTAAGAAAATATTAGGTGAAAACACGTATTAAATAATTAAATTCATTGCTAATAATTTTTGATAATTTGTATGGATTACCTTGTATTAAAATTATTAAAAATTAAATGACTACATAATATTTTCAAAATAGTTATAACAAAATAACATTCATCAAAACACTTATAAAAACCAAAATATTCGATCTTCTAATTATTGAGATTAAACTGAAAATTGATTTGATATTTGTTGAGGAAATCTAGGTAACACAAATAATTGTTCAATCTACTAAAATACTCGATTTTCTAATTATTGACCAATTATCTTGTTCATGGATAAAGCATGTAGAATATCTGATTGTGATAAATTAAAAAAAAATCTGAAAATGCAATATATATTTCCAACGATATTCAATTTCTACATGGTAATTGTGGAATGCAATCAAACAATAAGAACACATGTCATTGTTAATAACATGTTATTGAGTATATGAAATTGAGTATCTGAAAATGCAATCAATAAAAACATGAACATGATTTTATTGTATTTCAATAATGATAGACTTTGATATAATTTTTTAACTAAAATATGAGTAAATGAAATACCACATTTTACTTTAATATTTCTAATATATTTCATCTCTTCTCAGTCTCTCCCAATTGTTTTTGGAGGTTCCACAATATTCGGTCTTCTAATTGTGGAATCTCCAAAAGCAATTGGAAGAGACTGAAGAGAGATGAAAGATATTAGAAATATTAGAATAAGAGGTAATATTTCATTTACTCATATTTTAGTTTAAAAATTACATCAAAATCCATTATTATTGAAATACAATAAAATCATGCTCTTGTTCAATAACATGTACTTTTATTGTATTTTAAAATACATTAAACATATTATATCCAATAAAAGAAAATTTTATTATATTTTATTAAATACATAATTGAATAACACAGAATTTCCTTTCAAATTTAAAATACACAACTTCATTCAAATACAATATTCAATAACCACACATTCACCTAAATTGGCACAATGACTCGTGAAAAAAGTCAATCTATTTATCTCTATGTATACAATGTATTACCTGTGGACAGACGCATGAGCAATAACATCATCACAGAGCCCAAAACATAAGTTTACAACTCACTCTTTGGATTGATAAATGGGGTCAACACGTAGAAAATTTCTAAGAATTCAAACTAAAGTATAAATCATTTTCGACATATAAAGACAAATAAAAATTCAAAGCATAGTCGATATAAATAAATTTTGTTTTGAATGAAAAAATTGATTTAGGCGTCACAGTTTTGTGAAATCATTTTTTGTTACTACTTGTAATGTCCCAAAATTTTCAAGCGAATTTTCAAAATCTTACTTGAGGGGTATATATTAAAAGTTATAATTTAAAATACAAAACAACTTTATTTACAACACAAATATCTATGATGTCTTGTTGTATCCCTCGTAACTATGAACAAGTTTCTTTAACAAAAAAAAAAACTATGAACAAGTTTAACTCTCCAAACTTCATCTAAAACTAGCAAATATCAAACAATGTGTAATGGAAACATGAATACTCTCAATTAAGAGTGCCACATATTGAATATTTTTGATAGAAAATATAAAATTTTCTATGTTTTAGTTACTTACCCAACTATATATGAAATATCCGAAAATACCCAAAAAAAACTAAAATATTAGTTTAATTTTGAAAAATATAACCAATAATTTTTGAATATTTTGGGTATTTTGTCTAAAATAACCTAAATTAGATTTGGATTTATAATTATAAATTTGTAATTTTAGATATTTGAGTTATTTTAAATCTAAATATAACTAATATTTTTGGTAATTATACTTCAAATATTTTTGGATATAGGACTCTCCCTCCATAGGATTTTGGTTCTCGTTTAGTCAGTTCATGTATAGTCTTATCCGGTTCTTTATTAAACTGTGTCTTTGGTAACCTTGCCGGATTCATCTGATTTATTCTAGTTTTGTATTTACTTTTATTTTATTTTTTAAACTCAAACAAAAAATTAAAAAACTAAACTATTTTTTAATACAGAGAACTTGCAAAGTCTTTTACAGAAAATTTGGATCCATGGATGTCGAGAAAGCTTCTAAAATACAGAGAACTTGCAAAGTCTTTTACAAAAATAGAGGTTGGTAATAGGGCAACAACTTTATTCTGGTATGATAATTGGTTTCCTATGGGTCGGCTAATTGATATAACAGATGAAATATGTTTTATTGACTTCGGCATCCAACAGTTCACCACGATGGAACAGATTTTTCAACTCATCGGAAAAAGACACATGTATGAAATCTTCAACAACATCAAAGACTTCATAGAAGCTCAAAAGAGAAATCAGAATGTGGCGAGTGAAGACAATGTTCTGTGGAGAAGCAAAGGAGATAAATTTGTATCAAAATTTGTCTCAAAAAAAATATGGAATCTACTAAGAGAAGTAAAGCCTATCAAAAGCTGGTGGAAGTGAGTATGGTTTACTTATGCCACACCTAAATTTATGTTTCAGACGTGGCTTGCAACAAATAATCGATTAACAACTGGAGATCGAATGTTGCAATGGAACACATGAGCTAATAGTTCGTGTGTGTTGTGCCAAAATATTTTGGAAACTCGAAATCATCTCTACTTCTCATGTAGATCTCAGAGGAGATTTGGTCTATGTTAGTAAAAATTTTGCTCTAGGGGAAATACACCAAGGAATGAGATCAAATCATGATATTGCTGGTGGATGCATCGTTGGAGAAGGTTAATCTCTTTCTTATGCATTATGTTTTCCAGGCTACATTACATATACTATGGCGAAAAACAAACAATAGGAGGCATAGTGAAGCCCCACAATCTCCACTACCAATTTCTCAAATCATTGATAAGCAAGTCCGAAACAAGTTGTCTTCTGTTCATAAAGTAAAAGATCGACAATATGAAAAAGAGATAGAAGTCTGGTTTGCCACTCGATAAATCATCATCATCACAAATATCATTTTTCATATTTTGCTGATTCAAATTCGAAACATTAAAATATAGTAGCTTTAAAGGATTGAACAAATTTAACATTCAATTAAAAAAAAACCAAACTATTTTAAATTAAGAAAAAGTTTTTTTAACTACTTTCAAGGAAAATCTAGCATGGCTGAATCCTCTGTAGTTTTAACATATGCATGAATATTAGTATATCCCAATGTTCCAAAAATCGTTAGGCGCTAGTCGGGCGGTAAGGGTGGGCCTAGCGCCTAACCAATAAATCGGAGATTAAACGGGGATTAATCGAGGATTAGTTTTAGAGTTTTAAGACTATTTTAATGTCTTTAAAATATATTAATCCATTATAATTAAAATTTTCTATAATATTGTTTTTAAAATTGCAGTAAACACATAAAAACGTATTAAAATTTTTTTTATTTATGATTTTCATTAAAATTTTGAACATAAGTTATTGTAAAATATCACAAAATCCCAATCTAAATGTCTGAATAACAAAAAAAGAAAATTAACTGGCGGCGAAAGTGGGCCTAGCGATTAGTAGTCGGAAGAAGTGGCGCAGACACTAATCGAAGAATGTCGAGATTGGCGGGATTTTTAGAACAGGGGTATATCCCATGCCCAAATGTTTATGAGTCCCATGCAAGTCAAGTACACTGTATGATAGATAAGTTGCCATTAGAAAAATTCAAAAGCAAAAGCAATGTGGACCACTTCCCAATCCACACACCCATGTCTCGTAAGCACTAATCTATTAAAAGACTGACATTTTTCTAGTACAAGACACTGACTTTCAAATCAAGCTTCGCTGTTGATATCTTGTTTTTTTTTCGCTGCTTCTCTTCCTTTTTTCTTTCTTTCCAAGAAATAAGAGTTGGGAAGTATTCTGTGGATTCATCCCTTCAGTTAACGCCATATGAAACACGACGTGACCTACATAACCAGGGAAATCAAAGGCCTAATATTGAAGTTATCAAATTTGCTTCATGGAGAGGCTTTTATGAGACCAAAAGTATGGAGGCATGTTCTATGATAATCGTGGTGTTGTTGGTGATTTTTTTAGAAACAAAATGGTACTTAACTTTTCTATATGTTTGGTAAGTTCATGAAATAATAAGTTATATATATAACTAAAATGCAAAAGATATATATTTTTTTAACTTTGAGAGTTATGGACCTTCCGCCTTTAACTTCCTCCAATACCCATAGTCAGGGTTTAGAAATTCTGATTTAAAGAATAACCCTCTGTGCTAAGAAGAAATTGAATTCGGGGCACAAAAAAACTAACCCTCTTGTACTACCACTAGTATATAAAAGCAATTTCATTGGGAGTATCTCAAATAGTTATTTTCTACAATAATAATATAAAATATTATTAGTTTGAGAAACGAGTCCGTTTTTGAAATACCACGAATTGAGAAAACATAATCAGTAATACCATTTGTGTATAAAAAGACGAATTTAACCTTAATGAACTCTCAAATCGGGTTATATAGTTTTAATTGTAAGTGATACCAAGCAAAACACGATGGCTCAGTGGCAAAGTATTTGCTATGAGCGCTCCGGGTTCGAATCTCCTATGCACGCCTATGGTTCGAATCTCCTATTTGTGGTACAACTGGGTATAACTGATACCCAGTTGTATCCCTAATCTACTTAAAAAATTAAGGGGTATTTTTGTCTTTTTATTAAAATCGAGTGACATGCAGATTAACAAGTGATACGTCTGAATAAAATTTCTCAGAAAGTGGCATTACAACCAAAGTCCTTGTAACATATAGGTTTTCTAAAGGTAATATTGTTTATAAGTAAAAGTTTGGTTGAATCTTTATACTATTAAAAGTGAAGTACAAATGATTAATCATTGTATCCAAACACCTATATACAGCAGAACCTCTATAAATTAATACTCGATAAATTAATAACCTCTCTAAATCAATAAATTATCCCGATCCCGAGTTGGACCGGTGTAATAATTATCACATTTCGATAAGATAATAAGATAATAATTTTTTTAAATCTCTATGTAAATATATGGTCCCATTAATAATATAAATTAATAATCATATAAATTTATTGTATATATATATAATATTTTAGTAAAATATGATTATAGTATCATTTATTTATTCGTAAATTTATAATTTTTTTTGGAGTTTATCTCTATTTTTTCTTAAAATATTAAAAATATATGATATTATCTTTTCGAATTGCATTAAAATTTATAAAAAAATTAATATATGCAATGATTATTTTCTAATGTGTAAATGCATTAAAACATATCGAAGTATTGTCTTCATTTTCTACTTTATATAAAACAATTTTTTAAATTCGAGAAAACTCTCTATGAATTAATAATTATTAATTTATTGATTAATTAATAACCTCTATAAATTAATAAAATTCTTCGGTCCCAACATTATTAATTTATAGAGATTTTACTGTACTTATTTTTACATCCAAAGAGTCACCTATATATTAATATAATGGAAACTAACACTAATTTCAAATTTCTTAAAATATCTCTACCTAATTTAAACATATATATTGGAAAAATATGATTCTCTTTTCACCTTTATTTGATTTTATTTCTAAATTATTTTAAATTATTATATAATACATACAGTTAATAAAATTATAAATTTGTTTCTCTATATATTGTGATTCAAAATTTTTAAAACAAACATATATTACTCGATCCATGAAAATGTGTGTTTGTTCAATGTCATAAGTTATCATGTATCCAAAAAAAATCTAATTAATTATCTACAATCCTTACAACCAAACACAATTATTTTTTGGACGTCCAAAAAAAAAACACACCATTATTTTTTATCTAATATTATGATTTAATAGTATGAATAATGATTCTTATATCAGCTTTGTTTCATCTTATTTTTAAATAATTTTGAATGATTATATAACAGATATAATTATTAAAAAAATTGATATTTTTTTGCATATGTGGTGATTTTTTATTTTTTAAAACCAACATATATTACTCAATCGATGGAGAAAAATTGTGTGTTTAATGTGCCATATCAACTAAAACAAATTAGACAATGGTTCAGAGTCATATTATAAAAATGACCAAAATGATTCCAAATACAAATGAGCATGAACCTTGACTTATCAAACATCCAATTTTAAATATTTTATTCGGTTTTATTCAGTTTAATTCGGTTCTTCACTTGAACAAATTTAAACTTTTTAAAAGTTTGAAAATATTATAAATATTTAAAATTTTAAAAAATTTCTAAATAATATAAATATTTAAACTTAAAAATGTCTCAAATATTATAAATATTTAAACTGTCTTATTAATTTACATAGACATATTTTAAAAAAAATATTAAATCACCAAAATATTTGATTTAAATAACTAATATGTTAAACATATATTAATATGTTTGTTTAGAAACTGTTATACACTCTCTATTCTCCTTTGAAATTCTAAATTAAATTAAATTATTTTAAATTAAAATAAAATACATTAATTTAAATTTAGCGGATCAAAATTAGAGGTCCAATCGTTCGATCTATGCATTGATCGATGGGTTGGTGTTTGAAACGATATCTCTAACCGACAAGTTCTGGTCAATTGCACATTCGGAGGGTTGCTCACCCACTAAATATTTTTTTTATATAATTCCTTTAGTTCGGCAAGTAATATTTGATCACAAGTCAATGTGAATTTTGTTGGTTTATTTTCCTGGATTATAGAAAATTTATAAATTACGGATTTTAACATTGTACATAATACGTACAATATCATCAGATTTACTATACCAGTTGCGGGTTTAGATCGAAGTATGACACAAACCAAAATAAATATATAAAATACATAAAATAAATTATATTAAAAATAAATTATTTTATTATTTTGTTAACTAATGAACCAAAATTATGCAAATATTTTCATGTATGTTTTCAAGAATGTGCTCTAAATTGTTTCAATGGTAATAAAGAACATGATTGTTTTTGCGTATCTTTTAATCAAATAACATAAATTTTCTATTACTACATGAAAACACTACAATTCGATGACAAACTCACGTTAAACGAACAAAATAAAAATATTCATAAGCAGTAAAGAAACAAAATTAGTAAATTAAATTATACATAGAAAGTTAAAATAATAAGTTTAAAATATAAATATTTATAAATAGTAAAAAAATAATAATAAATACTACAATTATAAGAAAACAATTGACCCGCGGTTGAATCTAGTAAATCTTAACATTTAAACCATAGTATGTGAAAAGTTTGGATAATACATATCCCTTAAATAGGCTTGGACATTCAAGTTTCAGATCGGATTCGGATAGAGTTTTTTGGATTTAGGGTAATTCACTTTAGAAATTTTGGTACTGATCGGCTAATTTATATTCTTCGGATCGGATCAGTTCGGACATTTAATTAGGAATCCAAAAAAAATTCATATACAAATATGTGTCATTTGTTTTCTATCCAAAAGTAGTCGAACATACTGAAAATATATAGAATATCCAAAAATATCTCTAATATCCATATTAAAATCACTAAAAGTATTCGGAATATCCGAAAATACCAACATATCTGGAATAAGGTTATAAGATTTATTCGGAGGTTTAGGATAGCCCGAAAAATTTTGAAACCTCTTTCCAATCAGGTAGTAGATAAGAACTAAAATCGATCCAAATCTTTATTTTGGGTCGAGATGAGATTGTATCTTTGATCCGGGTAATATTCCCAAATCTACCCTCGAAAAACAAAATAAATAAATAAATAATATTCTTAATTAGACCAATTAAATTAAATGGTTTATCCTTATCCCTAATCTTATCTTTTCATCATTTCTTGTGATCTCCGTCTCGCCATTCTTTACTTGGAAATACGACAACTTTTTCTATAAGGAAGACGAATCACTATTATATGTCTCGGTTCATGGCACCACTGTCTTTTATAGCTCACATAACTATCTATAAATTACATCGAAAGTACCAAATATACGAAAGTACAATTACTATTTGATATATTTATAATTCTTTTTTGTCAAGGAATTTTGAGACATTGTTTAAAAAGAGTAGCTTGCTACCTAGCGTAGGAAATTGACAAAATAGGAATTGTTCAACGGTGAATTCCGGAGAACGATTAAAACTACGTACACCAACAAAATTTATGCATCTTTGGATAATTTTAGTATCAAGCTGGGTTCTTGTGTTAACCGGCTTGCTAAACTCTCATGCTTATTTAATCAGTTGTGTATTTTAAACAAGAAAGAAAAAATAGAGACAAAGATTTTACAAGTTCAAGCACATAAAAATCTTTTATGTCTCATTCATCAAAAAAACCTTTTCTGGAACCCACTGCACATGTATTATTGAACACAACATCAAAATTAGAGATGTTATATAGGGCTGAACTTATAGGGTTAGCCCTGACCCTCTGTTATTTATGTTGGTCTTTGGCCATGATTTTATAGTGTTTATATTTTCGGGCTCATAAAGGGTTGGGTTTAAAAACATAAGGGCTTAAATAGAATTGGCCCTGATTTTTTTTTAACTTCCGTTTCAAAAATTCATCAATCTTTTCTTTTCTCTACCTTTGTTACTTCTTCTTCTTCAATCCAAATTCATCAATCCAAATCGAAATTCATCAATCCAAATTCATCAATCTTGTCGCTCGATTCAGGCCTCTTCTTCTTACACTCGATTCAGGTCTAGAATTTTCCAATTTGGTTCATGGGTCGTTGAAAATTTATCGAATTGGGTAATAGAACTTGTCAGAATCCATCTGGGTATTCTTAAATTTTTAGATTTCTGGGGAATAAGGATCAGTTTATTGAAGTTTACTTCGTTTTCTATTGCTATGATGTTTTGGATTTGAAGTTTCTATTGCTATGCTGTTAGAGTTAATCTTATGATGAATCTTTTTTGGAATCCATTTTTTTTATGGACCTATAAGTGTTTCATTATATAAGTTGTCTTGTAGCTTTTGAGTATTGTTCGTAAGTTGTCAAACATTGATACTATTTCATAAATCTGGGAGATGAGATGCATTGGTGCTTAAAAACTCTTTATCGCCTTGACAAAGTTCTTTCTTGATGATGATGTTGAATTGTTTTATATTTACAGAATCTATGCATTACTGTTTTTGCTTATTCTCATTTGATATTCACTATGTGGGTTTGCGTTGGATAAGTACAAGTTCACTTGTTAAACCCTTTTAATTGTTTCTTTTGAAATACAGTATGGATTTACAATCAGAGGAAACAATTGCGGTTTTAAATGCAGAAAATGAGTACATGAAGATGGAGAGGAACGAAGAAATGGGAACTGAAGGACAAGCACACAGTGCCACTCAATCAACACAAGCTCCGGTTAGTAAAAAACGTAAATCTAAGGCAAAGTGTTGGGAAGAGTTTTCTAAGTTAGGAATAGAGGAAGATGGAAAAGAAAGGGCTAGATCTCACCATTGTAGTATTAAGTTGGTAATTGATAAGACTTATGGAACATCTACTATGAATCGCCATCTTCTAATATGTCCTGAAAGGCCTCCACCTAAAGTTAGGCCTAAGTATGATCACAAAATTGATAGGGAGATGACTGCTGAGGTTATCATTTGTCATGATTTGCCTTTTCGATATGTTGAATATGAAAAGGTTAGGGCTAGAGATAGATATCTAAATCCAGATTGTATACATATATGTAGACAAGCAGCGGCAGCTAAGGTCTATAAGAGGTTTGAGATAGAAAAGCTTAAGTTGATAGACATTTTAGCGAAACACCAAAGAAGAGTGTGTTTCACTGCAGATTTGTGGTCTGCCCGTAGTACTGTTATGGGGTATATTTGTATTACTGCACATTACATTGATGATTATTGGAAGTTAAACAACAAGATTTTGGCTTTTCGTGACTTCAAACCTCCACATAATGGTGAAGAGATTGCAAAGAAAGTGTATGATTGTATGAAAGAGTGGGGTTTAGAGAAAAAAGTGTTTTCAATCACTTTGGATAATGTAACTGCAAATGATAGTATGCAGAGGATACTTAAGCATCATCTCCGGAGTGGTAATGGGCTGCTGTGTGATGGGAAATTTTTGCATGTGAGATACTGCGCACATATTCTAAATTTGATAGTGCAAGAAGGGTTGGACTTAGCTAAAGATCTTTTAGAGAATATCAGAGAGACTGTTAAGTTTTTAAAAGCATCTAAATTAAGGAAAGATTCATTTGCAACATGTGTAGAGAGTGTAGGGATTAAAAGTGGTGCTGGTTTATCTTTGGATGTCTCTACTCGCTGGAACTCGACATATGAGATGCTCGCTAGAGCTTTGAAATTTAGGAAAGCATTTGCTATTCTAAATTTGTATGAAAGAGGTTACAAGTCAATGCCTTCAGAGGATGAGTGGGATCAAGGAGAGAAAATCTGTGATTTACTTAAACCTTTTAATACCATTACCACCTACTTTTCAGGCGTGAAGTATCCCACAGCCAATGTTTACTTTATTCAAGTGTGGACAATTGAGTTGTTGCTGAAAAAATATGCTAATTGTGACGATGATGATGTGAAAAATTTGGTTTAGAAAATGCAAAGGAAGTTTGCAAAGTATTGGGATAAATACAATATCATTCTAGCGATGGGAGCTGCTTTAGATCCAAGGTTGAAGTTGCAGATACTTACATCAGCTTATAACAAAGTGGATCCCATTACTTCCGAGGAAAAAGTTGAGATTGTTAGGAAGAATCTTTTTTTGCTATTTGATGAATACAAGGCCAATTCTGCAAGGTCTTTGAAGTCTTCAACAACGCCAACTCCTCATTAGCTACTCACAGAATCACCACTTGAAGATGATATGAATGATGTAAGTATTTTTATCCTTCTTACTAAATAATATGTACAGAATCATCATATGTTATTAATCTTATGTCTATATGTATATTCCAGGATCTCCGTGAGCTTGAAAATAGCCTTAAATGTGGTTCAGAAAATTCTGAATCAATTTTGGAAACCTATTTGAATGAACCTAGACTAGAGATAAAGACTTTTGCAGACATGGAAGTTTTGAGCTTTTGGAAAGAGAACCAACATCGATATGGTGAATTGGCATCCATGGCATCTGATTTACTTAGCATCCCAATCACTACAGTGGAATCAGAATCGGCTTTTAGTGTTGGAGGTCGAGTGTTGAATCCTTACAGAAATCGTCTTCTTCCAAAAAATGTGCAAGCATTAATTTGTACTCATAACTGGTTACGTGGATTTGCAGAGTTTGACGGTAAAATTTAAAGATGACTTTGATAAAACCACTTTCTTATGTTGTTTGACTAACTTATGTTTTTAAATTGTAGGAAACATTGAAGATGATTTTGATATTGAAGATAATGATGTTACAAAGATTGCATGTGGCTCAAACACATGATGTGGTTGGTGATATGATGAATTGAAAATTGTGTGGTGATATGATGAGCACAAGTTTATGTTGATTTATGGTTTAAAAATATATTTGGATATTGGGTTTATGGATTTACATATGTGTTGATTTATGGATTTATGGATGGTTTAAAAAATATATTTGGATATTGGGTTTATGGATTTACTAATGTTGATTTGTGGATTTATGGATATTGATTTATGATGAGCACACAAAAATCATATCCTCTTTAATTTAAAACAAACAAAAAAAATATCAAAGACTTGTTTGGTTCTTAGTGAAAAAAAAGAAAGACTTGTTTGGTTTGTACATGGTTTTATAGGACTTGTAAACGGTTAGGACTTTATAATAAGGTAAAGGACTCTTATAGGGTTAGGACTTGAACATGGCTGAACTTCAAAGGGTTTTAAAAGGGCTGGGTTTTAGAACCCTATTTAACATCTCTAATCAAAATCCACTAAAATGGTCATGTGAGAGAAATCTTCAATGATTATCTAGGGATGACTCATGGCCGTTTTCAACAATTCCAACCTCCTATTTTCAACTGTTCAAGGAGAATAACCGACCCGATAGTGACGATTTTTGATTTTTTTTTTGTTGAAAGCCGTACGCATGGATTTGACCTATTTGTAGGCCAAGTATACTCTTATCATACCTTTTTGAAAAAAAATATTCCATCCTCGTTTTAGAATTTAATTTTTGTTTTAGATTAAGTATCGTTTTCAAGTTTCAATGCAAATGTTTGATATATTTTTTAGTTTTATCCATACTGTTTTTAATATATTGACAAATAACAAAATTCTAGAGTATATTAATTAGGGGTAAAATAACAAATTTAATTACTTTTTTAATATGCGTGAAAAAACTTAAAACGACATTTATTTGTAAATAGATGGAGTATTGAACACAATGTGATTGGTCCTCTTGTGATAAACTAAATTCATATACACAATGTTATTTCACTTTGTGAATCACAAAGAACTTCTACACTTTATTGTTCATACACCCTAAACTCATTTAGTAAAAACACTTGAGCCACACTGCCTCATCCACAATTTGCATAAGCCCATATTAAGGCCCAACCTTAAAGCCCAATAAACTCTCTCTTATTTGACGCCGATTATAAACTTAGCTCTTACTACAATTCATCACTCCTCACTGTTGAGATTATTCAATGGCTTGGCTTCGATTATTTTCAAGAACCCTAAAACCTCAAAATCCAACACTTCCTCAAATCTCATCATCTTCCCCAAATCCAAACCCTAATTTCAGAACCATACCTTTCTCAACCTCATTCCTCATCACAAAAACACCAAAAAAATTCAAAAAATCCAGGAAAAAACCAGAATCTCCCAGAACCAAATCAATCCAACACGAATCAACTCAAATCCCAAACTTCGAATCCCTAATTTCCCGCGACGCACATTTCCGATTCCTAATCCGATCAAAAGAGTTCATCTCAAAGCAACCGGAACGAATTCTCCGACTCGACGACGCCGGAAAACTCTACCGTGAACTCGGATTCCCACGTGGCCGTAAGATCACTCGTTTCATCCCTAAACATCCTCTAATCTTTCAAACTTATCGACATAACGATGGCAAAATGTGGTTAGGGTTTTCCGAATTTATGGAAGATTTGTTAGATGAAGAGAAAGCTTTAATTGATTCAATGGAGATTGATAGAGTTAATCGTGTACGTAAGCTATTAATGATGAGTAAAGATAAACGAATCTTACTTAGTAAAATTCATCACACTCGTTTGATTTTTGGGATTCCTGAAGATTTTAGAGACCGGGTCGGAAAATATCCGGATTATTTCCGGGTCGTTACGGGTCAAGATGGGAACAGAGTACTTGAGTTAGTGAACTGGGATTCAGATCTTGCTGTGAGTGAACTCGAAAGACTGTTTATGACCGACGAAGATAAAGCTAAACGAGCGTTTAAGTTTCCGTTGAAACATGGGAAAGAATTGGAATTGGAAGAGAAAGATGCGAAGAAATTGAATCAGTTAAATACGTTTCCGCTTGTTTCGCCGTATTCGGATGGTTGAAAGTTTGATGTATGGAGTTTAGAAGCGGAGAAGTATCGTGTTGGGATAGTTCACGAGTTCTTGAGCTTGACGTTAGAGAAACGAGCTTCGATTCATCATCTTGTGGAGTTTAAAGATGAGTTTAGTTTGACTAGGCAGACTTATCAGATGTTGAAGCAGCAGCCTACGAGTTTTTACTTGGCTGGTACGGAGATGAATTGGAGTGTGTTTTTGAAAGATGGTTATGATGAGAATGGTGTTTTGATTAGTAAAGATCCTCAGGTTTCGTTTAATGAAAAGCTGTATAAGTTTGCAGATATGCAAAAATCTTAAATATACAGTATGAGTTACAACTGTTGTTTCTATCGGATCTGCTCAAGTAGTTTTGTATCAGTTCTGATATAATATTAACAGGCTACAATGTTGTAATCTGAAAGCAGTTTTACACTTTGCTACAAAATGGTAAGCTATCAACCAAAGCTTCCTCATTGGTTAAAATCACCCAAAAACGGAATGATATCTGAAGCCATTATTAGTAAGCCACTGATCATCTCCCTTGAAAACAAATACCAATCTCAGAAACTCATCAAGCAAGCAAGTGAAAGATAAATCATTGGTCCAAGTTCACGATACGAGGACGATAATCCTTTTGCAAATTCTCTAGAACAAATCAGAAAACTAATGGTGGCGTGTGCATCTAGATAAACATAATCAGCATCATCACCAACAAATTAATTTGGCTTCTCCATTGGAAAAAGCACAAAAGTTCTTCTATGTCAAACTAGTCCCCTAGCGACTGAAGGTTCATTGGCAAGAAAAAGAAAAATATATCCCATCGTTAACAACGATAGATATCAGTCGCAAGTCAAAATTAACAAATTCAAAAAGCTAGCTATGTATATATATATACACAAAGTAATCATACATGAAATTAATCATCTGAAATACAAATTACAAGCAACATATCTAAAAACTGGTCAACAGTCGTAGTAAATATTGCAATAGAATTCAAAAGGATCAACCAAAATATTCAGACCTAACTTGATCCATTACATCATTTTCAGATTATACTTCTATATAAGAATGAAATGTTCGAAACTAAATATAAGAAAACCCCATTATGATACAACCACGAAACCTCATCGTACGTTTATCGAATATTTCTGAAACCTAATTACTTGTCTAGATGGAAAAGGTTTTTCCTTACCTCACACAAAATATGAAGATACAAGACTTGAACAATTATCACAAAGAACAACAAGGGAGGTTTTAGCCTTTACATAATTACATTAGCGCCCGCAAGGTGGTGGGCGAGTGGTAGGGCGGTCCCAGGAAAAGGGTGCAACTCCCAAAATCAAGTTCGATTCTCCTCGCTTGCTAAAATTAAAAACACACTTTGTGGGTAGTCTGTCAATTGGGCTAAATATCCAATTAGTTTACCTAGTAGTCTAGTAATGCAGGTGGCCTGCCTACCCCTGGTACTAGTCGGAAGGCATCCCAAACTCAGAATAGATAGTGTGGTAGCCCATTTGGATTTCCTGGCCCATTGACGATAGTTCATGGTGTCCGTTGAAACGAGGACCTAATCGCTAACGCGGTGGACTATTCCATTCTGTAGCACCACGGTGCGTTCTTACCGGAGCCAACCGGAAGCCGATAGGATATATAAATAATAATAATAATAATAATAATAATAATAATAATAATAATAATAATAATAATAATAATAATAATAATAATAATAATAATAATAATAATTAGCCTTATAAAGACCTCTAAAATACATAAAAAAGTCAATCTTCGTTTTGGGGTAACATTTTAATTTTCTCTCTATTTTGTTTTTGACTAGAACCTTTGTTCACGCGCTTATTTAATTTTGTTATGCAAACACGGCTAGAAAAAAACTCGCTGACGTAACCTTTGTTCACGGCTAAAAATATCTTAACTTTTATTAATAACATTTTAAAAATTGAATTTTAATATGCATAGAAGAGTAAAGCCACATTCTTCTTATCAACCATGATAAATTATAAATTATATGAATATAAATTATTATTATTATTAAGTTGTGTTTAATACAAGATCCTAATACATATAACATTAGCGTAAGCTAATACATACATTATGTAAAATTTTCTAATTCAACTCTCAACACTAGAATATATTTTTCATTCGGCGTTCAAAGGCTAGATTTCATAAATGGCTTTTGATGGTTTTAGCACGAGACTGTCATGAGCACGAGACACATGACTGTCACGAGCACAACAGAAGACACATGACTCGTGACAAACACATGACACGAGACACATGACTCATGACAAGCACATGACACATGACACGTGACAAGCACATAACACATGACGTTACACAAGATCAGTTACACAAGACCGAATATACTCGATATATTCGGTCATTTACTTCTGCATATCTTTTGTGTATATTCGATAATATTCTATGCTTGATAACCAAACCATATATGATGTATATATAGATGTAATATGTGATTAATAAGAACAACCCAAATTCACAGCATTGCGTTAGGTTTTACATGGTATCAGAGCCTAAACTTTAAAGATCCTGAACCAACGCAATGACTGATATTGTAGCTAAGAAAACTGTCGATCAAGTCTATCAACTGGCGGCAAACGAAAACCCTAGAGCAATCATCGCACAGGTACAATTCAATGAAGACAACTTTGATGAGTGGGCTCAAGCCATGCAGACAGCGCTGCGAGTCAAGAAAAAGGACTGGGTCTCGGCTAACTCTATGGTGTCGTTGTGGATCCTTAACACAGTTGATCCAAAAGTTAGAAGAACCCTAACAAACAAAGAAGATCCACAACAACTTTGGAAAGAGATCAAAGATCGATTTTCTGAGAGAAACGGTCCGAGTATCCAAGAGATCAAAGCCGAGCTTGAGGGATGCATGCAAGGCAATTTGAGTGTTATCGGATATTTTGGTAAACTTCAAGCTCTGTGGGATGACTTGATGAAGTATGAGAAGCAGATCAAGTGCACGTGTGGTGCTTGTACTTGCAATCTAGGAGCCGATATGGAGAAAAAGAAGGAAGAAGATCAGATTCATCAGTTTCTGTTCGGTCTCGATGATAGCATTTATGGTTCTGTTCAGGCAGCGGTGATCAGCACTGACCCACTTCCCAACATGAATCAAGTATACTCCAAGATGAAATCCATTGAGAGGATCAACACGGTAATGTGTGGAAGAGAACCTCAAGGGGGAACAAATAGCGTTTGTTGCACGAAGTAACAACGTAGGAGGTGGAACCAAAGACAAGAGCAAGTTGATTTGCTCATCTTGCAAAAAGACAGGACACACCGCTGAGACGTGTTTTCAACTCGTCAGATTTCCAGCATGGTGGGGAGAAAGACCGCGATAAAGTAGTCGCGGAGAAGGAAGAGGAACTGGCTGTGGGCATGGTGTGATATTTCGCGTGAATGCAGCTGTCGTGCATAACGATGTCGAGGCGATGTCGAGGCTGAAAAGTCAGGGTTTGTTGGATTGAGTAACGAGCAGTGGAAAACCTTGATCAAGGTTCTCGAGGAGAAACAGGGCTCTTCTTCACGGCTTAGCGGTAAGAAAATTTTTCTCGATTGGGTGCTTGATACTGGAGCGTCTAATCACATGACCGGTTATGATGATTTAATATGTGATTCAAAGTATATATTACCTTGTACTATTGGGCTGCCGAATGGCGAGAAAAGTTTGTCTAGAAAGAAAGGAACAGTTGTGTTTGATGAAGGTTTTGGTCTTAAGAATGTGTTGTTTGTTTTGGACTTGAAATATAATTTGATATCGGTTTCTCAACTGATTGCTGACTCGAATCTAGTGACGCAAATTGCTAATAAGGGATGTGTGATTCAAGATCGTATAACGAGGAACCTGACTGGAGCAGGTGAGCTGAAAGATGGGCTGTAATTCTTTCGTAGGATGATGTCATTTAATGCTTTCAGTAAGAATAAGGATGAAGCCGAAGAGATGTGGCATCAGAGGCTTGGACATCCATCATATTCTGGTTTTGCTTTGCTTCCTTGTGTTGGTACTAGGACTAGAGATTTTTCAGCTTGTGACACATGCTTAAGAGCTAAACAATGTCGTGAAGTATTTTTTTCAAGTGATAATAAAAGCATTGATATTTTTGACATGATTCATTGTGATTTATGGGGGCCCTATAGAATTCCAAGCTTATGCAATTCTTATTATTTTCTCACCATCGTTGACGATAATTCGCGAGGAGTATGGGTTTATTTGTTGCACGATAAAACCCAAGTAAGCAAGAGTTTGCGAGAATTTATGGAATGGTAACAAGACAGTTTGGAAAGCACGTGAAGATTGTCAGGAGTGAAAATGGGACAGAGTTTACATGTCTAAGTGCTGAGTTTCGTGAAAAAGGAATCATACATTAAACATCGTGTGTTGGAACATCACAACAAAATAGACGAGTTGAACGCAAACACCGTCACATATTAAATGTGGAAAGAGCTTTGTTATTTCAGTAATCACTTTCTACTAAGTTCTGGGGTGAAAGTGTCTTGACTGTGGCTTACTTAATAAACTGGACACCCACAAAACTCTTGAAAGGAAAGACTCTGTATGAAGTTTTACACGGTAAAGCTCCAGTGTATGATAACTTGCGTGTGTTTGGGTGTCTTGCATTCGCTCACAAACAAAGATGAGGAGGAGATAAGTTTGAGTCTCGGAGTAGGAAGTGCAATTTTGTAGGGTATCCATACGAAAAAAGGATGGAGTATGTATGATATCAACAATGAAGAAATCTTTGTCTCGCGTGATGTAGTTTTCGTTGAAAACTCTTTTCCTTTGAGTATGTCAGGAAATGAAACATTTGAACTCATGGAATTAAATACAGATAAAGGAACTGTTGCCGATGTTGTCACAGCTAGAGTGGTGTGATGCTATGTGCACTGAAATAAATGCACTAGACGTTAATAAAACATGGGATTTAACAACACTTCCTCTAGGTAAAAAGGCTATAGGTTGTCGCTGGATTTATAAAATCAAATATCGAGCTGATGGATAGATAGAGAGATATAAAGCACGGTTGGTGATCCTTGGAAATCGACAAAAAGAAGGTGTAGATTTTTCGGAGACATTTGCTCCTGTTTTGAAGATGAGCACAATTTGAATTGATCTTGGAGTTGCTTCAGCTAAGAACTGGGAATTGCATCAGATGAATGTTCATAATGCATTTCTCCATGGTGATTTGGAAGAAGAAGTGTACATGCAACTTCCACCAGGATTTCGTATAGATAATCCGAATCAGGTATGTCGATTGAAAAAGTTGTTATATGGTTTGAAGCAAGCTCCGCGGTGCTGGTTTTCTAAGTTGAGGTCTGCATTAGTTGATTACGGGTTTACTCAATCATACCAAACTACTCGATGTTCTCATTGCAAAAAGGAAGGTCAGAGATTTTTGTGTTGGTATATGTGGATGATTTAGTCATCGCTGGAAATGATACACACGGTATTGCTATGTTTAAAAGATCTTGGTCCATTGAGGTACTTCTTGGGGATTGAGGTAGCCAGGCATGATGATGGAATATTTTTGTGTCAAAGAAAATATACGATGGATATCATCACAGAAACTGGTGCATTGGGAGGAAGTATATGAGTGTTTCCGATGGTACAACAACATAAGCTTGCGTTATCTCAAGGATAACTTCTTTCTGATCCAACAAAGTATAGGAGACTTATGGGTCATCTAGTGTATCTTCTAGCAACTCGACCTGACTTGACATACTCAGTACATGTTTTATTGCAGTTTATGCAGACTCCAAGAGCTGAACATTGGACTGTTATGGATTGCTGTTACGTTAGCTTGGACTGGATACTCAGATTGGGTGATTGACAAGATGGTTGTGGTAAGTGGTTGGTTTGTCACTCTTGGAGATTCACCGGTGTCTTGGAGAATGAAGAAACAAAAAGTGGTATATGCATCTTCGACCGAAGCTGAGTACAGGTGTATGGCTTGGTTAAAAAAAAGGGGTTTATTATGACATCATTTATACAAACCTATGGACTTAGCTTGTGATAATCAAGCAGCTCTGTATATCGCAGCAAATCCAGTGTTCCATGAACGGGTAAAGACTACCATACTGTTCAGGAAGCTATTCAAGACGGCTTGATATCAACTCGAAAGGTTTCTACACATGATCAAGTTGCTGATATATTCACTAAAGCGCTTGGTAAACATGAGTTTGAGACAAACATGGCCAAGCTGGGCATTTATGAACCGCATGCTCCAGCTTGAGGGAGAGTGTTAGCACGAGACTCTCATGAGCACGAGACACATGACTGTCACGAGCACAACACAAGACACATGACTCGTGATAAGCACATGACATGTACATGACACGAGACACATGACTCATGACAAGCACATGACACATGACACGTGACAAGCACATGACACACGGCGCTACACAAGATCAGTTACACAAGACCGAATATACTTGATATATTCGGTCATTTACTTCTGCATATCTTTTGTGTATATTCGATAATATTCTATGCTTGATAACCAAGCCATATGTGATATATATAGATGTAATATGTGATTAATAAGAACAACACAAATTCACAGCATTGCGTTAGGTTTTACAGATGGTACAATAATTTTCTGTAAGATACACATCTTTCTACCATCTTGCAGAACAACTTATTTCCAATGAATAATTTCTTAAGCCATTTGTAACCACCAGTCACTGATCATTTCTTCAGAACAAATACATAAATCACTACCTCCGATCAGGCAAAAAAATAAATCAAAGGTTCCAAGCTTGAAATTACCTTGGTGACGGAAACAAAACAAGGACGACGCGGGGCTAGGATATAATCTTTTGCTGATACTCTAGGACAGATAGGTTCCCTTATGGTTGCGGTTGTTAGATTCATCAATATAATTAGCATCTTCATTGAAAAAGCAGAAAAGTTTCTCATAGAAATACTTTTGTTTTCAAGAGAAACAAGATAAGTTAACATGTTACTAACTTATATACTTAACAAAAGCAAAAGGATACACATATGAAAAAGGCTTGTGTTGCAAGTAGAACCGAAAAAGGCTTGGGTTGCAAGTAAAACCGAAAAAGATTGAAATGTTGTTGTCGCCACGAGATCCATTCCGATCTAGAAAGTAGGATATCCAGATATCCGGATCCGATCTGTTTTTATATATAGTTTTATTTAAAATATTTGTATAATTTTTATATAGATTATATTATAGATAAAAGAATTAATCAAAATATCGCAACACAAAATTTATTTGAATAATTTGTGTATTTTTAGAAATTATATTGTAAATATGTTATAAAATGCTCATGAAAATTAGTTTGAAATATTTTATATGATATTTTCTTTATATTTTATTTTCAAAATAACTTTTTGATATTTTAATATTATTATTTTAATTTTTTAGCTACTTTAGGCAGATCCGGATAGTTATTTATCGAATTCCAATACCATAAAATTCTCGGATAAACAAACCATGCCTAGATTTTGCTTTGACTTTGATAATTTACTTAGAAACATCATCCCACTACATGCCGAACAATAAGCTTTTGTTTGGGTTATGCACTGCATGCTGCATCCTCGCAAATTAAAACAAGATGGTAGCTTTCGTAAAAAAATGCTATGAATTGGTAAAGATGCTGCATCCTCTATTGTAACGCCTATGTTCTGAAAATTAATTAATTTAATTAATTTGGAAGTTTTTTTGAGTTTATGAACCTAAGACAAGTCTAGAGAAATTAATTATGGGGTTAAAATAATTAATTTAGATTTGTTCCGGGGGTGTCATAAATTGTTTCGAAAGTTGTGAGATTTTTCTCAAAGTAGTGGCAAAAGTCAAGTTTGCTTCTTCTTTTTCTTCTTCTCCACCTTGAGCTCGCCATTTCTTGTGGGTGAGAGAGAGAGTTTTGAGCTTAAGAGCTTAGATATTCGAGAGAGAAGAAGAAGAGAAGCTTTGATCTTGAAGGATCTTGGGTGTGTGAAGCTTGTGGAGATTGGAAAAGAGAGTGGGTTGGAGCTAAGGGTTGGTGTGAGCTTTGGAGGAAGAGGTGTGGTCTTTCTTGAGCTTGGGGAGTCCATCTAAGCATAGATCCATCCATTCTAAGGTGAGTTGTGACCAAAGGTTAACATTAAGCCTTGTGTGGGGGCTTGTGGGGGTTTATTAAGCATTGTGGGGTTGCTAGGATGCTTAGAAGCCTTGTGGTCATGTGTGGAGCTTTAGCTAGAGTTTGCTAAGGTTGTGGTGGTTAGAGAACCATGGATTTGTTGTTGCTTGTGCCTTGAAAGCTTGATTGTGTTCATGTGCTTTGCTTAGTGAATTGTGTGTGTTGTGGTTTCTTGGTGATTCTATGGCTTGTTGGGAGTGTTTTCTCTGTTTCTTGGTATGTGGTATTGCCTTGCTTGATGTGTGTTTTGGTTGTGGTTTAGAGGTTTGGCCTTAGGGTTATGTCAAGGGTAAGTTGTGAAGTTTAGGAAAATCGGGTGCCTATCGACCAGGTGTGATTGATAGGGTGTATCAACTAAGGCAGGTCGATAGAGCGAGGTCGATAAATCCTGCTGGATGTTTTTTCTATTGCTTATCGATCAGGTGTGGTCGATAGGGTGTATCGACCGGGTTGATCGATAGGTAAGTCGATGATTTTTTTGGATGGATTCTAGGATGGCTATCGACTAGGTGTGGTCGATAAAGCATGGTCGATAGTGTGTATCGGCCAGGTGTGGTCGATAGGGTGTGGTCGATAGGGGGTATCGATGGAATTGGTCGATAGGTTGGTCGATCGATCTTGTTGTTCTGTGGCTTGCGTTTTAGGTTTTCTTGTTTTGAATTGCTAAGTGGTTAGTCATATATGCTATTGTTTGCCTTTTCATGGGTTGATGATTAGGAATTGATAGAAGGTCATGGATTATTTTCATTTGTTGAATTTAATCGTGTTAGAAATTGTTGCTTGGTGCGATTGATTTTTTTATTGTGTGGTAGTTGTGTGATTTTGCTTGTGGCTTTCATATAACATGTTGTTGGGAGGATCAATCTCACTCAGCGTTTGGTTTACCAAATGTTGATGCATCACTTTTGTCGATGCTGGTAAAGATAAGACGTGATCGTGGAATCGAGGCAGTGAGGAGGGGATGATTAGGACCCAGTAGTTTTGTGGTTTTTGTAGCTTTCGTAGGATTGCTAGAACCGGTAGAACTGTTGGGCCTTCGTGGCCGTTGTGTAATTACTTGGAGAATATTTAAATGTATGGGCGTTTATTTATTTGAGGAATTGCTGCAAAAAAAAAATCGAGTGTGGTCGTTTCATGTCTCATCTTGCATCATCTAGAAGTGTATATATATGCATTTGAGTCTCGTATTTGCATTGTCTTGCATTTTAGGATTGTTAGATGTTATTCTTGCATATTGCATGAGTTTTTACTCCTTATTAGGTGCTTGTAAGACTTTGAACTTAGACGAGGAGGTATGAGGTGAGCTAAACGAGCAAAAGATGGATTTTGTGGAGAATTTCAAATGGTAGCGCTAGGACCGCTAGGACCAACCACTTGAAAAAACAAGTTGAAGCAGGAGAATTCAGCCGTTTAGGTGCAGCTATGAGCAGTCATCTAACCACTGGCTTGGACCGCTTTGACTAACCGCTGGATGTAACATATTCTGTTACTTATCAGATCTGACCTGGTTTGTCCTAGGTCAATCCGTTACACATTAGCTTTACTATTTATACCTTTTTAAACCTAAATTAATAAACTATATATGTTTTTAGCAAAAAAACTTTGTCTATTTTGGATCTAAGAACTTCCTTGTACTAGATCTTGTTTACCTTTTGCATTCAATGAATTTCCTTTAATATCTATCTTATCTATTTTATTATGCTTTCAATATCTCATTTAGTTTAATTAGTTTCATTAATCATATGCGAGTAGTCATTAGATGAGTTAAGAGATTGGTAGATTAGGATGATTGATATATCATGGTTTTTACCAGTTTTCAAGCCATGATTTATGTAAATAATCGAGTCTTTTATGTCTCTTTCGAGTTCCTATCGAGTCTTTTACAAGTTTTCACATAATTGGGATCATTTGGATGTTTTGAAGCATTCATGGAGCATTGTAGTTGAAAAAATGAAGTTGGTGTCTTTGGAGTTCAACTGCGTTGAGCGACGCAACTCCTGGTGTCGGTCGACACAACCCGATTTCAATTTATATGTGTGAGTAGATTCATTGTTAGGTTTAGAGGTTCTCATAAGGGATTTCATTGAACGATGATTTAATTGATTGGTTAGGATTCAAACTTGTTAGTTCTTAACATAGGTTGTTCTTAAAGCGAATTCTAGATTGATCACCTAGAGTCTCGATTGTAGGTTGTTAAATTGGTGCGGAAGCGTGATTTATAATCTGATAAAACTTAGAGTGAGCAAATTAGATAATTGCAAAGGAATTTGGATTAGATAATTTGTGAAAAAATTTTACCCGCGCTTAATGCGTGTTTAAGCTTTAAGATTCGCAAAAGAATTGGTTTCTTAGGTTTTTAAACTTACTTAATTCTCGCAACAGAAGTTGGTTAATTCTACATTAGTGATTTGAGTTCTAGAACTGGTACTTAATTAATAAACTTAGTTAATACTGTTGGGTATGTCAAGGAGTTGGGTCCTAGTGAGCAAAAGAATAAGCAAGTTTCTGAGCTTGAGGAATGGAGTGGTGATCATCTCGTCCAGATTAGGCTCCAAAGCGAGGTTCTACTCACTGACAAGTTGCTGGAGGAAGACATTTTTGTGATGGAGACGAAGATTGCAGAGCTGAATTGCAGAAAAGTGCAAATATCCGAGCTGCAGGCTCAGTGTCGATCGACACCACCAGACTCGACGAGACAGACCAATGTCAACCACGCTATATCGTAGAACGCTTGTTTCTTCTTTTGATGATTCTGCAGGGAAAAGAAGTGTCCCACCCAGACTAAAGTCCCGCCTTGATGATGTTCCTCACTTCCTTGGTCGTTTTTATGCACCGACGACTTATACTCCACCATGGATGAGGTGACAGTTTTCTGAGAGGCATTCATTGCCACTCTCTCCTCCACCCAATACATAACCATATCTCAGTCAAGCTGTTGACGTTAAAAAAGCGCTTGGTGCGAGGCAACCAATGGGTGAGTCTATATATATACTTTTCAGTGTCTTGTTTTCTTTTTATTTTGGATTTTGGTGTTTTTGAGTCAGGTGAAGAAAATTGCAGAAATCATTCACCTCTGAGTCCATGTCACGACCAACGAAATCCTCCATGTCAGTCAACACAAGTGGGCCGAATAAGCTAAAATTTTCATCTGCGTCGGTCGCTACACGTGCGTGTCTGTCGACATTAAATGCTCACGAGGTAAGCTTTCATGTTTTCCTTGTTTTTTCATTTTCTTATCATTTTTCATCGAACCTTTACTTCTATAACACTGGGGACAATGTTGTTCAAGTCTGGGGGAGGTAGTTACTGACATTATCTTTTATTTTCTTAGAGTCAAGTTCTTTTGTTTTATTGAGTCAAACCTAGTCCAGAAACAATGATTTTACCGAGTAAACTGAAATGCTCAAATTATCCCTTTAGAGCTACTCTCTCAAATTAAGAGATCACAGTAGTACTTAGGGGTCAAATCCACAAAGACTCAAAGGCTTCACGATAGATATTTTCACTTGAATTCAGCTAAGCAAGTATGAAGTAAATTAAAAAGCGATGCAGATAATATTAAATTCAGATGTAAATCAAGATGGAGAAAGCATTAGGTTTATGGAATTTCTCAGGAAATCAAGTAATGATGTTCAATTAATTATGCTAGGATCAAATTAATATCAGGTTCTAGAACTCAAGCACTATAATTAAATAAACCAGTTCTCTCTGCGAGAATTTACTATGATTAAAACCTAAGAAACCAAATCCCTTTGTGAATCTTAAAGTCTAAATAAGCATTAAGCACAAGTTGATTTGTTCACAAATTATCTAATCTCTTTGCAATTATCTAATTTGCTCACTCTAGGTTTAATCCAGCTTCAAACCACACTCTCGTGTCGATTTAACAACCTAAAATCATGTTTCTAGGTGATCAATCTAGAACAAGCTTTAAACACACCCTAGGTGAAGAACTATCAAGTTTGAATCCTATTAAATTGATTAACACATCATTCCATGAAATCCCTTATGAGAATCCCCAATCCTAATTAGTAATCTACTCAGACATATCAATTGAAATCAAAGACATTAATAAAATAGATATCATATAAATCAGAATAGAGAAATAGAAATAGGGGTTCGAAATCTTCTCTCAAAATAGAACAAAGTAGCAAGATCAGCCCCAACCTCTCTAAATCTCCAAAGTCTTCGTAAAAGAAAAGATGTCTCAAAACAAAGTCTAAAAACCCTAATTATATGACTAAACACGAGCTGGGGTCTTATTGTAAATAAAGGAAACTTCTGGGCAAAAGTTTCAAATCTCCAAATAATTAATTCTTCGTGGGCTTCAGAAAATTGGGCCGTGTCGATTGACACAAGGAGTTGCGTCGCTCGACATAGTTGAACTCCAAATACACCAATTTTGAATTTTCAGCTACCATACTCCATGAATGCTCCAAAACATCCAAATGATCTCCAAACATGTGTAAACCTGTAAAAGACTCGATAGAGACTCGAAAGAAACATAAAAGACTTGATTATATATATATATATATATCATGGCTTAAAAACCATAAAAACCATGATATATCAGAAAACACCACATTTGCAGTAGCTTAAGTGACCACTGATTGTATCCTGACTTGAATCCAAGACTAATGAAAAAATCAAAGACCAACCAGCTGACTTGAGGCTCCCATATTTCCAAAGAAATCCACCAAAGCCTGAGCTAATTTTCGTTTAATCCTTTTACCTCATCGATGAGATTGATGTTCATAGGGCTTGACTCTTCGTTCGTATCTGACAAAACACAACCTGTGTGAAAATTAAATGGTACTCCTCTCCCTTGTTCTAATTAATAAATATAAAGATGAGATGATTCTCTTTTGAGTAAAGGGGTAAAAAAATTTCCCATGACCCCATTATTTTACTCAAGATCAAGATGATCACGTAAAGGTGGAAGTGAGGTTAGGAAAATTTCCCGTGATGCCATTATTTGCATACACCTTTGAATTATAAAAAAATAAAGAGAAGAAAGGCAAAAGGAAAAATTAAAGAGAATGAGAAAAATAAGTCTGGGGGAGAGAAAGAGTACCAAGTGTTGTATGGTTGATTGTCATGGTATTGTACGGGAATGAGTCTAGAAGGTTCTTGGCATTGAGATCAAGGATGAAACCCAACTATGATTGGCTATCGGGCTATATTGCGAAATTGTGGGTGGAATCAAGAAGGCTGTGAATGTTTGCGATGAAGTACATGGTGGTATGGATCTTGTTAGGTAAGAATTTCTAGTGCTTTACTGTGGTGAATGTGAGTGTGGTGCTCTTATAATGCAATGAGTTTATATGTTTTCAAACTTATTTCTCTTGCGGGCAAGAAAAAACTAAGTATGGGAGAGTTGATTTATCATGGTTTTTATCGGTTTTCTAGCGATGATATATGTATATAATCGAGTTTTTATGTGTCTTTCGAATCCCTATCGAGTCTTTTATAAGTTTACACATAATTGGGACCATTTGGACGTTTTGGAGCATTCATGGAGCATTGTAGCTGAAAAGTCGAAATTGGTGTCTTTGGAGTTCAACTGCATCGAGCGACGCAACTCCTGGTGTCGGTCGATGCAACCCAATTTTACTGTTCATGCAAAAATAATTATTTCTGAAGATTTTCAATTTTTTCCCAGAAGTTACATGTGTTTACAAAAAGGACCCAGCTTGTGTTTAGACATATAATTAGGGGTTTTAGACTTTGTTTTGATATATCTTTGCTTTTACGAAGAACTTGCAGATTTGGAGAGCTTCGGGTTGATATGATACTTTGTTCTACCATGAGAGAAGATTTTGAACCCCTGTTTCTATTCCTCTATTCTTATTTATATGATATCTGTTTTCATCATTTCTTTGATTTCAATTGATATGTGTAAGTAGATTTATTGTTAGGTTTAGGGGTTCTCATAAGGGATTTCATGGAATGATGATTTAATTGATTGGTTAGGATTCAAACTTGTTAGTTCTTCACCTAGGTTCTTCTTAAAGCGAATTCTTGATTGATCACCTAGAGTCTCGATTGTAGGTTTTTAAATTGGTGCGGAAGTGTAATTTATAATCTGATAAAACTTAGAGTGAGTAAATTAGATAACTGCAAAGGAATTTAGATTAGATAATTTGTGAACAAATTCAACCCTCGCATAATGCTTGTTTAGACTTTAAGATTCGCAAAGGAATTTAATTTCTTAGGTTTTTAAACTTAGTTAATTCTCGCAACGGAAGTTGGTTAATTTTACATTAGTGACTTGAGTTTTAGAACTGGTACTTAATTCGATCTTAACCGATTAATTGATTTTCATTACTTGATTTCCTGATAATTTCCCTGGACCTGACGCTTTCCCATCTGATTAAACAAACAAATTTATTTTATTATTTTGCATTGTTCTTTTATTTATTTCTCATCTCGCTTAGCTAAATGTGAAACGAAATAATCTATCGTGAAGCCCTTGAGTCCTTGTGGATTCGATACCTAAGTACTGCAATTGATCTCTTAATTTGAGAGAGTAGCTCTAAGGGTATATTTGAGTATATCGATGATTTTTTGTGTTAATGGTAATGTTTAGGACAAGATCTTTGGTTATCCTTCATTTGGGTTGCTAGTAACACTAGATTTAACTTAATCTCATGAATCTAGATCAATATAATTTCATGCCCGGAAGGTGTTCGATGAAATTCTTGAACCAAAACTTGAATGAGCTTTTCTTCCCTAACCAATACAATGGTTTGATTGGATTTGATATTAATTCTCATTGGTATCTTGATTTGCAAATGGAAGTTTGGATTAGTTAGGGTGATTAGTGTCACGGAAAAAGGACAAGTCTGGATTAATTATCTATGACCTAGGATTGTGTTAATAGTTTGTACAAAGCATTAGAGATTCATCATCTCTTCTAAATCAAATACCTTGCCATTGACTCTTTGCTTTATCATCATATTATCTATTTTTTTCTTAGCATTCTCATAGTTTCATTATAGTTGAATTTTAATTTACATTGTTAGTTACCAAAATCAATCATATTCGTTGAACTTAATTGATAACATGCATTCTTAGTGTGTAACTTTATTTCCTCATGCATTCTTAGTGTGTAACTTTATTTCCTCATGGATTGATATCAATAATCAAGACTAATCTACTTTCATGGCACTAATTCATTCACTAATCATCATCATTGATAATAAATTTCTATTTGTGAATAGGGATTAGTGAGCATGGAAAATTATTAGTGTTATTAAATAATTTAACAATAACATCATGCAAATTATTAGTTGTTTAAAATGACATATGTCCATTTGAAATGTGCCACTTGGCAGAAATTTAGAGACTTTAATAAAAAAATCTTAAAATGCTATATAATATGGTTTGTAAATGTATGTAAAACACGTCTCTACTTGAAATCTGATTATACCTTGATATTCAAGTTTTGCATTATGTATTCAAGTAGAGACATGTTTTACATACCCTTACAGGCAATCTTATATATATTTAAGGCGTTTTTAAAAAATAAAAATCTTTAATTATTTGTCAAGTGGCATCGTTTCAAACAAACATTAGTATTTTACATGACGTTATAATTAAATTGTTTTATAATATCTTTTTAATAATTTAATAGCTCAAGAAATGATGTGTAATTCATCAATATTTTAAATAACTTCTACATCATCGTATCTATTTTAAAAGTTAAACTGAATTTTCAATGTACTTTATTTTAAAACTAGTGAATGACCCACCATTCGGGTGGGATTTAGATGGGGATTTGGATTTGTGATTTAGATTAGATATTTGGATTAATGTTAGTGAGTATTAGTAATTTTGTAATCATTTTGATTGGCTGTTATTTTGTGTAGTGGTTTCTTCTTCAATTATTTGTGTTTGCTAATTTTCTGCTTGTTTTTAACGTAACCAATTAATGTGTGTATTTTTCTATATAAGATTGAATACTTCTATTTAGGAATTATACTCCTCTGTAATATAGAGATTATAATATATCGAATAAGGATAAATAAGTTTTATACCATTATATTGTAATCTTCCACCTGAAACAAACAAAGCCTTAGATGATGAATCCTGATCTTTATATCCAACACCTAAACCTTAGGCTGATGTTCAACTAAAAAGATTATGAAGATTTGACATGGACATGTAATTGACTTTCCTGAAATCTTCATTTTTGTCAAGTTAATATTTTTCTTCCTTCTTCTCCTATGTTTGTGTCTGTTTCAGCTTCTATTTACATTTTCTGGAATTTTTGCATGTAAAGAAATATAGTTTCCAAGGTTCACTTAGTGCTCATTAGTCTCAGAACATGCTCTAGTGCTTCCGAATTTAGCTGGTCTTGAAAGACTTGTTTTTGGTTTTCCGAACATTCTCACATTCAACCTTGACATTCAAAGTATTAGACCCGTTTTGTGTTAAATTTGAGTGAAATAACCTCATCAGTTTATAAGAAAAAAATACTCACTTTTAAGTGGAGTAAAAAGACTCACCCGTTATGTAACGCCCGTGTTCCAGAAAATTAATGAATCTAATTAATTTGGAAATTCTTTCGAGTTTATGAACCATAGACAAGTCTCGAGAAATATATTATGGGGTTGAAATAATTAATTTAGATTTGTTTCAAGGGTGTCATAAGTTGTTTCGAAAATTGTGGGGTTTTTCTTAAAACCAAGTGGTCAAAACCAATTTGGCTTCTTCTTCTTCTCCACCTTGAGCTCGCCATTTCTTGTGGGTGAGAGAGAGAGTTTTGAGCTTGGGGAGTCCATCTAAGCATAGATCCATCCATTCTAAGGTGAGTTGTGATCAAAGGTTATCATTAAGCCATGTGTGGGGGCTTGTGGGGGTTGTGCTAAGCTTTGGGGTGTTCCTAGGTTGCTTAGAAACCTTGTGGTCATTTGTGGAGCTTTAGCTAGAGTTTGCTAAGCTTGTGCTGGTTAGGGAACCATGGATTGGTACTTGTTGTTCCTTGTTAAGCTTTGATTGTGAGTTCTTATGCTTGCTTGGTGAGTGTGTGTGTTGTGGTTTCTTGGTGATTCCATGGCATGTTGGGAGTGTTTCCCTAGTTGCTTAGTATGTTATTGCCTTGCTTGGTATGTGTATTGGTTGTGGTTTAGAGGTTTGGCCTTAGGATTGTTCCTAGGCTAAGTTGAAGAGTTGGGAAATCGGACCGGCTATCGACCAGGTGTGGACGATAGAGTGAGGTCGATAGGGTGTATCGACTAGGGCAGCTCGAAAGGTTGGTTGATAAATCCTGCTGGATGTTTTTCCTAGTGCTTATCAACCAAGTGTGGTCGATAGAGCGAGGTTGATAGGGTGTATTGACTAAGTGTAATCGATAGATAAGTCGATGAGTTTCTTTGGATGGTTTTTAGGTTGGCTATCGACTAGGTGTGGTCGATAGGTCATGGTCGATAGTGGCTATCGACCAGGTGTGATCGATAGGATATGGTCGATAGTGGGTATTGAGTTTGTTGGTCGATATAGTGTGGTCTTTTGACCCTGTTGTTCTGTGAATTGTGTTTTTAGTATTTCTTGATGTTGTGAATTGCTAGGTGGTTAGTCATGGATGTGTTTGATTAGCTTTGCATAAGGTTGCATGTTAGTTGATTGTTTGAAGTAATACTTGGTGTTATTATTTCGTGTTGGTGTGGTTGTTTGAATTGCGTGGGCTTTCATATAACTTGTTGTTTGGAGGATCAATCTCACTCAGCATTTGGTTTACCAAATGTTGATGCATCACTTTTGTCGATACAGGTAAAGATAAGGCGTGATCGTGGAATCGAGGCGGGGAGGGGGAGGATGATTAGGACGAGTAGTTTTAGGTTTTGTAGCTTTCATAGGATTGCTAAAACTGGTAGAACTGTTGACCATGCGTGGTCGTTGTTGTTTGTTGAATGTTAATTAACTTGTAGAATATTTAAATGTATTGGCGTTTAATTATTAAGTAATTGCATGTGTAAAAAAAAAAGAGTGCGGTCATCACATTTTTGGTATCAGAGCCCATATGGTTCTAGGATAGCTTGTGTGTTTTTTGGGGTCATAGAATCATCCTCTTTGAGCCTTTTGAGATTCCACGGTAAGTTATCTTTATTGTGAAGATTGTGTTTTAGTGTTCCTTAGTCTCTGTTCTTGTGAGTGCAGATGGTTAGAGGGCATGGTAGGGCCCGTGGCCATGGTAGAGGTCGTGGTCCTGTTATGGAGGAGTGAGTCGAGGATGAGGATGCGGGTCCATTGGGGGCTGAGGGTATGGCTGAAGTTCCAGCGGGTGCTGTGGGTTTTGCAGCGGGTTACCAGAGAGGGTACCAGCTCAGGCTCCAGTAGTACCACCAGTGGTGGTTGAGGTTCAGCCTTGGGTTGTTGCAGCAGTGGTTGCTGAGGAGCTCCTATCCTATCTTAGGATGATGGAGCAGTTGCAGAGGATTGACATGAGATTTTTCTCGGGAGGTGTCAACCCTAGGGACGCTAATGCGTGGTTGTGGAGTTTAGAGAGGAATTTCCTCTCGAGTAGGTGTACAGTGGGATACCAAGTGGGCATTGCAGTCCATTATTAGGAGGGGATGCACATATCTGGTAGAGGAATGTGGCAGCCCGGAGAGCTCAGGCCGGGATGGTTTAGGCAGATTTTGTGGAGGAGTTTTACTCTATGTACGGTCCACAGGAGGGTCTGGAAGATCGGGTGGTAGTGGGTACCCCGAGCTTTCAGGCAAAGGGAGTGCAGCAGCATGCTAGTCCAATTAGAGGTGGTAAGCCGATGCAAAGGCAAAAGCAGAAATGGGATGGCGCTTTGGGAGGCAGTAAAGTGGTCAAGGTTGCTTCAGGTGTGGGAGCATGAATCACAAAGTAGCGAGCTGTCCTCAGAAGAGTAGGGCACGTGCGAGTGCTCGGAGGTGCTATCATTGCGGGGCATATATAGCTGAATTGTCCCAAGTTACTGCAGCTAGAGCCAATAGCGGCAGTGCCGATTAGAATGATTCCAGCGGAGCCTCAAGTGTATTCCACTATGGAGTCAGGAGAGGTGAGTTCCAGGCCAGTCACAGGTAAATTTTTCTTAGACTTGTTTGAGTTAAATTATTGTGTTATGGAGTTCGGTTGCTTGGGGGCAGTGTTAAGGTTCTAGGCACATGAAATGTGTAAAGATCTTATGTGTTGGAAGTGTAGTGTGTCATGTGTTGTTTGTCATGGGAGCATCGCATTGCTTCGTTACTCTGGAATTGGCCGAGAAAGCTAATGTTCGAAGCGAGCCCGGTGTGAGTTTGGGTTTCATGGAGATTACCGGAGGGAAGCTTCTGATGATTCACGGTCGAGTTAGAGACGTGGATGTTCAGATAGCGGGAGAGTCTATGCATGCCGATTTGATTATATGCTCCGTGGAGCTGTACGATGTCATTTTAGGCATGGATTGGCTCAGAAAGTTCATAGCGCATCTAGATTGTCAGCGAAGGCGTGTCGAGTTCGCTAAAGGCAAGGGGAAGTTGGTGTATCAGGGGGTAAGACCGACTTTCAGGAGTCTCGTGATTTCGGTTATGTAAGACGAGCGTACGATCGAGAGGGGTTATGAGGCGTATTTGACTACGGGGACTTAACTGAGTCACAGTGAAGAACAGGTATCCTCTTCCTCGGATCGATGAGTTTTTGGATCAGTTAAGAAGGGCTACTTCGTTTTCCAAGATTGACTTGGCATCGGATATCATCAGAATTCTATCGATGAGGTAGATATC
Organism: Cardamine occulta; assembly: GCA_028015245.1. Lineage (NCBI taxonomy): Eukaryota > Viridiplantae > Streptophyta > Magnoliopsida > Brassicales > Brassicaceae > Cardamine > Cardamine occulta. The sequence continues at coordinate 6,095,131 of CM051390.1, forward strand.
TCGAAGACACCTTTCAGATCTCGTTGTGGCCACTAGAGTTTGGGGTGATACCATTTGGGTTGATAAATGCACCAGCTGCATTTATGAGATTGATGAACAACGTCTTCCAGGAGTATCTGGATGAGTTTGTGATCATCTTTATCAATGATGTCTTGGTGTATTCGAAGAACCTGGAAGAGCATGAGGTGCATCTGTGTGTGGTTCTTGCGATGTTGCCGGAACAGAAGTTGTTTGCTAAGTTGAGCAAGTGTAACTTCTAGCAGCGGGAGAATGGTTTTCTCGGTCACATTATCTCTGCAGAGGGGGTTTCGGTGGATATAGAGAAGGTTCGGGCCATTAGTGCTTGGCCGAGGCTAGGAATGCCACAGAGATTAGGAGTTTTCTTGGGTTGGGTAAGTCTATTACGAAGATGGCGAGAAAAGATGTTCCTTTCGTGTGGTCCTCTGAGTGTGAGGAGAGTTTTGTGAAACTGAAGGCCTTGTTGACTAGTACTTCAGTATTAGCGTTACCTGATCTGGATGAGCCTTATGGGGTGTATACCGATGCGTCGGGAGTTAGTCTTTGTTGTGTGTTGATGCAGCGGGGGAAGGTTGTTGCCTATGCTTCATGGCAGCTGCAAAAGCATGAGGGCAACTAACTTACCCATGATCTTGAGATGACTGCAGTGATTTTCGCTTTAAAGATTTGGAGATCTTCTCTTTATGGCAGAAAGGTTGAGGTGTTCACAGATCATAAGAGCCTGAAGTACATTTTCACTCAGCCTTAGTTGAATTAGAGGCAGAGGCGCTTGATGGAGCTAGCGGCCGATTATGATCTAGAGATAGCTTACCATTCTGGTAAGGCTAATCTGGTTGCGGATGCGTTGAGTCGGAAGCGGGTGGCTTTGGCCCGGAAGCATGACGTTGAGTCTTTGGTGAGCGAGATTAGCACATTGCGTTTGTGTATTGTATCTTAGGAACTTTTGGGCTGGCTTAGGAAAAAGATGTAGGCTTGGTTAAAGCTTCGAGAGAAGCGGGTTCTGAGTATCAAGTATATGCGAATGGCACTATCCTTGTGAATGGGAGGGTATACGTACCTTTGGATGAGGATTTAAGGTGAGAGATCGTTAGTGAGGTTCATGCGAGTATGTTCTCCATTCATCCAGGAGCGACTAAGATGTACCAGGATCTTAAACGGTATTATTATTGGATCGGGATGAAGAAGATGTTGTTAACTGGGTTGCAGCATGCAACGTGTGCCAGTTGGTGAAGGCAGAGCACCAGGTCCCGAGTGGTTTGTTGCGGAGTTTACCCATTCCAAAGTGGAAGTGGGATAAGATGACGATGGATTTCATGGTGTGCTTACCAGTTTCTGGGACCAAGGATACTGTTTGAGTCATCGTTGATCGATTGACCAAGTGTGCATGTTTTCTGGCCATTAAGAAGACCGATGGGTCTGCGGTATTGGCTAGGAAGTATGTGTAGGAGATTATGAGACTGTATAGAGTACCAGTGAGCATTGTCTCAGACCAGGATCCTAAGTTCACATATGAGTTTTGGAATGTGTTTCAGGCAGATATGGGCACGACGGTGCACATGAGTACGACTTAACATCCTATGACAGATGGGCAGTCCAAGAGGACCATCCATATTCTGGAGGATTTGTTGAGGATGTGCGTGCTGGATCGGAGTGGTCATTTGGTGGATCACATGAGCTTGGTAGAGTTTACGTATAACAATAGCTACCAGGCGAGTATTGGGATGGCTCTATACGAGGCTCTGTATGGGAGGCCATGTCGTACACCTTTGTGTTGGACTCAAGTGGGGGAGATGAGCACATTGGGTGCGAGTTTTGTTCAGGAAACCACGGAGAGGTTCCAGGTTTTGAAGCTGAACATGAAAGAGGCCCAGGATCGGCAAAAAGAGTTATACTGATAAGAGCCGGAAAGAGCTTGTGTTTGAGGTGGAAGATACAGTGTATCTCAAGATGGCTTTGGTGAGAGGTCTGAATATGTCCATTACTGCGACTAAGTTAAGTCCGAGGTATATGGGGCCGTTTCGGATTGTAGAGCGTGTTGGAACGGTAGCATATCGGTTGGAGTTACCCGAGATTATGCAGACATTTCATAAGCTCTTCCATGTGTCGATACTGAAGAAGTGTTTGCAGATGGGTGACAAGGTATTGGCTGAGATTCCGTCAGATCTTTGAGAGTTCTCGAGCAGAGGGTCAAAGAGCTTCGTCGAAAGAATACTCTGATGATGCGAGTTCTGTGGGACTGTGACGGTGTTTAAGAGGGAACTTAGGAGCCAGAGGGTAGGATGGAAACGAGGTTCCAGAAGTGGTTCCAGAAGCAGACTGCGGCTTGGGTTCCATCGAGAGGTTCCAGTTTCGGTTTGTAGCTGTAGGATATGTGTTTCATTTTGTATTTCCGTTGTGTATAACGATGTTAGATTATGATGTTTAATAAAATGGGTATTCATTATTATTGATGACTTGCGAGTCGTGGTTATGTCTTTCATTTTGGTGTTAAAAAGCGAGAATGCATGTGAGTAATAAGATGGCTGATTCTTATTGCTTATGGCACGAGTGTCATGGAAAAGTTTTTATGAAGATTTAAAAACTTGAGTGGCTCGTGGACATTGCGATGTCGTATGCAGATCAGTAGACACCCTGAGTGGTATGGATGTTCTGTATGGACATGAAGGGCTTAGTGATGGCCTCATGTTTGATCTTGATGCGGTTCCAGTTAGGCTTGTTTGGGGAAACGAGTCAAGCGACAGGGCCGGGTACGGGCGTATGGTACTTGTTTATTTTATTACATTCGTTTTGATGATATATTATGTCGATTGGTAAGGTGGTAAAGCTGGTCTAGTTAGTTCTTTGGATAAGTTTCTCTAAGGCAAGCTAACACTGGGAAGTCCGCAGGGGGTTGTTATGGGTACCAGAAGTGACTGGGTATAGGTGCGATAGCCTGGGTATTGGTTATGCATGGTAGATATTCTGAGGATAGAATATGAGTGATGCTGGTATAACCTTGCGAGGTTTTAGGCGGATCAAGAGAGGTAGTTTCAGTTAAAGATACTTAGTGATATGTGACTTATTGCTCGATGAGAGAACTAGTTCCTCTAGTTCCATTAGCACGAAAGACTGTGGGCCTGAGAGTGTAACTGGCAATGTATCCAGACTCATGTGGAGTATAGCTTAGAGTGATATATGATACCGTGGATTCGTAAGGTATATAACCGAGAGTGATATGCGATACCATGGATTCATAAGGCGTATAACCTAAACGTAGGTTATATTGCCCATAATTGAGTGGTAGAGGTATATCAGAGACTCAGATAGATTATATGGCCCAGAATTAAGAGGTATGGGATATCGAGAACTCATGTAGGTTATATTGCCCCGAGTGGAGTGGTACGACAGATACCCTGAACTCGGAGATGCTGCAGTGTCTTGGGTAGTGAGGTATGGTAGATACCTTGCGAGGTATGGTAGATATTCTGCGGGGTATGATAGATGCCCAGAGCTCAGAAATACTGCGGTGTCTTGAGCGCTGCGGTGAGCAATAAGTACATGTGATGCTGCAGTATCATAAGCATAGTGATTGAATGGAAACCTCAGAGGTTAGTTGTGGGCCTTGGTTGTACGTGCATGCACATGAGTGTGTTGGCCAGTTGGGTCAAAGGTTATGTAATCGTTGCGACGATTAGGGTTCATTGGAGATAAACGGTTTATTGGAGATGAACGGTAGCGTTAGATTCGAGGACGAATCTATGTTAGTGGGTGAGAATTGTAACGCCCGTGTTCCAGAAAATTAATTAATCTAATTAATTTAGAATTTTTTTCAAGTTTATGAATCTTAGACAAGTCTCAAAAAATTAATTATGGGGTTGAAATAATTAATTTAGATTTGTTTCGGGGGTGTCATAAGTCGTTTCGAAAGTTGTGGGGTTTTTCTCAAAACCAAGTGGTCAAAACCAATTTGGCTTCTTCTTCTTCTCCACCTTGAGCTCGCCATTTCTTGTGGTGAGAGAGAGAGAGTTTTGAGCTTGAGAGCTTGGAGATTAGAGAGAGAAAAAGAAGAGAAAGGTTTGAGAGCTTGTGGGAAACTTGGATCTTGAGAGATAAAAGAGTGTGGAGCTTTGTGAAGCTTGGAAAAGGAAGGATTTGAGTGAGGCTTTATGGCGTGAGCTTTGGAGGAAGAGGAGAGATCTTTCTTGAGCTTGGGGAGTCAATCTAAGCATGGATCCATCCATTCTAAGGTTAGTTGTGACCACAGGTTATCATTAAGCCATGTGTGGGGGTTTGTGGGGTTGTGCAAAGCTTTGGGGTGTTCCTAAGTTGCTTAGAAACCTTGTGGTCATTTGTGGAGCTTTAGCTAGAGTTTGCTAAGCTTGTGCTGGTTAGGGAACCCTGGATTTGTACTTGTTGTGCCTTGTTAAGCTTTGATTGTGAGTTCTTATGCTTGCTTGGTGAGTGTGTGTTGTGGTTTCTTGGTGATTCCATGGTTTGTTGGGAGTGTTTCCCTAGTTATTTGGTGTGTTATTGCCTTGCTTGGTATGTATATTGGTTGTGGTTTAGAGGTTTGGTCTTAGGATTGTGTCTAGGCTAAGTTGAGGAGTTGGGAAATCGGACCTGCTATTGACTAGGTGTGGTCGATAGATGATGTCTCCATATTTTACACGTTTTAAGCATATATTTGAATCCATTTTAGAAAAGATTCACCCCTTGTCTATACCAACTTGGAGCATGGATGCTAGGACACTCGAGTCCCACTCGAGTCCCACTCGGGCCCTTGCTCACCACGACACTCGAGTCTCACTCGAGCCCTACTCGAGCCCTGCCGTGCGTCGCTCTCTGCTCGAGCCCACCTCCACTCGAGTCCACACTCGACATCGCACCCTCGATAAACCACTTGACCAGCTCGAGCCCGTGCTCGACCTCAGCTCCACCACGTACCCACTCGCCCTGCCATGCGACGTTATCACTCAACGCTGGCACTCGACCACCCCTCCCACTCAAGCCAACACTTGACACTCCCACTCGAGTCCCCACTCCACTCAACACACTCGACACCACTCGACCAGACTTGGTCGAGCTGCACCATCCGCGAAGACTTAGCTATTTTTCTTTGTCTTTTTCTGTTTTAGGGTTTTCCGATTTTACTATAAATACCACTGTTGGGTATTATCCAGGGGATATGTCTTTTATTTTTAGGGTTTTTCTCTGCCTCCAAACCTTGTTCTTGGTGTTCTTCATTTTGTAATTCAGATCTCTCTTAATATAGTACTTAGTTTGCTTTAATTCTTTGGAGTCTTACTATTCTCATCTTAATCTATCTTTCTAAACTATTTTCAATGAATTCTGAAATGTTTGATTTTTCTGAGTTTATGTTTTTGATGATTGTTTGTGTTCTTGAGTAGTGATTTAGGGTTTCTGAGGATATGTTAGATCTGTGTAAGATTCTTGGTCTCCTTAGATGTTTGAGCTTTAAATTGCATAGATCTCTTTTGGATTAGTTGTTCTTAATGCTTAGTTAGCCAAGACATTGGTAATTATGATCTCAGGCATTTCCCACTCAGAAGGTGTTGATGAAATGCTTGAACCAACTAATACCAGAGATTTATAGCTTTAACCCATGGCTTAAGAGGTTCTAGCTGTATTTTGACATTAATGAATTGGTTCTTAATGCTTGCCTATATTATGTTTCATTGATATCTGCTCTAAGTTTCCTTGTATCTTTGAACTGGGTATTAAGATTAGGAAGTGATATAGGCTTGTTGGTGTTTGTCACGAGAGTGGAACCACCTTACTTTGATGTTCATTGTCTAGAGATAGCTTCTGTGAAGTTTTGTTAAGCATCTAGGAGAGACCAAGGAGAATCACATTTCGATTGCCCCATCCGAAGATCCCTATTTGCATATTCTTGCTTTATCATCTTGTTCTAAAGTCATTTACTTATTTAATTGCACTTTGCCTTTCATCTCTCTCAACTTGGTTTTGAACCCGAGTGCATAGTTATTTGTCGTTTTCAGGCTCCACTCGATCTCATTGACTCGTTCAGAGTGGTCGAGTGCACCTTTTTGTCATTTTTCTGCAATGACTCGGTCACTTGACTTGGTCTAGGATTCGAGTCAAGCACCCATCTTACTGCATTTCATTTTTAGGTTGTTAGATAAACATTTCCTTTCTATCTGGCTTGACTTAGTTGTATCTGATCACATCTTGATTGCTAGCATCACACCCATTTGGATTGACACCTTAGTATTACAATGACAATGCTAGGGAATTGATACATCCTTCTGCATACACACACTTAGTAAGTTGTATTGTTTTTACTTGGGGATTGCATAACTGACAGGGGATTTATATCCAGTAGGACAAGTTCTTATTGATAGATTTCCCTTGCCCACAGAAGTAGTCCCTGAGTAAAAACATTAATATCAATTTGGCACCGTTGCCGGGGATCGAACCCGGGTACCCCGGGTGACAAGCGGGAATACTTATCACTATACTATACTAATATCACTTTGGCGCCGTTGCCATTTGGGTGTTGTTTGTTACAATTAGGATTTCAGATCTTTTAAGATCAAGTTCTTTTTCACATTACTTGGATACTTACCTAGTGTTCCCTTCTTCGTCTTTGCATCTCAGGTACCTGTCAGCGTTAACAGTTCTAGCTTCACCTGTATATAAACTCGATCACAAGGAAACCAGAATCTCCTACCTTTCATCGATAATGTTAATCGGACTAAGTTAATTCGTTAGCTACGTGAACAAGCAGAGAGGATCAGAGTAGTACAACAAAACACAATGGCCGAAGAACCTCAGAGGAGGCCAAGATTGATCGGAGCAGGAGATGCTCCTAACACTCACACTCAGAGGCAAGGGATTGTACCTCCTACAATCCAAAACAACAACTTTGAGATTAAGAGTGGGTTGATATCTATGGTGGAAGGCAACAAATTCCATGGGTTGCCTATGGAGGATCCTCTTGATCACTTGGACGAGTTTGATAGGCTCTGCAGCCTCACGAAGATCAATAGAGTCAGTGAAGATGGCTTCAAGTTGAGACTTTTTCCCTTCTCTCTTGGTGACAAAGCTCATCTGTGGGAGAAGAATTTACCTCATGGCTCCATCACCTCCTGGGATGACTGCAGGAAAGCTTTCCTTGCCAAGTTTTTCTCGAATGCTCGAACAGCTAGACTTCGGAATGAAATATCCAGCTTTGCCCAGAAAAATTGGGAAACCTTCTGTGAAGCCTGGGAAAGATTCAAAGGCTACACTACTCGATGTCCTCACCATGGCTTTAGCAATGAATCCCTACTCAGCAACCTTTATAGAGGAGTTCTCCCAAGGATAAGAATACTTTTAGATACAACAAGCAATGGTAACTTCCTCAACAAGGATGATGATGAAGGTTGGGAACTCGTTGAGAACCTTGCTCAATCAGATGGGAACTACAATGAGGATTACGACCGCATCATGAGAAGAAGTGTTGATTCTGATGAGAAGACTAAGAAGGAGATCAAAGTTTTGAATGAGAAGTTGGATATCCTTCTCGGCCAGCAGAAGCACGTTCATTTTGCAAGTGAGGAAGAGATCTTTCAAGTTCAAGATGGGGATAGTGATCAAATGGAAGAATTCAGCTATGTTCAGAACCAAGGTAGCTACAACAAGGGCTTTATCAACTACAAGAACAATTCCTACTTGTCTTATAGAAGTACCAATGTGGCCAACCTGCAAGACCAAGTCTATCCTCAATAACAACAGAACCAGAACAAGCCTTTTGTCCCTTACAGTCAAACTCAAGGTTTTGTGCCTAAGCAAAATTTCCAGCGTAGCTACCAATAGCAAGGCGTAATGGGTACCCCACCTGGTTTTGCGCCACAGCAAGCTCAACCATCTATTGCCCCTGACCAGGACCTACGGACCATGATGCAGTAGTTACTCCAAGGGCAAGCGACCGGTACAATGGAAACTACAAAGAAGCTTGCTGAAATGAAAAACCAGATGGATTACTTCTACAATGATCTCAATAGCAAGATTGAGATGCTGCACTCCAAAATTAAATTCATGGAGAACAATACCGCATCCACTTTATCAACAAAGCCTATTAGACAGCTGCCAGGAAAAGCAATCCAAAACTCTAATGCTTTTGCTCCAATCAACGCAATCACCCTAAGGAGTGGAAGAGAGCTACCTGCAAGGGAAGGATCAATGCCCATCACTGCGGACAGCGAAGACCAAGAGGGGGGGTTTGTGCCAAGAAGAAAAACAAGCTGAGAAGATAAACTTGCACTTGCCTGGCCAACTCGACACACCAACTTGACCTCATAGTCGAATCCAGCCTTCCCCAGTTGAAAAACCTTCAGCTGCCAAGGAGAAGAAAGCACTATTTGTTCTCCCTCCTTACAAACCTAAACTCTCCTTCCCAGGAAGATTCAAGAAGGACAGATTGGAGAAGTACAAAGCTATCTTCGACAAGTATATTAAAGAAATTGAAGTGAAGATGCCCATACTAGATGCATTGGTACTTCTACTTCAATCTCATAAGTGGATAAAGGATCCTTTGATCTTAGGAAGACCCCTCCTTGCCACTGCTGGAGCTCTCATTGACGTCAAGAATGGAAAAATTGAACTCAATATGGGAAAAGATCTCAAGCTGCATTTTGACATTAAAGACACAATGAAGAAGCCTACGATAGAGGGTCAACTCTTTTGGATGGAAGAAATGGATCAGCTTGCAGACCAGTTACTTGAAGAGCTTATTGAAGAAGATCATCTCCAGAAAGCTTTGACCAAGGATGGTAAAGATGGCTACTTACACAAGGAAACCTTGGGCTATGAGATAATGTTAGACTTATACAAGGAAATTGAAGGTGCATAAGTCTTTGAAATCCTGGTTGAGCTAAATGGAGAGGGCATCACATCAATTGAGGCTGAAACTGGCAAAACGCAGCACTTAAGTTTGAGCAGCAGCTCGAGACCGACCCCGTCGGACCCAGACAGTGCAGCCTCGACCCAAGAACTCGACATACAGCTCGAGTCCACTCACTCTGATGACTGGTCAGAACTTAGAGCACCTAAAGTTGAGCTCAAACCACTTCTAACAGGGCTAAGGTACGCTTTTCTCGGTCCTAACTCAACTTACCCTGTCATAGTAAATGATAAACTTAGTGATTATGGGTTTCATTTGCTGTTGACTGAATTGAGAAAGTATAGGAGAGCAATTGGGTATTCTCTTGATGACATTAAAGGAATATCACCAAGTTTATACACTCATAGAATTAATCTTGAAAATGAGTCATACTCTAGTATTGAACCTCAGAGAAGACTAAACCCTAACCTCAAGGAAGTAGTTAAGAAAGAAATTCTTAAGTTGTTAGATGCTGGAATTATTTACCCTATCTCTGATAGTACGTGGATATCTCCGGTGCATTGCGTTCCTAAGAAAGGTGGTATAACAGTAGTAAGGAATGACAAGGATGAACTTATACCTACTAGGATAATAACTGGTCATAGGATGTGTATAGACAATAGGAAGTTAAATGCAGCATCCAAAAAAGATCATTTTTCTTTGCCATTTATTGATCAAATGCTAGAGAGGCTTGCAAACCACCCTTACTACTGTTTCTTAGATGGATATAGTGGGTTCTTTCAGATCCTAATACATCCAAATGACCAAGAAAAAACTACCTTTACTTGCCCATACGGAACTTTTGCTTACAGAAGAATGCCTTTCGGTTTATGCAATGCACCTGCAACGTTTCAGACGTGTATGACCTCTATCTTTTCAGATTTGATAGAGGAGATGGTGGAAGTCTTCATGGATGATTTTTCCGTGTATGGCTCCTCCTTCTCCTCCTGTTTGTTGAATCTGTGCAGGGTGCTTACTAGATGTGAGGAGACAAATTTGGTTCTGAATTGGGAGAAATGCCATTTCATGGTCAGAGAAGGGATCGTCTTGGGGCACAAGATTTCTGAGAATGGAATAGAGGTAGACAAGGCCAAGGTAGATGTGATGATGCAACTACAACCACCTAAGAACGTCAAGGACATCAAGAGTTTTCTTGGACATGCTGGGTTCTACAGGTGGTTCATTAAGGATTTCTCTAAAATAGCTAGACCACTCACTAGGCTACTTTGCAAGAAGCAAGAGTTCAACTTCGATTCTGAGTGCTTGGAGGCTTTCTAACTGATAAAGGGAGCATTGATCTCATCCCCAATAGTCCAAGCTCCGAATTGGGACCACCCTTTCGAAATCATGTGTGATGCTTCAGACTATGCAGTTGGAGCAGTTTTGGGTCAGAGAATAGAAAAGAAGCTTAATGTGATCTACTATGCAAGCAGAACCTTAGATGAAGCTCAGGGGAGATATGCTACCACGGAAAAGGAGTTGCTTGCTGTAGTTTTCGCTTTTGAGAAATTCAGAAGCTACTTGGTAGGATCAAAGGTAATAGTCTACATTGATCACGCCGCATTAAGACACATTTATGCCAAAAGGACACCAAGCCTAGGTTACTAAGATGACTCATTTTACTCCAAGAATTCGACATGGAGATAGTTGACAAGAAGGGGGTCGAAAATGGGGTATTTGATCACTTATCCATGATGAGGATTGAAGATCCATTGCCAATCGATAATTCCATGCCAGAAGAACAATTGATGTTGGTCAAGACCTTCGAAGGGACCCAGCGCACCAGAGCAGACTTCAAGGAAGTCCTAGCAATAGAAGAAGAGAAGTTGCCATGGTTTGCAGACCTAGCCAACTACTTAGTAAGTGGTGAAATTCCTAGCGGTCTTGATACGTACAACAGGAAAAAGTTTTTCAGAGACATCAACCATTACTACTGGGATGAACCGTATCTCTACAAGAAAGGTTCAGATTGCTTATTTAGAAGATGCATTGCAGAGGAAGAAGTCAGAGGAGTGCTAGAACATTGCCATGGTTCCGCATATGGAGGCCACTATGCTACATTCAAGACGGTGCAAAAAATACTCCAAGCTGGTCTTTGGTGGCCGAGCATGTTCAAAGACGCACACACTTTCATATCCAAGTGTGATCCATGCCAAAGGATGGGGAACATAGGCAAAAGAAACGAGATGCCTCATAACCCTATCCTTGAAGTTGAAATTTTTGACGTTTGGGGTATTGACTTCATGGGACCTTTCAACCCACCTTCTTATGGGAATAACTACATATTGGTTGCTGTAGACTATGTCTCAAAATGGGTAGAAGCCATAGCTAGTCCCACTAACGATGCAAAGGTGGTGCTGAAGATGTTCAAAACTATCATCTTCCCCAGATTTGGAGTTCCCAGAGTCGTGATCAGCGATGGAGGTTCTCATTTCATCAACAAGGTCTTTAAGAATCTACTAAGAAAGCATGGAGTAAAGCATAAGGTGGCAACACCTTACCATCCTCAAACCAGTGGCCAGGTTGAAGGCTATCCTAGCAAGAGTAGTAGGCGAGTATAGAAGAGATTGGTCAACCAAACTCAATGAAGCTCTATGAGCCTACAGAACTGCTTTTAAGACTCCAATTGGAAGGACTCCATTTCAGCTGCTGTATGGAAAGGCCTGTCACCTACCTGTTGAAATCGAGTACCAAGCATTATGGGCAACAAAGCTCCTAAATCTTGACATCAAGACAGCTCAAGAGAAGAGAGTGGTGGACCTACATGAGCTGGAGAAAATCAGACTTGAAGCCTATGAAAGCTCAAAAGTGTATAAGGAGAGAACTAAGGCTTTCCATGACAAGAAAATTTTGCGCAGAGACTTCAAGGCTAGAGATCAAGTTCTCCTATTTAACTCAAGACTTAAGCTCTTTCCCGGAAAACTGAAGTCTAGGTGGTCTAGACCATTTGACAATAAGGAAGTATTACCATATGGAGTTGTCACCCTGCTTACTAAGGATGGTAAAGAATTTACAGTGAATGGGCAAAGACTTAAACCCTACATGGCTGACTACATACCAGAGGGGACCTCAATTCCTCTTGATGAGCAGCTCAAAGCCTAAAAAGAAAGGAAGTCAAGCTTAGTGACTTTAAACAAGCTCACTTGGGAGGAAATCCCATGTTTATCTTTGTATATATTGTTTTAATTTTTATTTTATTTCAGTGATCTTTGATATGTTTTTTTAGTTATTTTTGGTTATCAGATTCGTGCTAAGGAAGGTCAGAAGTAGGTGTTGAAAGAGCAAAACGTGACTCGGGTTAAGCACTGCTTAAAATCAAAGGGGGCCTAGTGCTTTTGGACACGACAAGAGGAATCAAAAGGGACCTAGTGCTTTTGGTTTTTAGCAAACCTCCCCCCTTTCAATATAACCATCCGCCCCCTTCAGCAATCTCTCTCTCACTTCCATTTTCTTCACCTTGACCCTCACTCGATCCGAGTCTGCCGAGCCACTCGAGCTCTCTCGCCACTCGATCTCTTGCCGTTCGATCCATCCTCGCCTTGACCCTCACTCGATCCGAGTCCACCGAGCCACTCGAGTTCTCTCGTCGCTCGATCCGTCCTCGCCTTGAGCCGAATCCGTCTCTCACCACCTCAAGCTCTCTCTCGATTCATCTCTCTCGCCACCCGATCTGTCGCCGCCTCGAGCCGTCCTTGCCTTGAGCCGAATCCGTCTCTCACCACCTCGAGCTCTCTCTCAATTCATCTTTCTCACAACTCGCCGTCACCACCCTCTCTCCCATTTTTGTTCAATCACTCGCTTTCGATTTGACCGACTCTCCAACCCGCCGCCACCCTCGAGTCAGCCTCGATCCCGAGCACGCCTTACACTCTCGCATCTTCTCTAAGTTTCGAAGCTATGTCTAACCTCCGTCGGCGTGCAGAAGCTGAAGCCATAGCAAGGCGCTACACCGAAAAGGGAGGACATGTGTCCTCTCCAAGGGATCCCATGGAAGCTGACGAAGCCACACCCGACTGGCGCAACCACACAAGGGCTGCAACATTAGCTAGATGTTATGCAAGAATAAGCCGTAAAGCTAGAAAGGGAAATGCTATTGAAGCAGAAATCGAACCAGAAGCCGAGCAAGGGTATGGACTCGACCAGGAAGTTGACAGACTCGACCACGCTGATCGAGGTGAACACTCAAGACCACCCAAATGGTATGCAGCCCAAGAGTTCTCGCGCGAAAGGGATGACGTAGCTCGCAGAAAGGCGGTCGATCACAGTGAAGATATGGAGATGGGAGCTAAGTTCAAAAAGAGGTATTCACGAAAGTCGGAGCCAGAGCTAACTAAGACAGAAATGCGTGCAGTTTTTTGCACTATCCCCATCTCCCCACCATGGAAAAACTCGGCATAAGTGAGGACATAAGCTGCCTTTTTGCACTATGCGGTCTAACCAACTTCATGAAATGCAACATCGCAGCCTATCAAGGTGCACTTCTACGTAGAGAACCCTGACTGCGAGTCAGACGGGGGAGTAGGGTGGATCATTTTTAATGTTAGGGGCAAGAAGTACTCTATCACCACCAACGAGCTCGACAACCTGTACGGTTTTGCAAGCGGAATAGGGGTACAACAAGACTTTGACAAAGGGGAGCTGCAATCCTTATGGCTGACAATAGGCACAGACATGTCGTACTCATCATCCAGAGCCAAGAGTTCACAGATTCGACACCCCGCGGTGAGATACCTGCATAAGGCGATCGCCAGGACCATGTTTGCGCGTCCTGCAACTGGCACTATCAATGAAGGAGAGCTACAAATAATGGATTTGGGATTAAAAGGGATTCTAGAATTTGCTAGGGATGGAAGAGAACTTGTAGGGGATAAGGCTAATACAAGTCTCACCTTTGTCTTGCTGGTTCAGTTCCAGAACTATAGAGAGTGGGCTGTGAAGATGCATAGGAAAAATGCAAAATGAGACCTCCGCATTGGGGGAGTGATTACGCCCATACTCATTGCTTGCAACGTGCCTATAATTTTAGAACCAACCACACCAAGGTGGCTGAACGTTGAACATCGTAGGAGTGCAAAGTTTCTCGACATAACCACAGACATGGAGGACTACTTATGCCAGTTCATTCACCCTACCGCAGGACCAGCTCGGCTACGACTCCCTTGCGCAGCCATACAAAATTCTCTAGACTCCAACATTGACTTTTCACCACCACTTGAACTGCTCCAACTACCGCAGGAAGGGGATGAACTCGATCATGCTGATCGAGTCAGTCACTCGAGCCCCCCAGAATATGCTGCACCTGAGACATTTCACTTTGAAGAGTTTGCCGCATCTAAACGCAACAAGAGTCTATGGGAGGCTCACAAGCGGATTGGACTCCTTGAGAAATGGAACAAAGTTCAAGACAAAACGATCAAAGCATTGAAAGGTACCGTGAAAGATATGTCAGATGGGTGGAAGGAGATGAAGGAACAGCTAAACAAGATTCAAGGCAAGGGTAGGCGCCGCTCTCAAAGAAATGATGAACCATGTTGATATGATCCTGGAAAGAATCAAATATAATCCAGATCATACATTTTTCAAACATTGGAGAAGTCACAAGATCAAGAGCTAAACATTGATTCGGACCGATCGATCCGAGTGCTAGGCGAAAAAACCCATGTGTCTTGTTCAGTGAAAGGACGTCCAAGCTCAACTGTTCCAGCCCAAAAACCACTTGGAATATATTCTCACCTCATTTAGAGCACACCTCGAAGTTGAATCGGTCCAATCCGAGTTCAGGTGAAGAAGTTATTCAACTTCCAAGTCAAGTGATTCCCAGCTTACGCGATTCAGACATGCGTGCGTTGAATAATTATTTCCGAGCAAACCAGAAGGAGTTAAGCTACGAACTAAATTTTCCTGGAATCTTGATCCATTCCAGAATCACGTCGAATTGGATTTCCATAAAAATAAGTTTAGACTTGGGAGGTATGAATTTTACAATTCCATGGATCTGCTTCAGGCCCTATTGCGCGACTGAGCCAAAGGTCTAGTTCCACAGCCCAACTCAGGAATTATTTAGACACGAGACCACTTGGAGAATTTTAAGGGATCTCTTAGCTTTATGACAAGACCAAGCGCCTAAGGAGAATCCATTGGATCACAAAGTTACAGCCCATTTACCAAAACGGGTCAATCTGGTTCTAAACATGAAGAGTTCAAGGCCTAATTGGTTTGCAAGCTTCTAGGCTTATGTTTGGCATCTAGGAGGTATTTCTACAAAGTCCAGCAAGCCCAATAAGCCCCAGAAAAAGGATATCTCGGCCAAAGAAGCATGGAGAAGTCCAAGGATCATTTCAAGATGCATCCATGAGGAGTCCAAGGGTTGAATTCACATTCAACTCACTATCTTTATTTCTTTTTTTTTTATTTCTCTTTATTTCAAGACAATAATGACTTAGCTTAGTTTTTAAGTTTTCTTTTCTTTATATTCATGTAAACTCATATGAATAAAAAATCCAACTTTTTATTTTCAAACCTTGAGAGTGATTCTCTTTTGTTCTTTAGAACTATCCGATTGCTTGGTGTGTAATATCCAACAATCAAATCGATTCGTCTCGGTGTGTCATATCCGAGGAATCAAATCTTGTCTTGTCTAGGTGTGTCATATCCTAGGAGGCATTGAGGTATATCAGGAGCTATTCCGCATCTCCTGTGCGACCATTCGATCCATTTTTCTATCCATCTATCCTTTCTTTTGTTTTACCCCTCGAAAGTGCCGTATCCTTGGGAGGATCATATCAAGTGGTATCAGAGAACACTTTCGGGATCGGTATTTGTATCTATCATCTTTTGATCTTAGACTTTTCATTTCTCTCTTGTCCCTCTAATCTAGTTGATCGGATCAATCAATTAGGGGATGTAGTCGATTTGATTTTTATCTTTGATCATATTTTTTCTCTTTGATCTTTCTATAGTTCTAGTTTTATTTATGAGTTGTTAAAAAAAAAAAAAAGAGAATTTGATCGGACCAAAAGAAAAAAAAAAGAGAAAAAAAAAAGAGAGAAAAAAAAAAAAAAAAGGTTCATCCGATCTGTTCTTCCTTAGATCGAAAAAAAAAAAAAAGAGAGTGATGTCTTTCGGTTTATTGAAAAAAGAGCAGACCAGAAAAAGTTCAAAGGAGATCACAAGAGAGTCCCCTAAGAAGAGTTCAACCACGCCCAGAAATGGATGAAGAGGAGCTGGATTGTTATAGTAGAGGCATTCTTGCTTCAGTTCAACGTCGGAGAAGGCCAAGATGTGACCAAGAAGCAAGGAGACGAGATGAAAATATTCTCAATGCTCTTAAGTTGAAGATACCACCATTTCATGGGAAAAATGATCCGGATGTTTACTTGGAGTGGGAGAAAAAGACTGAGCTAGTTTTTGATAGCAAAAACTATTCTGAGCTTAAGAAGGTACGAAAAGCAACCTATGAGTTTTATGGTTATGCTAATACTTGGTGGGATCAGTTGGTGACAATTAGGAGACGACATGGCAAGAATCCCGTCAAAACATGGGCTGAGATGAAGTCGGTTATGAGGAAACGTTTTGTGCCCTGTGGTTATCACCAAGAGCAACATTATGTGGACACTTTTCGGAAGTTAGAGGACTGGATGCTTGAGTATCTTCAGGGTGAGCAGCAGCAGCCCAAGAAGAGAAACACAAAACCAAAAGTCGAAGCCAAACCGCCCACGGAAGTTGCAAAGTTTGTGGAACAATCTGATCATGAAGAAGTGATAGCAGTTCAAGAGAATTTACAATCTTCTCTTACAGCGGAAGAGGAGAATCAGGAGAAGAATGTACAAGGAGAAGAAGTCATTGAAAAATCTGATCATAAAAACGTGTTGGCAATTCAAGAGAATTTGCATACAATTCTTGTGGCGGAAAAGGAGGAGTCAATGGACAACTTGGATTCGTTTGAAAAGTGTGATGAATCATTTGCACAATCAAGGAGGTATAGCTTGTCTCCTACACTTGATCCTTATATTTTGGATTTTGAGTTGCTGGAAGAAGTCGATGGAGATAAGATGCTATTGTCGGTTCAATATGAAAGTGAGATTCAAGAAGTCGAACATGTTGATTTTGTTTTTGGCGATGCAGCGTTTTGCAAACCTGAGAGCAAAGCTATGATATTTGATTTTGTGATTCAAGGCAATGGTGAGCAAACTCAAGGTTTTGATCTACTTGTCAACAAGGGAGATTTTCTTGATTTTAGCCGCAACAAGAGTTCTAAAATAAGAGTGGCGCAGCGGAAGCATGGAAGTTTCGAGCTGGTCTTGGAAAATGGAGTTTCAAAACTGTTTTCTTTTTATCATTATATGATTCTTAAGGGTCTTAACTTGCGGGATTTCAGGAAGAATCATCTACACTCACCGAGGAAAGGTATTGGAGTAGAGATTCGACGCCAAGGTCCTATAGTGGACAAAGTGAAAGATGGTCGAAAAGCTATAGAGCTTGGAATTCTAGATGATTATGGAGTAATGTCTGAACCGAGGATGCACAAGGCAAGGCGTGCTATACAAGTTTTGATATCTAGCGGAGTGATTAAGCTACCAAAGCTTAGGTGTCTTAAACTCATGAAATATTTGAGCCATCCATTTGATCCCGGAATCAAGATTTGAGGACAAATCTTTTTCAAGTGGAGGGGATTGATATGATCCTGGAAAGAATCAAATATAATCCAGATCATACATTTTTCAAACATTGGAGAAGTCACAAGATCAAGAGCTAAACATTGATTCGGACCGATCGATCCGAGTGCTAGGCGAAAAAATCCATGTGTCTTGTTCAGTGAAAGGACGTCCAAACTCAACTGTTCCAGCCCAAAAACCACTTGGAATATATTCTCACCTAATCTAGAGCACACCTCGAAGTTGAATCGGTCCAATCCGAGTTCAGGTGAAGAAGTTATTCAACTTCCAAGTCAAGTGATTCCCAGCTTACGCGATTCAGACATGCATGCGTTGAATAATTATTTCCGAGCAAACCAGAAGGAGTTAAGCTACGAACTAAATTTTCCTGGAATCTTGATCCATTCCAGAATCACGTCGAATTGGATTTCCATAAAAATAAGTTTAGACTTGGGAGGTATGAATTTTACAATTCCATGGATCTGCTTCAGGCCCTATTGCGCAACTGAGCCAAAGGTCTAGTTCCAAAGCCCAACTCAGGAATTATTTAGACACGAGACCACTTGGAGAATTTTAAGGGATCTCTTAGCTTTATGACAAGACCAAGCGCCTAAGGAGAATCCATTGGATCACAAAGTTACAGCCCATTTACCAAAACGGGTCAATCTGGTTCTAAACATGAAGAGTTCAAGGCCTAATTGGTTTGCAAGCTTCTAGGCTTATGTTTGGCATCTAGGAGGTATTTCTACAAAGTCCAGCAAGCCCAATAAGCCCCAGAAAAAGGATATCTCGGCCAAAGAAGCATGGAGAAGTCCAAGGATCATTTCAAGATGCATCCATGAGGAGTCCAAGGGTTGAATTCACATTCAACTCACTATCTTTATTTCTTTTTTTTTATTTCTCTTTATTTCAAGACAATAATGACTTAGCTTAGTTTCTAAGTTTTCTTTTCTTTATATTCATGTAAACTCATATGAATAAAAAATCCAACTTTTTATTTTCAAACCTTGAGAGTGATTCTCTTTTGTTCTTTAGAACTATCCGATTGCTTGGTGTGTAATATCCAACAATCAAATCGATTCGTCTCGGTGTGTCATATCCGAGGAATCAAATCTTGTCTTGTCTAGGTGTGTCATATCCTAGGAGGCATTGAGGTATATCAGGAGCTATTCCGCATCTCCTGTGCGACCATTCGATCCATTTTTCTATCCATCTATCCTTTCTTTTGTTTTACCCCTCGAAAGTGCCGTATCCTTGGGAGGATCATATCACATGTCAACCAAGCGCTTTGCAGAAAAGTGGTTATATGAATACAAGCTCCAAGCGTAACACACCATTCGCGCCTCCCAGAGCTTCCTCCTTCGAACCACGGCAACGCAAGAGACATGCAGGGGGGTCGAGAAGAGTGGGCTCGAGCGTGCGACTCGACCACCACGGTGATCCCCCCACCAGGAATACTCACGCGCGAGCATGGAGGAGTCAATCGACTCCTACTTTTCTAACTACTGAGGTACCAGTTCCAAACCCACCACTGTAAATACCATTGCATTTCTAGTTTAAATTGTTTTGTTTCTTGAATCTCTCAAACCTTCCCTTGAATTTTTATTACACAAAAGACTGTGTAATTTAAGTTTGGGGGCGGGTTCGAGATGTATTTAACCATGTTTTCCATTTTCTTATTTCAAATTTTCATACTTGAGTCTACATTTATCTGCATAGAAAACCCATAAAAATTTGAAAAAAAATTCGAAAATTTTCCACAAAAACAGGGTGTTCATGTAGTTGCATATGCATTTTAAGATTGAGTCTAGATGCATTTCATTTAGGGCTGATGCATTGCATATGGGATTATGATGAGACCAACCTTGTAAGCATGCTGATTCAGTAGTTGTCTAGTGCATTTCAAGTGTTGTTCGAAAATCCTTTCTAGACTTGATTGAAGCATGCTGTGATTTTATATACCTTTCCCTATCAATTTGAACTGAATTTGAATGTTAATTATCATGTCTATGCATCAAATTTGAACTCATGGATACTAGATACATACTTGGATTTTCTTTCACATTTTTCCACCCTTGCTAATCCAAGTAGCTGATTCTCATCTTTGGATCAGTTCACCATGCCTTGAACCAAAACCTCTTTTCAGGCCATTGATATTTGTTGTGTGTATGTGAGGCCTTATTTCAGAATGAGCTTGGTAGAAAGTGTTACGTTTGTGCCGACAAGGATGGTATCTCATGTAGTTCTGATTCGCCCCTTATGGATCAGATAGGACTAGGAAGAAAACTTAATTTTTGGGTTTAGATTGTAGGAGGCAGCTCGGTGTGTTTGCCCGAGTCCATCATGTCGAGTCTAGTGATATCTGATTTTATGGGCTGTGACGAAAAGGGGAAAGAAAGAAAAGGGTTAAGAGATTCTTAGGAGAAGAGAAATAAAAAGAAAAAGTATGCTACCTAGAAAGGCAAAAAGCCTAAAAGATCTTGAGCAAAAAAAGAAAGAGAAAGCTTAAGTGATTAAGTGGTCCAATCCGCTAGTGTTAAGCTGTGCAAAAAGAAAACCTTCTCCTTAGAATGTAAGTAAAAGAAAAAGCCCTAAGGGAAGAGAAAGGGTAGATGGGATCAAGCTCTGGGTTTTGAAGTAGGAGGGATTTCACTTGTGTTTACTTGGATAGATGAGATTCTGTCCTTGTATGCATCAGTTGGCAATCTTACCTTTAGCATTCTTCTAAAGCTCATTCCATTTTACTGAGAGATCCTTGTTCTAAAAATGCTTTTACCTTAACCAAATGAGTTCATTGGATGTGCATGGTCTGACTCATGGTATGAAATTAATGAATGTTAAATTAAAGGGTCTGGTATTTTTGAATGTATGTGTAGGTTGAGGCTGAAAGTTAGATTGTGTGGTAAAAAGAACTCACTTGCATTGTATCTAAGACATTGATTGTATACTTCCTATCAGCATGTTTTGGTTCTGAGTCTTCGTTTTCAACCCAACTCTCCATGTTTACGATTTGTTTGCTTGAGGGCAAGCAAAGACTAAGTTTGGGGGTGTTGATGTCTCCATATTTTACACGTTTTAAGCATATATTTGAGTCCATTTTAGAAAAGATTCACCCCTTGTCTATACCATTTAAAGTTCTTTTTGTCCATTTTGCATACTTAAGAGGATTTGCATTAGATTTGCATACATATTGGATTCTTGGAGCTAAAACAGGTACAACTTGGAGCATGGATGTTAGGACACTCGAGTCCCACTCGAGTCCCACTCGAGCCCGTGCTCACCACGCCACTCGAGTCTCACTCAAGCCCAAGCTGGCACTCGACCACCCCTCCCACTCAAGCCACCACTTGACAGTCCCACTCGAGTCCCCACTCCACTCAACACACTCGACCAGACTTGGTCGAGCTGCACCATCCACGAAGACTTAGCTATTTTTCTTTCTCTTTTTCTGTTTTAGGGTTTTCCGATTTTACTATAAATACCACTGTTGGGTATTATCCAGGGGATATGTTTTTTAGTTTTAGGGTTTTTCTCTGCCTCCAAACCTTGTTCTTGGTGTTTTTCATTTTGTAATTCAGATCTCTCTTAATCTAGTACTTAGTTTGCTTTAATTCTTTGCAGTCTTACTATTCTCATCTTAATCTATCTTTCTAAACTATTTTCAATTAATTCTGAAATGTTTGATTTTTCTGGGTTCATGTTCTTGATGATGGTTTGTGTTCTTGAGTAGTGATTTAGGGTTTCTGAGGATAGGTTAGATCTGTGTAGGATTCTTGGTCTCCTTAGATGTTTGAGCTTTAAATTGCATAGATCTCTTCTGGATTAGGTGTTCTTAGTTCTTAGTTAGCCAAGACATTGGTAATTATGATCTCCGGTATTTCCCACTCAGAAGGTGTTGATGAAATGCTTGAACCAACTAATACCAGAGATTTATAGCTTTAACCCATGGCTTAAGAGGTTCTAGCTGTATTTTGACATTAATGAATTGGTTCTTAATGCTTGCCTATATTATGTTTTATTGATATCTGCTCTAAGTTTCCTTGTATCTTTGAACTGGGTATTAAGATTAGGAAGTGATATAGGCTTGTTTGTGTTTGTCACGAGAGTGGAACCACCTTACTTTGATGTTCATTGTCTAGAGATAGCTTCTGTGAAGTTTTGTTAAGCATCTAGGAGAGACCAAGGAGAATCACATTTCGATTGCCCCATCCGAAGATCCCTATTTGCATATTCTTGCTTTATCATCTTGTTCTAAAGTCATTTACTTATTTTATTGCACTTTGCCTTTCATCTCTCTCAACTTGGTTTTGAACCCGAGTGCATAGTTATTTGTCGTTTTCAGGCTCCACTCGATCTCATTGACTCGTTCAGAGTGGTCGAGTGCACCTTTTTGTCATTTTTCTGCATTGACTCGGTCACTTAACTTGGTCTAGGACTCGAGTCAAGCACCCATCTTACTGCATTTCATTTTTAGGTTGTTAGATAAACATTTCCTTTCTATCTGGCTTGACTTAGTTGTATCTGATCACATCTTGATTGCTAGCATCACACCCATTTGGATTGACACCTTAGTATTACAATGACAATGCTAGGGAATTGATACATCCTTCTGCATACACACACTTAGTAAGTTGTATTGTTTTTACTTGGGGATTGCATAACTGACAGGGGATTTATATCCAGTAGGACAAGTTCTTATTGATAGATTTCCCTTGCCCACAGAAGTAGTCCCTGAGTAAAAACACTAATATCAATAGAGCAAGGTCGATAGGGTGTATGGACTAGGGCAGCTCGATAGGTTGGTCGATAGATCCTGCTGGTTTTTTTTCCTAGTGCTTATCGACCAAGTGTGGTCGAAAAAGTGAGGTCAATAGGGTGTATTGACTAGGTGTAATCGATAGGTAAGTCGATGAGTTTCTTCAGATAGTTTTTAGGTTGGATATCGACTAGGTGTGGTCGATAAGTCATTGTCAATAGTGGCTATCGACCAGGTTGTGTCAATAGGGTGTGGTCGATAGTGGGTATTGAGGTTGTTGGTCGATAGAGTGTGGTCGATTGACCCTGTTGTTCTGTGAATTGTGTTTTTAGCATTTCTTGATGTTGTGAATTGCTAGGTAGTTAGTCATGGATGTGTTTGATTAGCTTTGCATAAGGTTACATGTTAGCTGATTGTTTGAAGTAATACTTGGTGTTATTATTTCGTGTTGGTGTGGTTGTTTGAATTGTGTGGGCTTTCATATAACCTGTTGTTGGGAGGATCAATCTCACTCAGTGTTTGGTTTACTAAATGTTGATGCATCACTTTTGTTGATGCAGGTAAAGATAAGGCGTGATCGTAGAATCGAGGCGAGGAGGGGGAGGATGGTATGGACCGGTAGTTTTAGGTTTTGTAGCTTTCGTAGGATTGCTAGAACCGGTAGAACTGTTTACCATGCGTGGTCGTTGTTGTTTGTTGAATGTTAATTAACTTGGAGAATATTTAAATGTATGGACGTTTAATTATTAAGTAATTGCATGTGAAAAAAGAGTGCGGTCGTCACACGTTAACTTATATGTTTTAAGAAAATCATATTTTCGTTGTTTTTTCGTCACTCTTTACTTTGCAAAAATCATCTAATTTAAAGAGTGGAAAGTATCAAATTTCTAACCTCAAAGACTCATACACTAATCAGAAGAGTTCACACAAAAATGAGTATAGAGAATGAAGAAGCATTTTTAAGAAATACAGAGACTTTGAGACATAATTCAAAAATCAAAGAAGACCTCTTCTTTGTTTTTTTTTTCATCGTTGTTTGTATGTTGTTGGTGGTATATTTGGGCTTGGGCTTTGATTATTTGGTGGTTTGTAGAATCTATACACTACTAGAATATTGAGTATTCGTAGCATTAAAAGATAGCAATTAGTGTAGTTCTGCTATATCTGACTTAACCCTGCATTTTTTATAGCGTTTGATAAAATGCAAACGCTATGATTTATGGTTAGAAAAAAAAAATGAATGCGAGTCAATTTTTTTTGCTGAAAGGGTCTATAGCACTAGTTGTAATTGCATATACCACATATTAAACGCGATCTATATGTCTAACCATAAAAAAAAGTAAAGGCATGCTTTCTAAAACTAAATTGGGGGTAAAATGAAAAGGGAAGGAAATTTTGGTTTCCCACCAAATTGATCCACATATTACATTTCTTATCAACGACACTTAGAAAAAAAAATCACTCTCATAGACAAGGTTTTCACTCTCTTCATCACTTAGAAGAAAAAAAACCCTCAATTTCAAATCTCTTTATCACCGCTAAGTGATGAATCCTTCCGGCCAAAACGCCGACCGTCGTCATTTACGAACTTCCGGCCTGACTCCTCCGGGTACATCTGCTTCTTCTCATTCTCTGGAAGTTGTTTCATCTCTTCCTTCTATAAATCGCCATGGCTCTGTTTTCTCTCTCTCTCTCTGTCTCGTACGTAATCTTGTTTTTATATTCTAAAAATATATTGACCAACATCTACTACACTATTAAAAAGGATGTACTTTAAGGGGGTGTTTCCAAACACACCTATTGAAAAAAATTATAACAGGATTAATATTAGAAGTGTATCCAAACATACAATTTCAGAATTATTAAAACTAAATTTAGATATTAAATTTACAATAATTCAAAATCTCTAAATCCCTATTTTTTTCCACACATAATCGTTTCTTTGCTCCTCCTTTTCCTCTGTTTCAATTTCTCTTCACGACACTTCTTCATCCTCCATGCAGTCCGCATCATAGCCATAATCGAGTAGCCATCGTAGCCAGAATCTGTCACCCAAACCAATCCCAAATATCATCATCGATCAGTCCGTCAACGTCGTAAAATTTGGATTGTCACAAATCAAACCAGACATCAATGAAGATCCAACTGGTCAATCTGAGCTTAACAGCATTGAAATGGAATAATTGATTGATTTAAATCAAGCTTATATAAATTTGGTGTTTATAATTCGTTAATGATTTTTTTTATTTAATACCAGAAGGTTCTGGGGTGAAGGCCGTAATCTCTCAGGCTCGAAACCACAACATGTAATATTAGTTTCGTCCCAAGTAGCACTCGAACTGGCGATCTCTAAGCTTCGCCTAGGGTCTTTACCAGTTGAGCTAACGATACTTGGTAATTCATTAATGACTGTTACAGGAGGATTTGAAGTATGGATACTATGATGGAGCTCATACTTACTATGAAGGAGAAGTTGAAAAGGGTAAAATTTTAGTTTCCAGTTTATTGATTTGATTTCAAGCTAAATGATTTGTTTTGTTTGTTAGGAACATTTTGGGGAGCTATTCCAGATGACATTGCTGCTGTAGATCCTCCATCTGGATTTCAAGGTTATCGATTAAAGTTCTTATAGTGCTTCTTATTATATTCAGATTTATCAATGGCTTCTAAGTCCAGCTTGCTCGTGCCTTGGGATTACATCCTAAACATATTGCTATCTGGTTCCAACACAGAAGGGCTCGATGAAGATATATCTTATCAACTGCTGCTATTCATCTGGAAATGGGAAATGTATAGCTTTCACATATAGCTGAATATAAAAAATTTAAGATTTCTGATTTGTTTAGCACGAATTTGTTGATATCAAGTTGACTTGTGTAGTGATTAGTAAATAGAATTAGCAACAGAGGACATGACTCTCTTTGATGGCATTATCAGGCATTGAACAACCTAATTTCGAAGTGTTAAACCTCTTTCCAATCTCCATATTTGTTTTCCAAAACTGCAGACTTTCACAAAAAAAAAATCCTTAAAAAAATATTATCAGTTAAAATACAAACCCTTAATCGACTCTCTCTATAATATATGTTGATAATGTTTTAAGATTTTCGAAATTTATTGGCAGAATTTTATGTATTTATATACTTTTAAAATATTGTGAAAACCTGGATTAGTAGGGGTATAAAAATTTATGAAAGGTTCATAAAATCATTTTACGAATGACATTTAGTAAAGAAATATTGAACTTATATTGAGGCTTAGATATTGATAGATAAGGAATCACTTAAAATAAATGTAGATCTATCTGCCATGTTTTTTAGATATTTGAACTATATTTTTATTCTTTTTATGTAATATATGAAAAATATTCAACCGTTATTTGAGAGGCGTCAAAAGAATATAGTTATTGATAATGGAACTTGTGTGTAAAAACATTAAGAGGTAATTAGAGAAGTAAGTTCTCAATTCAAAAAAAAATAGAAACTAGTTATAAAACATGACTACATTGCATACATTATTCATTGTCCTTGATTATTAAAACAAGAATTTCATTATATTCTATAATTTTATCATGGACGAAAGAAAAACTGATAAAATTCCAAACACAAATCTTGATGCTCTTGGAAAATGATGTTCACTTGGAAAATGATGTTCACCTGCAAAATAAGTATAATATGAGAAGTGAGAACACTTAAAATTTTATTTTTAATATTATATATGAAACATATATACCTCAGTGTAAACCTCATCAATGCTCTTGTTTCCATTTTTATACAAGTACATAAGGTTATAAAATGCATTGAATGCACCATCGTCATCATGAAAGCTTGCCTACAAATAAATGTTATTAAGGAGAAAGAAAACAAGAATATTAAAATTTCTAGTTGGGCTAGATTATTAATTTAATGTATTTGGCTTCTACTTTTTATAAAACTAATAAAATTAAAAACAAAGGAAAATCAAATTGTGAATTTTCCACCCTATGATCTACCATGGAATAGTGAATCTACCTGAACCTTGTTGGCAAAACTTATCGCAATATCATAAGCAACAGAATTCTTTGGTATAGTGTTGTCATCCTCTAGTGTTATCTTGCAACCATTTGGTAAAAATGTATTGAAACCCAAAAGGAGGTCTTGTTGCCCCTTGAAGAGATCTTTCACTCTTGTTATGACACCATTAATACTACGTCTAGTTATGAAAAGACAATCAAATTTAGTTTCCCAAAAATTATTATTAAGAGATAAACCTTATGAAATAGTATAACTAATCAATATGAGAGAGAAAAAAACGAAATACCTCCTATATTTTAAGTCCTTCATGACATGAAGAAATGTATTATATTTTACAGGTTTCTTCTTAAATTTATTCTTCACAGTCATAAGGTATTCATATGCTTCACTTGATGTTGGCCTTGATGCGACCATGGCTTCAAATTTACCAAAACTTCATTGGGCAATAGAAAGAAAAACAAAATTCCAATGTGAACTCCATTACATCAACGGAAATCCCAATTAATACATTTAAAATTGACATATTTTTCAAGTGTTCACACTTGAAATCATCCCAAAATACAAACAACCAACATATCCAAAACTCGGTGAACAATCAAAGAAAATATTGCAATAAAATTCAAAGCGAACATCAAGAAAAACCAAACATAGCTTCAGATTTATATCATTTTAGATTATATTTTGATATAAGAATAAAATATTCGAAACAAAATTCTAAAGAAAGAAGAAACGATGCAAACACGAAAGCTCATCATACATTTATCAAATATTTCTGGGACCTGATTACTCATATATATAAAGAGAAAACGTTTTTTCTTACCTTACACCAAAAATGTAGATACAAGACTTGAACAACTATCACAAACAAAAACAAGGGAGATTTTAACATTTAAACAATTACATTAGCATTATAAAGAGACCTAAAATACATTAAAAAAGTAAACAATCTTCTTTTGTGGTAACATTTTTATTTTCTCTCTTCTTTGTTTGACTCTATCATTTTATTTGACTGGGTATTTACTTTTGTTCAAGGGAAATTTAATTTTCTTGTTATGCAAATACAGCTAGAGAAAGCTTGCCCATGGCATAATTTTTAATTAATTTTGATTTTCTAAATAAAAACATTGAATTTTAATATGCATAGAATAGCAAATCCACATAGTCACAACTATTCTTATCAACCACAAAAAATTACAGAATATAAATTATTATTCCATCTGTCCCAATTTAGAAGATTTTTAAAGGTTGTTTCTTGTTTTGATTTTATAAAATTTTGTTGGTTTTGATTCACCCCCTCTTTAACCTCTCCCTTAACCATTCCATCTTGTTTGCTTTCATACAAGCAAATGACAAGTTATGGCGGGGGAGTTTATATCTATGATTTTTTGCATAGTTTACACCTTTGTTTTGATAAAATGTTGTTGTCTCATCTTGCATCATCTAGAAGTGTATATATGCATTTGAGCCTCGTATTTTCATTGTCTTGCATTTTAGGATTGATAGATGTTATTCTTGCATATTGCATGAGTTTTTACTCCTTATTAGGTGCTTGTGAGACTTTGACCTTAGACGAGGAGGTATGAGGTGAGCTAAACGAGCAAAAGATGGATTTTGTGGAGAATTTCAAATGGTAGCAGCTAGGACCAACCGCTGGAAAAAAAACAAAATGAAACAGGAGAATTCAGCCGTTTAGGAGCAGCTACCAGCAGTCATCTAACCACTGGTTTGGACCGCTGAGACTAACCGCTGGATGTAACATTTTCTGTTACTTATCAGATCTGACCTGGTTTGTCCTAGGTCAATCCGTTACAAATTAGCTTTACTATTTATACCTTTTTAGACCTAAATTTATAAACTATTTATGTTTTTAGCAAAAATCCTTTGTCTATTTTGGATCTAAGAAATTCCTTGTACTAGATCTTGTTTACCTTTTGCATTCAATGAATATCCTTTCATATATATCTTATCTATTTGATTATGCTTTCAATATCTCATTTACTTTTGTTTAGTTTCATCAATCATATGTGAATAGTCATTAGATGAGTTAAGAGATTTGTAGATTAGGATGATTTTCTGTGTTAATGAATATGTCTAGCACTAGATATTTGGTTATCCTTCATTTATGTTGCTAGTAGATTTAGCTTGATCTCATGAATCTAGATCAATATAATTTCATGCTCGGAAGGTGTTCGATAAAATTCCTGAACCAAAACTTGAATGAGCTTTTCTTCCCTAACCAATAGAATGGTTTGATTGGATTTGATATTAATGCTCATTGATATCTGATGTGATCATGGATAGCATACGGAAGCCGTTTGAAGCCGAGGACACTTTGATCATGCCAAGTGGACCGATGACAAGATCAAGAGCCAAAGAGTTCGGGAATGCAATCACCACATTACTCACTCAAGTTCAACCAGCTACAATTCAGTTCGGAGACATGGTGAATAAAATTGTCTTGGTTGCTCGAGTGGACTAATAAACGGGGGGACTTGTTTGTACTCTTTTTCCAGCCTTTGGTTTTGTCCCAATGGGTTTTCCAAAGGAGGGTTTTAATGAGGCAAATGGGTCACTCCAATCCACCTAGCCCACAAGAGTCAACAAGACAAATGCAGGTCCAAGTCCAATAATTTTTGGAAATTTATTTTGATAAATTTTAAGCCCAAAGAAGACTAAATTTTGTACCAAGAAGTGGAAGAGTTGGCGAGGGAGAGTCCAAGAGATATTCAAAAATTAGTTAATATTTTTTTAATTTTTGATGAATTAATTCTAGCTTTTTCTTTACTCCATCTTTTTTTAAAACTCTATTTTTGTACTCATTTTCGGGTCATCCAACATTTTTATTAAAATTTGAGAGTGATTTCTCTTGTGTTTTTTGAAGAACAAATCCTGATTGTTGGTGAGTAATATCCTTCAATCAATCCGAATCAAGGTGTGTCATATCCGCAATTCAAACCTTGACTATCTCGAGTGTGTCATATCTCGGAAGAGTCATTGAGGAAATATCAATGGTCTTCTGCAACCTTTGTGTGATCCATTCACTTCATAACTATCCATTTATCCATTCCTTGCGTTCTACCACTCGAAAGTGTCGATTCCTTGGGAGGATCATATCAAGTGGTATCAGAGCACACTTTCAGGATCGGTATTCGTATCTATCATCTTTTTATCTTAGACTTTTGTTTTCTCTCTTTTCCTTTGTTCTTGTTGATCGGATCATATCTTTAGGGATTAGCCAAATTTTTTTTATCCCATTTTTCTTTTTGATCTCTATTTAGTTCAAGTTTTAATTTTGAGTTGTTTAAAAAAAAAAAAAAAGTTGATCGGACCAAAAGAAAAAAAAGAAGAAAAAAAAAATCACTAAAATCTTTTCTTTCTATCTCGAATTCAATCGATTCGTTTTGTGTTGTCAGAATTGTTCATTGGATTTGATCGGTTTTGTTCGATATGAACCATTGAGAAATCGCTGAGAGAGGACTTCTTGAGTGTTGAGTGTTGAGTGAATAAAAAAAAAAGAGTGAAACACTTGTGAGGATCGACTTTTTATTACTAACGTTTGTTAAGTGTGCAGGAAAAATCATTATGTCTAATCACGAAAGCGAAGATGTTGAGAACACCAACCGAGCTCGTGGAGCAAGGAGTAACAATCTGGACGTGCAAGCTCTTATGGGAGAGATGAGGCGAATGTTGAGGCATGAGATGGAAGCAGTCAATGAAAGGATCGATACGATCCAAGAGTCCGTTAATCAAGGACTACCGCTAAATATTGCTGGTAGAAGAAGAAGAGCACAACCTCAAGGAGATGATGATGAGAACCATTTGAATTACTACAGCAGGGGTAGTCAAGCCTCTAATCGAAGTCGAAGAAGGCCGAGACAAGTAAGAGAAGCTAGGGGTCGAAATGAGGACAATCTCGGTGGACTTAAGTTGAAGATACCCTCATTTCATGGGAAAAATGATCAGGACGCTTACTTGGAGTGAGAGAAGAAAATTGAGCTCGTGTTTGATTGGCAAAATTATTCGGAGCAAAAGAAGGTTCAAGTAGCGGCAACGGAGTTTTATGATTACACTTTTAATTGGTGGGATCAAATCATAACGAGTAGAAGACGCAACCGAGATGATGAGAGCATGGCCAGCAAGGAGGATGAACCAATACAGCATAAGGATGACAAAGAGGATCAATGGAAGCAGCTTGAACCGGAGCAGCAAGGACATGAAGCTTGACACATTTCCCCGGGCCCTATTACTAGGTCCAAGCAAGCTGAGCTCAATACAACTTTGCAACATCTTCTCAACACCATCCAGGGCAGTTTAGTGTGTGCTAATCCAACTACCCTGGTTGTGATACAAGCCATCTAAACATTTATCAAGAGAGGTGATAAGACTTATACTCTTTTTCCCTTGTTTGATTTTGTCCCATTGGGTTTTCCAAACAAGGTTTTTAATGAGGTAGGCCTTATCACTCTTTCTCATGGCCTCTTGATAAAGCCAAAGCCCAGCCCATCTTCATTTGCACGAAATTGGAGTCTATTTTCTTGTTCAAACTTTGTTTAAATGTTTTTTTAATTCTGCATAGTCTTTGTGAGAGTTTCGAGGCATGTCTCGTAACTCAACACTCTTTTATTGCTTCTTTTCTTTCTCTTCTCTTTATATTCTGTATCTGAACCTCATTGTATCTTTTATCAAACTCTTTTCGTATTCTCAAACTCTCTGAAATCTGTTTGATCATTCCTTGCTTGTGATCAGATCTTCATCCTCACACTAGCAAGTTCGATAGTCTGAGAGTCTGTCACAACTCTTAAAAAGTATCACTTCGATTAACCTCTTGTTCATCACGTCCAGAGTCCTTACTCACGTACCGAACAAGTCTGAAAGTCTAAAGGTTCATCATCACCTTTAGAAGTTTCGCATCAATCCATCGCTTCATCACCGATTGCTTCATCGTCACGTTATTTTCATCATTTCCGCAAACCATAATGTGTCACCGTGAGAAACAAACCATTTGGAGAGTATTTAGGGACGTGATCCTCACCAGGATCATATCAAGTGGTATCAGAGCAGACTCCATCTCAGGTTGTTTCTTTTCAAATCGATTGTACCATTTCGTATTCTGCAGAACAATTGAATCGATTTGTCTGTTGATTGCTAGATTTTTCATAAACGTTTGGTGTCAGATAAAATCTTGAAATCAATTGAATCTGAACCTAGTTTGAGTCTAGTAATT
The DNA here is from genome assembly GCA_028015245.1 of Cardamine occulta. Taxonomy (NCBI): domain Eukaryota; kingdom Viridiplantae; phylum Streptophyta; class Magnoliopsida; order Brassicales; family Brassicaceae; genus Cardamine; species Cardamine occulta. The sequence goes on from CM051390.1 coordinate 6,126,680, forward strand.
GATAAAATTGTTTCTGGAAATTTTCGGCACGTTTTGATATTTCTTTCGTGACTGATCAACTGCTAGAGTAGAAATCCGGAATCACTGTCTATCGCGCGTCTTGTTTGAATTTTAATAAATTATTAGCGTGTGATAAAAATATGAAATTTGTTTTGTCTGAACTTAAAAAGATTCTAGTTTCTATTAAAATTGATTCTAGAATTTTTGCTCATGATTTGATAATTTATTTTGTGTCATCAAGTCAAACTGGCACTTCAGGCGTTTTAGGCAACTTAAGCGGTTACTCTGTTCCTTGTCTTTTAAATCTTTTCGAGTTGCTGTGTTATCTTTGAGCATTTTTACTTGCTACTTGTTTGAATTTGGACATGTACCATGGTGGGAACTAATGAAGAAGGAGGTAGCAACAGTATCAATCAGAAATAATTGTATGAAGCTCTCACGGCCGATATGGGCATATTAATAGCTGAACAATTCGAAGCCTTTAGACTTGAGCAGGAAAACTCAAAGAGAGCAAGGAAGGAACGTGATAAACAAAGTCAAGCCGAGGATAGTAATCACTTAGAATACTACAGTCAATCCTCTAAGTCAAGTAGTCACTGAAGAAGAAGACAAGCTAGAGAAGAGCGAGTGGTTCCTAGAGATAATCTGGTTGGAGTGAAAGTTTGTATCCCTCCTTTCTAAGGCACCAGTGACCTTGAGGAGTATCTTGAATGGGAAAAGAAGATGGAAATTGCCTTCAACTGTCATGATTATACTGAAGAGAGCAAAGTAAAATTTGCACCTACCGAGTTCACCGGTTATGCACTTAGTTGGGGGGATCAGTTAACTCTAACTAGGAAATGTGTAGGAGATTATCCAGTGGAGACTTGGACTCAGATGAAAAAAATTATGAGGAAAAGATTCGTGCCAAGTCACTATCATAGAGAACTACACCATCGGTTAGAAACTTGGTACAAGGCAATAGGTCCGTTGAAGAGTATTTCAAAGAAATGGAAACTTTGATCATAAGAGCCGACATTCAAGAGGACCCAGAAGCCACTATGTCTAGATTCATGGAAGGATTAAACCGAGATATTGCTGATAGACTGGAGGTTCAAAACTATGAGGATTTAGAAGAGTTGATGCACAAGGCAGTCATGTTCGAGAAACAGCTTAAAAGAAAGAATTTTAAGCCCATTTATGGTTCTGCCAGGTTCAGCCAAACTAAAGAAGAAAAGCATAGTAAGGAGTACATACCATTCTCTAAGCCTAAGAATGAAGAGTTACCTCTTAAAAGTATTGATAAGGGATCAAGCACCAAAGCTAGAGAAATTGAGTGTTTTAAGTGTAAGGCTTTTGGTCACTACTCTAATGCTTGTACCAACAAGAGAACCATTGTTATTCTGGCTAGTGGCAAGATAGAATCAGAAGATGACCATTCAGAGGCTGAGTCTATAGAGGAGCATGTTGCAATGCCGGTAGTCGGATAACTCTTAGTCACTCGGAGAACTTTGAACTTACACACCAAGTCTGAAAAAAAATGAGCAAAGAGAAAACCTCTTCCACACCCGTTGTTTAGTTAATGAAAAGGTTTGTAGTTTAGTGATCGATGGGGGAAGTTTCACTAATGTTGCGAGTGAGTCCATGTTTGAGAAGCTTGGACTAGTGGTCATTAAGAGAGCTAAGCCTTATAAGTTGCAATGGCTTAATGATGATAGCATTGTGATCAAGGAGAAACCAGCAGATGCTCCACCACCAAGAAAAACCCGAGGTAATTATCTAAACTCTCAAAAACGAATGAGAGCTAACTTACTTTCTCTTGGCACAAGGTACAGATTGTACAAGTGTGACTACTCTTGTGCCATTATCGGCTCATGAGTTTTATCCTGATAAATTCAAACTCAAAGGAAAACAAGAGAAAGGTAAGAAAGCTATTCTTTTTGCTATGGTTGGTAAGGCCAAAGGTGATGATTATTTTGATCCAAAATTTGTTATATCATTGGATAAAATGCCTTGTGACACTAACCATGTACCGGTGCCGCCGAGTAAGCTCAATGCATTTTTGCAGGAAGTTTCTCTAAGAAAAGAACCAAGAAAGTTACAACTAGACCACTCCTACCACCACAATGTCGTTCTATTTTATGATGAAGTAATCCGTGCTAGAGCTAAGGAGAAAGGAGAGTAAAGCGATGAAAAATTTCTTAAGGACTACCAGGTCGATGACTTTGCAAGAAATAGAAGACATGGGAACATAGTCAAAGGTCCTTCAATGTTCAAAGATGAACCACCCGACGCATTGCTGATGCTCAGATCAAACTATAATCACCACCAAGAAGAGATTCGACTAAGACAGTATCAGTCTAGAAGAGTTCCCACTGATCTAGAATAAGCTTTACGCCATGGATGGAATTCATCAATCATAATACGAGCTCGAGACAAAGAACATGAACTCGCCAAGCCAAACACAGGGCGTACAAGAAGAACTGAAAAGAGAGAGGAAGACAAACAACTCAAGCCACCTAATCTAAACCAGGATAAACAACAAGGCGTCAGTTTCTTCATACTGATCCAAGAAGAGCCCCCGAATCCAGTACCACTCCCATTTACTGTGATACTTATGAACACCGAACACAACAAGGAACTTATTCAGGTAAGTATCTCTTTATCTCGATTTCTTTCTCATGATTTAAGGGCTATGAGTATGAGTTTAATATATCTAGGAATCATTGAGAAAAAAGTAGGATTATTCAAGGAACATTTGGAACCAAACTCTTGTCTTAGGACGCAAGTAAAAGAGAAATATGACAAGGATAATGCTTTGGTCCAAAATGAAATATGTTTACTTGTTTATTGTAACTCTATGACTGTGATAACACACTTTCTCTTTGCCAAAGGTGTTGACTACATTGCAGGTACTAAAGAGTTTGTGAGGACTGGAATCGGAGTTGTATTGACAAAGGAGCTGAACATGTTCCAAAGATTTGTTCTTGTGGAAATGATTATGAAGTTGGGAGTTCTGTCCAAAGCTCTCAGAGAAAATGACAATGATGCTAAACCTCACTTGAAGCTTCACAACCACAATGCCCAATCATTGGATCTCCAAGGTAAGTACCATGTAAGTCCGAGCTTTAATGTTATTGATTTGGTTCCCTATTTTGCAGATAAAGCAGATTTGAGGTCAAATCCTTTTCTAGAAGGGGAGGATGATGAGAGCATGGCCAGCAAGGAGGATGAACCAATACAACATAAGGATGACAAAGAGGATCAATGGAAGCAGCTTGAACCGGAGCAGCAAGGACATGAAGATTGACACATTTCCCCGGGCCCTATTACTAGGTCCAAGCAAGCTGAGCTCAATACAACTTTGTAACATCTTCTCAACACCATCCAGGGCAATTTAGTGTGTGCTAATCCAACTACCCTGGTTGTAATACAAGCCATCTAAACATATATTAAGAGAGGTGATAAGACTTATACTCTTTTTCCCTTGTTTGGTTTTGTCCCATTGGGTTTTCCAAACAAGGTTTTTAATGAGGTAGGCCTTATCACTCTTTCTCATGGTCTCTTGATAAAGCCAAAGCCCAGCCCATCTTCATTTGCACGAAATTGGAGTCTATTTTCTTGTTCAAACTTTGTTTAAATGTTGTTTTAATTCTGCATGGTCTTTGTGAGAGTTCTGAGGCATGTCTCGTAACTCAACACTCTTTTATTGCTTCTTTTCTTTCTCTTCTCTTTATATTCTGTATCTGAACCTCACTGTATCTTTTATCAAACTCTTTTCGTATTCTCAAACTCTCTGAAATCTGTTTGATCATTCCTTGCTTGTGATCGGATCTTCATCCTCACGCTAGCAAGTTCGATAGTGTTAGAGTCTATCACAACTCTTAAGAAGTATCACTTCGATTCACCACTTGTTCATCACGTCCAGAGTCCTTACTCACGTACCGAACAAGTCTGAAGTCTAAAGGGTCATCATCACCTTTAAAAGTTTCGTATCAATCCATCGCTTCATCACCGAATTCTTCATCGTCACGTTATTTTCATCATTCCCGCAAACCATAACGTGTCACCGTGAGAAACACACCATTTGGAGAGTATTCAGGGACATAATCCTCACCAGAATCATATCACGAGAACCGCCCGTAGTTACTTGGCAAGAGTTGAAAAATCTGATGAGGAAAAGATTTGTTCCAAGTCACTATCATCAGGAGTTGCATCAAAAGCTTAGACGTCTATCTCAAAGTAGTAAGAGTGTGGAGGATTACTTTCAAGAGATGGAATCTCTAATGATTAGGCTGATATAGATGAAGACACCAAGGCGACAACGGCAAGGTTTTTGAGTGGATTGGCTCGTGATATTCAAGATAGGATGGAGCTTCAAACTTACAGTGACTTGGAAAAAATGCTTCATAAGGTTGTTTTGGTTGAGCAACAAATTAAGAGTTTGAAAGTGATGGTGAAACCGAGGATGAGGACATAGAGTTACCAGCCACCGGAGAATTATTGGTAACAAGACGTTCCTTGAGCATTCAAATCAAAGATACTGTTCAAGAGCAGCGGGAGAACTTGTTTCACACAAGATGTTTGGTACAAGGTAAGGTCTGCAGCCTTATTATTGATGGTAGAAGTTGTACTAATGTGGCTAGTGAAACAATGGTGAAGAAGTTAGGGCTAGAAGTTAAGAAGCATCTGAAACCTTTTAAGCTTCAATGGCTTAATGATGCTGGTGAGATGACCGTGAGCCACCAAGTATTGGTTCCTTTAACCATAGGCAAGTATGAGGACAAAATTTTATGTGATGTTTTACCTATGGAGGCCGGCCATATACTACTTGAAAGACCATGGCAGTTCGATAGAAGGGTCTTACATGACGATTTTACTAATCATTACTCTTTTAAGTTCAATGGCCGAAAGATGATACTTGCTCCTTTGGCGCCATATGAGGTTCATCAAGACCAACTTCAGCTGCAACAACAAGGAAAAACCATTGCGAGTGAACCCCTAAACACGCCACCTCAAAATAAAAACGAGGGTTTGAGAAAAACTAAGAAAAAGGCTTGTGAGAGTAAACCCGTGAGGCATTCAAATTTCTTTGTGAGGTCTAATGTGGTTAAGAGAGCTCTGTTCTCTAAACAACCCGTTCTCTTATTTGTTTACAAAGAAGCATTGCTGAACCTTACTAACCCCGTACCAGATTTGCCGAGTAAAATCTCTTCTATTTTGCAGAATTTTGAAGACGCCTTTCCGGAAGAAAATCCCAAGGGATTGCGCGCCACCTATTCGTGGGATTGAGCACCAGATTGATTTTGTGCCAGGAGCTTCTCTTCCTAACAGGCCAGCGTATAGAACCAATCCGGTGGAGACTAAGGAGCTGCAAAAGCAAGTCACTGAGCTGATGGACAAAGGATACATCGGAGAGAGCATGAGCCCTTGTGCTGTGCCGGTGCTGCTCGTTCCAAAAAAGGACGGAACTTGGAGGATGTGCATTGATTTCCGAGCCATCAACAATATCACTATAAAGTATCTCCACCCTATTCCTCGTTTAGATGATATGTTAGATGAGCTGCATGGTTCTAGCATATTTTTGAAAATAGATCTTAAGGGTGGATACCACCAGATTAGGATGAAAGAGGGTGACGAATGGAAAACTGCGTTTAAAACTAAACATGGCTTGTATGAATGGTTAGTTATGCCATTTGGATTAACCAACGCACCTAGTACTTTCATGAGGTTGATGAATCATGTTTTAAGGAGCTTCATTGGAATTTTTGTTGTTGTTTACTTTGATGATATCTTAGTTTACAGCAAAAAATTAGAAGAGCATGTTAATCACCTAGAAGTGGTTTTGATGGTTCTTAGGAAAGAAAACCTTTATGTTAATCTGAAGAAATGCACTTTTTGTACGGATAATCTTGTGTTTTTAGGTTTTGTCATAAGTGCAGATGGCATCAAAGTGGACGAAGAGAAGGTTAGAGCTGTCCGAGAATGGCCCAGTCCGAAAACCGTAGGTGAAGTGAGAAGTTTCCATGGGCTGGCGGGATTCTATCGAAGATTTGTGAAAGACTGCAGTACCATAGCTGCTCTTCTCACGGAAGTGATCAAGAAAAGTGTAGGATTTAAATGGGAGCAAGCACAAGAAGAAGCGTTCCAAGCGTTAAAGGATAAACTCACCAATGCACCCCTTTTATCTTTACCGAATTTTCTTAAAACTTTTGAAATTGAGTGTGATACATCTGGTGTAGGTATTGGAGCTGTCTTGATGCAAGAGAAGAAGCCCATAGCCTTTTTCAGTGAGAAGCTTGGAGGAGCTACCTTGAACTATCCAACCTACGACAAGGAGTTGTAAGCGTTAGTCCGAACCTTGCAAACGTGGCAACACTACCTCTGGCCAAAGGAGTTTGTCATTCATACTGACCATGAGTCTTTGAAGCATTTAAAGGGTCAGCAAAAGCTCCACAAGAGGCATGCTAGGTGGGTAGAATTCATCGAAACATTTCCCCATGTGATCAAGTACAAACAAGGTAACGAAAATGTAGTTGCTGATGCCTTATCTCGAATGTATGCCTTGATTTCTACTTTGGATGCTAAGCTATTGTGATTTGAACACCTTAAAGATCTTTATAAAGCTGATTCTGATTTTCAAGAGATTTTTAAGTCGTGTGAAAAAATTGCTTTTGGAAAATATTTTAAGAATGACGGATTTCTTTTTTATGAAAATTGATTAAGTGTGCCTAATGGTTCCTTGAGAGACTTGTTAGTTAAGGAAGCAAATGGCGGAGGCTTGATGGGGCATTTTGGGATCGCCAAGACTTTAAAAGTGATGCAAGAACACTTCTACTGGCCACAAATGAAGAGAGACGTCGAAAGAATTTGTGGGAGATGTGTCACATGCAAATAAGCTAAATCGAAGGTACAGTCCCACGGTATGTACACGCCATTGCCTATTCCTGATCAGCCTTGGACTGACATTTATATGGATTTTGTGCTTGGATTACCTAGAACTAAGACTGGAAAAGACTCGATCTTTGTTGTTGTCGATAGGTTCTCTAAGATGGCGCATTTTCTTGCTTGTCATAAAACTGATGATGCTTCTCATATAGCTGACTTGTTTTTTAAAGAAATAGTTCGTTTGCATGGAATGTCTAGGACTATAGTCAGTGACAGGGACACGAAGTTCTTGAGTTATTTTTGGGAAATGCTTTCGTCTAAGATAGGGACACGAAGTTCTTGAGTTATCATAGTTGAAGTTTAATTTGCATTGTTAGTTACCAAAATCAATCATATTCGTTGAACTTAATTGAAGACATGCATTCTTAGTGTGTACCTTTATTTCCTCATGGATTGATATATGTATGTGCAACAAGTGACTTACCAAAGTCATAATGGGATAAAAATTTATTTATATCACTAATCAAGACTAATCCACTTTCATGGCACTAATTCATTCACTAATCATCATCATTGATAATAAATTTCCATTTGTGAAAAGGGATTAGTGAGCACAGAAAATTATTAGTGTTATTAAATAATTTAACAATAACATCATGCAAATTATTGGTTGTTTAAAATGACATATATCCATTTGAAATGTGTCACTTGGCAGAAATTTAGATACTTTAATAAAATAAATCTTAAAATGCTATATAATATGGTTTGTAAGTGTATGTAAAACACGTCTCTACTTGAAATCTGATTTAGATGAGGGATTTGGATTTATGATTTAGATTAGATATTTGGATTATTGTTAGTGAGTATGAGTAATTTTGTAATCGTTCTGATTGGCTGTTATTTTGTGTAGTTGTTTTTCTTCAATTATTTGTGTTTGCTAATTTTCTGCCTATTTTTAACGTAACCAATTAATGTGTGTATTTTTGTTTATATAAGATTGAATACCTCCATTCAGGAATTATACACCTCTGTAATATAGAGATTATAATATATGGAATAAGGATAAATAAGTGTTATACCATTATGTTGTAATCTTCCACCTGAAACAAACAAAGCCTTAGATGATGAATCATGATCTTTATATCCAACACCTAGACCTTAGGCTGATGTCCAAATAAAAAGATTATGAAGCTTTGACATGGACATGTAATTGACTTTCCCGAATTCTTCATTTTTGTGATGTTAATATTTTTCTTCCTTCTTCTCCTATGTTTGTGTCTGTTTCAGCCTCTATTTACATTTTCTGGAATTTTTGCATGTAAAGAAACATAGTTTCCAAGGTTCACTTAGTCCTCATTAGTCTCAGAACATGTTCTAGTGATTCCGAATTTAGCTGGTCTTGAAAAACTAGTTTTTGTGCTCCCGAACATTCTCACATTCAACCTTGACATTCAAAGCATTAGACCCATTTTATGTTAAATTTGAGTGGAGTAACCTCGACAGTTTATCAGAAAAAAATACTCACTTTTAAGTGGAGTAAAAATACTCACTTTTAAGTGGAGTAAAAATACTCACCCGTTAACCTATATGTTTTAAGAAAATCATATTTTTGTTATTTTTTCGATATTCTTTACTTTGCGAAAATCACTTAATTTAAAGAGTGGAAACGTTTCAAATTTCTAACCTCAAAGACTCATAAACTAATCAGAATAGTTCACACAAAAATGAGTATAGAGATTGAAGAAGCATTTTTAAGAAATACAGAGACTTTGAGACATAATTCACAAATCAAAGAAGACATCATCTTTGTTTTTTTTTTTGTTTCATCATTGTTTTATGTTGTTGGTGGTATATTTGGGCTTGGGCTTTGATTATTTGGTGGTTTGTAGAATCTATATATATAGTGATATGGGGTTTTGGCCTTTTAAAATTGGGCATGTGGGGTTATCCAATTACAAAGACAATTAGTAGAGAGTAAAATAAAGGTAAGGATAATTAGGTTAGTGCTGATGTGCAAAATTATTTGTTGGAAGACAAACCAATGTCTCACATCGGAAGATTCGAAAATAAGTTTCTAATATATAAGTCAAGTGAATCTCCAATTAGTATGAGGTCTTTTGGGAAGGAGCCCAAAAAAAAATCTGTGTGGGCTTTGCCACTTAGACCCAAAGTGGACAATATCATACTAATGAGGGAGTTGACTTGGGCTCGCAGAAGCCCAACAATTGGTATCAGAGCCAAGTGGACCTAGAGAAGTGGGTGTGGGCTGCATGTTCGGTGTGGAAGGAGCCCTCAATGTGACACGATAAGAAGAGTGCCTCAAGAGAACCTTGCGAGTAAGAGGTGCCAGTGCCTAGGTGCCAAGGTTTCACTAGTGGGGAGACTAAGGTTTGTGGTCCATGGTTTGAGGGGAGGATTGTTGGGAGACAAACCAATGTCTCACATTGGAAGATTAGAAAATAAGTTTCTAATATATAAGTCAAGTGAATCTCCAATTAGTATGAGACCTTTTGGGAAGGAGCCCAAAACAAATCCATGCGGGTTTTGCCACTTAGACGAAAAACGGACAATATCATACTAATGAAGGAGTTGACTTGGGCTCGCAGAAGCCCAACATTATTAGAGTTTGAAAGGATGAGGTGGCACTCTAAAAAGAGAGCATATTTTACTTTATATATAGACTAGGAAAAAATCCAGACTACGCACGCAAATACATTTGACAATTGAGTTCATTTCATTAATAATTAGTTTCATTTAGTTTTTTAGCATACATACCAAACAAATTATCAGATGTTTGATCAAACATTTTAACAAAAATCAAATGTACAATACTATTAATTAATTGAAACAACCCGACCCATTTTTTTTTTCTGGATAATAATATTCTCATAAATATTAAAATCTACAGCACAAACTAAATTAACCATTCATAAAAATCACATTAATTTAAATAATTTAGCTTAACCGAATTAAACGACAATTCCGCAATAAAATAAATTAACAATAAATCCCGGTATGTCATCTTCTTTCCACATCATTAGTTCCACGAGCTCCAGCAAGCTAAAACTTGTTATGCATCATTACAAAGAGATGCATTAGTATTTAATAAATATTGAATGAAGCGATCAACCTGTCTCACAGCTATACACACAGGCCAATAAATAGTTTCCTAGCATAATAAATATACTTACATGATTCAGCAACCAACACAACAACACTTCATCAATTTAATTCAGCAATAATTCCACATATTTAATTTCAACAATTTTTCAGCAATTTATTTCAACATAAATTTATTCCACCAATTTCAACAACTTAATTCACAGCAATCAATTAATTACTTAGCAATTAATTAATTAATTAATTAATTAATTAATTAATTTAACACAAAATCAAGTCAACAACTCAATAAATCAACCGATCAACAAAACATCACAAAAAACTCTAGCACAAATATATTATACTAGGAATAACCGTCAACCAGATAAGCTACGGTACTGCACTCACCTTTCCCACTAGACGACGGAGACAACACATTGTTTCCTTTTTTGGACTTTCCTCATTTGATACTTTCTTTTTTGGGAAACTTTTCTTTTCAAGCAACCTCATTTTTCAGGAAACTTTCCATTCTTGAACCTTCGGTGCCCAAACTTTTTTTTTTCCAGAATCCATGCTCGGACTTTCTTTATCTGAATCTTTCTCGGCCCGTGATTCTGAATTAGGGTTTTTCCTTCTAGGGTTCTCTTTAATCTAGGTCAAGCTACCATCCCCTTTAAACTCTGATTCTGGCCGAAGGTTACCTTGGAATCCAGATCCGCCGGTGGCCCTGGAAAGCTGACATCCGGGGCTTTCCGTTGATATGTTGTGTACCTCCTATATCCTTGTGGTTTGGCGGGAAACACTTCTTGAAGTTGGGCAGCAGTGGAATCCGATCTGCAGAGATGCGGCCTAGAAGAACAACCATAACTTTCCAACCAGAACTCCGATTTGGGATCCACTTGCGGCTGTAGTGCATCTTTCTATGAAATATAAGATAAAGAAGTTTTTGGTTGCTCCTTTGTTTTCCCTTTCTCCTAAAACTGGTCAAACCTGTCTTCATCTCTTTCCTCTTCTTTTCTTTCTTTCTCTCAACAATACAGCCTCCAACTCAAACCTCAAGTCTCCTATGTTCCCTTCATTCTCCCAATGGATGCTACAGCCACAAGAAGAAAAGAAATAGGGTTTTCTTTTCCAAAATTGTAACTAAATCTCCCGACTTCCTGATTTTTCCAAAGCAGCCCCCATAACTTCTGATCTTATCAAATTAACACTCACAACTTTTCTTATCCAATAGAAACAACCACAAACTTCTCGATTCTCCTTTTTATTTGATTTAAATAAAATCTGAAAAACTCAGCTCCTTAATTCCAAAAAAAAAAAAATTCAACTTCCCATTTATGGGATACAAATGTTACAATTGTCCCCCTCCCACTAACATAGATTCGTCCTCGAATCTTACAACTCTAATCCCCTCACAAAAAGAACCCAATTACCAACCTTACATCAGTTTTCTTTTCTCTTGGCAACCACCGGCCAACACAGCTTAACCACTAGATCCATTCACCAGTGACTTAACTTGGTTCACCTCTAAGCTACTCAACTCACGATTCGTACCCTTACTCTCAGAACCAGCTATCCTTCGAATGACGGAGAATCCACCCTCCAAGAGAACAAAATATTCTCTTCCAGCAACCAAGAACCATTCCGGCTCTTGAATTCCCAACCACCTAACCTCACAATGTTACACGACCACAACTAATTCTACTCTCAAAAATCTCAGCCCGCCATATTCCAATCCTTAGAATATCAAACATAACAATTTTTTTACCCAGAATATCGGCCACAATAAACAACATCTTTGGGTAGGTCGATCAGATTAGGATCGATCGTTCCCCTCGACTCAACATGCGGCTACTACCTCAATCAACAGCTTAACACACTCAGACACTAACAGTTCAGCTTCACATAACTCCACAGCCACAACATGGCTCATCAACTTCTATGTCAATGACATGGCTCAGCATATACTACAACCAACGACACAGCTTAAACCTTAACTCCATGGTTAACAGCACAACTCAGCATAGCCTTCACCGCTAACAGCACAACAAAACATAGCTTTTTGGCTATTTACACAATACAACTTAGCCTTTCATCTATTAGCACAACACAACATAGCCTTTCGGCTATCGGCACAACACAGCATAGCCTTTCGGCTATTAGGACAACACATCATAGCCTTGCGGCTATCAGTACAACACATCATTATCTATACTCAGTTCAAATACTCCTGGAATGTGACACCACAAGACCTTACTAGGTTTGAATAAATCTGCGCTTACCGGATCTTCGGAACAGCTCAGCACAGTAAGAAATATCTCGGAGTCTAGCGTGACCCGATCAGCTAAGTTCAGCAAGATCCTAAGATCTCAAGTGGCTTACCGAAACAGCATCAGGAAGCACACAGAAACCCGACCGATAAACACCACACATCAATGAGATTCCACAGCACGGAACCCCATCAAACAGCATTAGAACAATGTCCTAATCAGCCAAACCAAGTATTAGGATCAACACGGCATGATCCCCACAGCCGAACCAACTATACACAATAACAATATGCACAACATATTCAATAAAAATATCCGCCTTATTATTAAATAATGATGAAAAGTACATCGTTAAGAAACACTGACAATAAAACGACTTAAACAGCTTAAACAACAAAACTAAGAACACAAACACCTCTAACAACAACAATTACGACTTCAGCTAAGTCGCTAGCTCAAACAATTTGGAAACTTTGCGTCTTAGCTTAAGGTTTCCAAGTTTCCTCCTCAGCCCCATTGCAGTCCACAAGACTTTAATCTCAAAAACTTTCCTTTTTTGACAACTTTCTGTTTTAGGAAACATTCTATTTCAAGGAACTTTCCTTTTTAGGAACTCCCAACAGGCTCTACTTGAGCATCTAGAGTACTCCCCGCTATTAAAATACTTAACACCCATGGCAAAACCCCACTTGATTCTCAAGTCCACAATCACAACTTGATCATACTCTTTCCAGTAACTTAGTAACTCCTTAGCCATCTCCAATGACTAAAATTTACAACTCCACCACAAATAAACCAGCAACATGGAATCCACCAATTCCCTCAGCACAATTCAGTCCTTGATCGCGGCATCGATAAAAACTCTTTTATCTGCAACTGTAACACCAACAAAACTACCTACAACAAGATCAACAGAAAAACCTACATCAAAGTCAATCATCAATGTTCTATAGTGCTCTGACAGCTAGATCAACCAATAAGGTCCTACAACGCTCCTACAAATAGACCCACCAGCAAGGATCTACAACACTCCTACCCCAAGATCCACCAGCAAGGATCTACATCACCCCTACAAAACTCCACAACTACAACTTCTGAAATCCCCGAGACAACACTCCATGGCAAAGCAGTAACTTCCTGTGGCGCATCCGGAGCCGGAGCCAGTACAACAGCCGGTAATCACTCCAAAAATGGGGTCAGCAACGCCAGCACATTCCCCAATTGGTTCTGATCTGCCCCTTGTGGAGCCACTCCCTGCACTGGCACAACGTTGCCAGCAACAAAAATAGTTATTTCATCCTTAACGTTGCCAGCTCACTCCCACCTGCTCCACAGCCACACTCTGCACCACACTCACAGTGGGTAATCCCACCTCGACTCTGCCAGCTCGACTTGCTCTGCCAGCTCTGCCACCATATCCTGCTCTACCAGCTCTGCCACCATAACCACCCATGAGGGGTGTAACAACAACTCTCTTTGGATTAACCATCTGCAAATCAGCAAAAAACAAATCTTGCCTACAGAATTAACAAATCAACAACACGACAAGGAAGTCTTACTGTGGAACCTCTTTACTGGCTGGGAAGGATGACATATCCCAAAACCCCATAACAAGAGAAATTAAAGCTACATCTAACAACAATTGAACGACACTCGATTCACAACAGACAATCATTTCAACACAACATGAAATCTAACAGTCCTAGAAACAACTCCGCTCTGATACCAATTGAAACAACCTGACCCATTTAGTTTCTCTCGATAATAATATTCCCATAAATATTAAAATCCATAGCACAAACTAAATTAACCATTCACAAAAATCTCATTAATTTAAATAATTTAGCTTAACCGAATTAAACGACAATTCCGCAATAAAATAAATTAACAATAAATCTCGGTATGTCATCTCCTTTCCACAGCCTTGGTTCCACGAGTTCCAGTAAGCTAAAATTTGTTCTACATCATTACAAAGAGATGCAGCCGTATTTAATAAATACTGAGTGAGGCGATCAACCCGTCTCACAACTATACACACAGGCCAACAAATAGTTTCCTAGCATAATAAATATGCTTACATGATTCAGCAATCAACACAACAACACTTCATCAATTAATTAATTCTCAACGATTAATTAATTAATTAATTTAATTCAGCAATAACTCCACATATTTAATTTCAATAATTTTTCAGCAATTTATTTCAACATAAATTTATTCTACCAATTTCAACAATTTAATTCACAGCAATCAATTAATTAATTAGCAATTAATTAATTAATTTAATTCAACATAAAATCAAGTCAACAACTCAATAAATCAAGCAATCAACAAAACATCACAAAAAACCCTAGCACAAATATATTATACTAGGAATAACCGTAAACCTAGATAAGCTACGGTACTGCACTCACCTTTGCCACTAGACAACAGAGACAACACATGGTTTCCTTTTCTGGACTTTCCTCATTTGATACTTTCCTTTTTGGGAAACTTTTCTTTTCAGGCAACCTCCCTTTTCAGGAAACTTTCCAATCTTGAACCTTCGGTGCCCAGACTTTCTTTTTTTCCAGAATCCATGCTCGGACTTTCCTTATCCAAAACTTTCTCGCCCCGTGATTCTGAATTAGGGTTTTTCCTTCTAGGGTTTTCTTTAATCTAGGTGAAGCCATCGTCCCCTTTAAACTATGATTCTGGCTGGAGGTTACATAGGAATCCAGATCCGCCTGTGGCCCTGGAAAGCTGACATCCGGGGCATTCTGTTGATATGTTCTGTGCCTCCTGAATCCTTGTGGTTTGGCGGGAAACTCCTCTTGAAGTTGGGCTGCAGTGGAATCCGATATGCAGAGATGGCGTAGAAGAACAACCATAACTTTCCAACCAGAACTCCGATTTGGGATCCACTTGCGGTTGTAGTGCATCTTTCTATGAAATATAAGATAAAAAAGATTATGTTTGCTCTTTCTCCCAAAACCGGTCAAATACGTCTTCATCTCTTTCCTCTTCTTTTCTCTCTTTCCTCTTCTTTTCTCTCTTTTTCTCAACAACACAGCCTTCAACTCAAACCTCAAGTCTCCTCTGTTCCCTTCATCTCACGATGGACGCTACAGACACAAGAAGAAAAGAAATAGGGTTTTCTTTTCCAAAATTGTAACTAAGTCCCCCGACTTCCTGATTTTTCCAAAGCAGCCCCCATAACTTCTGACCTTATCAAATTAACCCTCACAACTTTTCTGATCCTATAGAAACAACCCCAAACTTCTCGATTCTTATTTTTATTTGATTTAAATAAAATCTGAAAAACTCAGCTCCTTAATTCCAAAAAAAAAAATTTAACTTCCCATTTCTGGGATACGGATGTTACATTAATTGTTTAGTGTTATCTATCTCTACATTTTATTTGTAATATTCATTTTAATACTTTTTACTATTAGTCTATATAATAGTGTTCTCATCTATATCTACCTCGTAATTTATTTTCAAATTGTCTCTATTCGTTATTTCCAGGTATGATGTATATTCATATATATATATATATATATATATAACTATATATATATAACTATATATATATAACTATATATATATGACTTTATATATACATGACTATATATTTTATTGTTTTTATAAAAACTCATATATTTTAAGAGAAACTCTCATAACACAATTGATTTGAGATATATATTTATATAGAGGCATTATGATGGTTACATTATGGACACTGCGTGATGCCATCTTCTCTCTGTTTTACACTTCAAGACCCTGAGCCACTATGCTATCAATATATTTGATTTGCCAGAAAAAATAAAGTTACTAGTTCAAAATCAAACTAGTGATGCAACATGGATTCATACAATATATGGCTTATTGAAACAACAATTTCACTAGTCTCTATAATTTTAATTAAACAAGGGAGGAGATGAGAAAATCCCAAACACAAATTGTCATGGTCTCGGAAATGGATATTCATCTTTAAAATAAGCATATCATCAAACAACAATCCGAGAGCCATGAAAAGTACTATCTAATATTATTAATTAAGAAGATGATAAAATTTCAAACAGAAGTCGTCATGGTCTCAAGAATGGATATTCATCTTTAAAATCATCAAACAACAATTCGAAAAACATGAAATATAATTAATAGTTAATATTCTCTCTCTCTCCCCCCTCCCTCCGTCTCTCCCTCTCTCTCTCCCTCTCCCTCTCTCTCTCCCTCTCTCTCTCAATCTCTCTCTCTATCTCTCTCCCTCTTTCTCTCCCTCTCTCTCTTTTGTTTTAATGTTAAGATATATCTATCAAAATTGTAATTTAAGAATAAAGAGCAAAACAAAATGACACAATTTTCAAATTACAATGGATGTGTAATACAACCAAAATAAAGTTAAATGAAGGGAGATCTTCACGGGGAATGAAATTAGATGTAGCTTTCAAAATAATTATTTTCTTGGTGATGGAACTTGTGTATTGTGTGTACAATATTTGGTAAGAAATTTGAGAACTAAGTTTATTTCCCTCCGCTAGCCATTGTTTTTGTCTCTTCAAGCCCCAATATATTTCTTCCTCTGTGTAGGCATCCCCAAGCTTTCCTTGTAGTGCTTGTAGAACTTCCAAAGATATATGGTCATCTTCGAGTGATTCTTCAATCTTTTCTTGGAGTTCGGTGATTAACTTTTCAGAGTTTGTCTTTGAGACCTGATAACATTGCATTTTGGCATGTTTTTACTATTGTTTTATTGCAACTTAGCATAGGTTTTAGGCATTACTCTTATCATTTATTGCATTTATTTGACATTTAGGATATTTAGTCTCTTTGCATTAGTTTGCATGCATTTTGCATACATGTGGTACTTTCAGGTACTTGGAGCTGCAAGGAGTCATCACTTGTGTGACCTCTCAGGCTATGAAGTGACGTGAGGATTTCTGCAAGGAGTCATGACTCGAGTGACATGGAGCCATAGAGTTGAAGCCTGCAAAGGAAGCTCAAGTTACTCGAGGAGGCTACTCGGATGAAGACTCGAGGAGGCTACTCGAGCATACCACTTGACTGCTGGGTCGAGTGGTGAGCACCGCTTCGAAAAGATTCCGCAAATTATGACGAATTCTCATTATCCCTAATTCTTATGTATAAATACCGAGGTTAATGATAACTCGAAAAAAAAAAAAAGGAGAGGGAGATTTTTACACAACTTTTAATCTGTGCCGCTTTAGCATAATTAGTTTTCTCTCTTAGTTTTCTCTCTCTAGTTTATCTTTAGATTTCGATTTAGATTTTCTAGGACTCTGTGAGATTTAATAAGATTGAGTTTTCATTTAATGTTCCTTTTTCGAAATTTCTTTCTCATCAGATCATCCTTCATCTATGACAAGTCTTAGCTTTTCTGGGCTTTTGGCTTCGATGATGATCTCGATGAGTGAGTAGTCATTTTAGGGTTTTCGGGGATGGATTAAGTAATCTCACTCGATTGTCATGGGTTTTTGTTTATTTATGCTGATTCGGTTTTAAAATCCCTCTTGGGCTCTTGTTTTTAATGCTTGTACCTCTCTGATCAAGAGGATCATGATTTTAGATGACTTCATGAGCATCAAAAGTGCCTTGAACCATCAGATCTAGTTTTTCTAGGGATTAAGACACAATAGCGTGAGAGTTGGTGCATCAGATGTTGATTTACGTCACGACCCAACTACTCACTTGTTATGAGTCTTTCTTGGCTTTGACGGATTGATCCTTAGTCACTTGTTGAGACCCTTCACCACGACAGTGGGGGTTGATTGGAAGTGAGATCCGTCGTCAAGGGATTCACCCTGAGTTTAGTAAATTAGCACCCATGGCGTGAGAGTGTAGATGATCCTATGAGTCTATCCCCAAGATCTCTTTGTCTTTTATTTGAACTAGTTGTCATTTTTAGATCTCTTGTTTACTGCTTTCATTAGAGTTCTTATACCACTCGACTAGTCCACTCGAGTGCACCACTCGAGTGACCCACTTGAGTGCACCAATCGAGTGACCCACTCGAGCTACTTTAGTTTTCACAACTAGTCTTTGATTTCGCATGTTTAGTTCATGATTTGTTAGAGTGTGACAGGCTCTGCATCTCTAGTTTAATTTTCTGTATTTTAGGTTGTTAGTAGAAAAACCCCTAAAATATATTGTTTGATTTGCTAGCTTAATCCACATGTTAAGTGCTACAGATATGCTCATTAGGTTCGACATTTCACCCTCTATACTCTCTATCGATTGAAACCGACCAAAAATAGCAAGTTTCAAGACCCACTTCCAGATTGAGATTTTTCTTCGACAAAGTTGGATTTTTTGGTGAATGGACAAATGTCATGTAGACTAGATGGCCCCCAACCCTCTTCCACTGCTTCTTTAAACCCGGGTTTCCCTAATCATCTTTTGTTGAACATAAAACTCCTTTGTGTGTTTTACGGTTTTGACAAGATAGATGCAATCAAAGGTCAGTGGTCTGACCCCCACATCTTTAAATACTCCACATTCGTGTGGGAAAGATACAAAGATACAAAATATCTAAACCATAAATCTTACACGTTAATTTTACACAACCATATTTTAATCCGGATTTTTCTAAATTTGAATTGGTGCTTCAATATAATCTATATTTAAAAAACAAATTAAATTGGTGATTAAATCAAACACAATCTAAATTCAAGTAAATGTGGTTTTTAATTGAGAAGGTAATTTATTGTGATTAGTCATTTAAAAAAAACTTATGTTCATCCAATACTTTAACATCTTTAATAATTTTATTTGTTCAGCATCAGTCTAAAAATAAATGGACACACAACATAAAAATAATCTCATAAATATCTTTAGAATCCACTTTTTAAAAAAAAAATTTATAACAAGATTACAAAAATAAAAATGAAATTTAATATAAAATTTTTTTACGAAGATAAAAATATATAATTTTTTTGTTAATATAACAAAATCATGGGATAATTTAATAGTCGCGGATTATTTAAAATACAAAATTTATGTTTTGATCGATATATATAAAATTTAAATATATTACTCAAGTAAAAATAATTTTCCCAAATTAAAATAAATTCAATACTAAAAGATATAAAAATAAATTTACACGTTAATTTTACACCAAAATATTTTAATCAAGATTTTTCTAAATTCAAATTGATGATTAAATGAAACATATATAAATTAATTAATACTCAAGATATGCATTAAAACACAATCTAATTATTATATAATTTTTATTATATGATGTATATGTTATTAAGCACAAAAATGTAATAAATATGAAATTTATCGCAATGATGTGTTTTGTTTTTGTTATCTCAATTTCGAAAACGCGCGGTTAATCCATCAAACCTATGTTATTAGATACGCACCCGCAGGTTTTGGCGGGTCAACCCGCTAAAAATCGCAACTAAGTTCAACCCACTATGAATCGGGTTAAATGGGGCGGGTTAACCCACTTTGACATATTTACACATATACGATTTATATTCTTGCCAACTTGAACCCCGTTCTATTGAGAAATGTGTTGTCGGTACCAACAGCTCATTCTAGGTTATTGGGAGGACATTTCATTCTTGGTTTACTAACATTATAAACAAATAAATATACAAATGTACAATATATATTTTTCAAAAATTTTAAGCCTCGTCTAGCTCCTCTTGTTAGACTTTATAAAAAAATCAAATTATAAAACATAAATAGGGCATTTTCCCTAATTTCTCATAAATATGCAAGAGAAGAAAGATTATGATTACAAATTATTTGATGGTCTGATTAAAAATCAATTTAAGGACCTATAATGGAAGGATTCATTTAAAAATCTAGTAAGAAAAAATATGAGTTGTGAGAAAATTTAATGGAGATAGTAAAGTAACAATCACTTCCCTCTCCTTCCTAATTTTTTTTAACACAATTATGCAACACCAAGAAAACCACATAGAAGCACCCACCATGGATGGCGAACTTGACCTTTTTACTTTAAAGAAAATACTTAAATTAGGCATTTTACCAAACTATAACTAAGCAGCAGTGAGATAGATTTAAAGCTAAAATATTAAAATAAACAATTATTAATTCACTATCATGTAAAAGAATGAAATTTTCTTGTTACGTGATAACGATGTAAACTATATTCTATATACAACAAGCAATTATGTCATTTTACCACAACTACAAACTAATCAAACAAAAAAAAAATTCAAAACAACTTAGATAAACAAACCATCTAGTAAATCATAAATGTGAACTATATATGTTTTTAAGATTAAGAATTGGTAGCTGTTTGACTATAACAAAAACTTGAAAAGCCAACAAGTATGAGACCTGGTCTAATACCACAAGCAACATACTTACTATACAATGTATAATTATAACAATATGGAATCAGAGCACTAAAAAATGTACATCAGACAAGCTCCTACAAAGTTTCTCTCCAGCTCCATAGCCGGAAATACATTAAACCATTACCAAATGTATACAGTCCAACTAGGTTTAACCGGAGTTGCATCCCTTATGAAGTTCCTCTCTTTTTGCACCTTGATTTGCCCTTTTACCTGAAAATAAAAAAAACAGACAGACCACAACAAGATTGATACTACTTGGTCAAAACCAATGTACCAAATTCCAAATGATTTGTGAAAAATAGAGCTTAATTGAATTATAGTAAGATTGTGAACTTTTTTAGCAATACTGAAAATGTAAACACTGGGGTTTTGAAAATAGATAAAAACATTCAACTCAATTCAGTATAAAACTTATAGTATTTTGTTAGAAAATTGTGCTTAAAACGTTTTGCTTTTGATTTGAAAACGTTTAAAGCATTTCTGAAAGTTGGGTTTTGCAAGTTAACATACCCGGTTTGTGAAAGCCGTCTCCAATTCAGTATTTCATGGTGATTTTGCAGGTAGCTAGATGTTGTACTTCCTCCTCCAATCCCATTTTCGTCACTAGGGAACTGTTCTGAGTACCCTTGAGACCACTCAGGGACTATGCCTCCATCTCTCTCTCTTCTTCCGCTGCTTGAAGATTCCGCTGTTGAGTCTTCAGTGCTGTCTGCAACAATTCTGATATTAAATTCTGGAATCATAGCAGTGACATGGTTTGATGCTGGTTCTGCTCTCGGCTGCTGAACTTGGTTGGCATTGTTGACAATGTTCCTTGGAACCTCTGCTCTGCTCTCTCCTACTGAATTTCTCAAATTCAGAGACGACTCTTCGTCTTCTTCAGGTCTGATCAAAGAAGAAGTAATGCTTGGAACCATCTGATCTTCATATCTTCTGATTGGGTTGAGTCTTGTTGGTTCAGTCTCTTCCATTGTAATGTCTCTGGGGAACTCAATAGGAGCTTCTTCCACCTCAGTAGAATCTCCAAGTCCTTCTTCAGATCCGTTCTCTATTGCAGCTCTTGAAGCAGCTTCTAGTTGCCACATCTGTGAAAGTGCTTCATGAAGCCGTGCTTTTGCTTCATCTAATCCTAAAATTGGTCGAGGATAGTTCGATCCAAGCTCGATACCAGCAGCTTGAAGCACGGACTCAGGTGCGTTCCACGGATGATGTATCCATTCTGTGGGGAGTCTAGATAGTTCAGGAAGCCATCGCCTTACGTATTCCCCATTCGGGTCAAACTTGTACCCTTCAAACTGAGGGTTATCTATGCGATCAAACTCCCGGCTATCCGGGAGAGTACCCGTAATGTATTGCCAACCAAGTGCATCGCTTTCTAAGTCCGCATCAAGAAGGGTGTCCCAGAAATACTTCATCCCCCATCGCCATGGTAATTGAAGCACTTTAACAAAAAAGCTTGAAACAACTACTCTTATGCGATCATGCAACCAACCAGTAGCCCATAACTCTCTCATCCCAGCATCAACCAACGGATATCCAGTTCGGCCTTGCCTCCATGCCTTGAAATCGTTCTCATCAACAGCCCAAGGGAAGAACTTTAGATGGCCAAGAAGTGGTCTTTCATGGGAGTATGGATGGTTAAAACTTATGTATCTAGAATACTCCCTGAGACCAATCGATTTGAGGAAAAGATTCACACTTTCTTCCCCAGCCTGGTTTCCTTCGTTTGCCCACGCGACCTGTTTAATCCGAACAAGATGGAAAACTTTTCTCACACTCACTTCCCCAAAATGCAAGTGGGGAGACAGAAACGAGGTTGTGGCACTATCAGCTTTTCTCCGGTTTTTAGAGTACTCAATCAATGGTCCATTGATAAACGTTGTGAGAGCTTTATCAGCATTATTCCATCCAGGAGACCAAGCACGAGCAAGAAGTGCATTACTTCCTTTCTCTGATTCATCTTCAAAGACCAACGGATCTGATACACACTTAGACACATCCCCTGCAACACATAACCTCAATTATTACAAAGTTTGGTTTAATCAGATTTGGGAAAGAAGCCACAAGAGAGTGTAGCCAAGAAACAAACCTGAAATGATCTTCTTAGGTGGAAGAAGAGGAGACTCAGGGTCATAAGGCATACTAAGACATCTTTCCCAAAATGCAGCAAACATTGAAAAAGGACGACCTAACTCATCAGTCACTTCCCATGGCTCATAAAGCAAATCTGCGTTAAAAGAACGAACCGCTATGCCTTGTGCAGTCAAAACATCCTTAGCACGGTGATCACGCACCAAAGACAAGGGATCTGAAAAATATCAAAACTTTATCTTTTTAGATATAAAACATACTAAATAAAACTGATCAAAGTTTTCATTTTTCATTCCCAGATCATCTCATCTCACAAAAGAGAACATAACCCAAAAGCATAGAGACTATTCCAATCATAAAAATCAAATCTTTTTATACAAATTCAGATTCCAAAACACAAAAGATTTCAAAAAGAAGAAGAATAAAGGAAGAAGATGAACACAGACCATATAAATGGTTGAAGAAGATCTGAGAAGCACCAGTGGATTTAACAACATCAAGAAGTGAAGCAACACTATCAGTAGATCTCTTGGTAATAAGATAAGTACCAAGACTTCTAAGAGATGAATCAAGCTGAGCCAAACTGTTCTTGAGCCACCATCTTGAAACCCTACCAGGATGATAGTGTCCTTCTTCTTCAGGTGCCCAAACAAACAAAGCAATCACAGGACCAGCTCTTACAGCTGCAGCTAAAGCTGGATTATCTTCAACCCTAAGATCTCTTCTAAACCATACAATACTACAACTACCAACACAGCCAGAACCTGAACCAGACATCTTTCAATCTCTAAACCTAAGGCTTTTGTGCCAATAAGCTTTAAAATAAAATAAAAAATCCAAACTTTTTTGGGAAAATTTACTTTTTTATTCAAACTATGTAGAAATCGAAACTCTTTGATGGCTTATCTTTGTTCTCTCTGAGCTCATCGAGAAGAAAGACAAAAAAAAAGAGATTTTTTATGAAGAAAAACAAAAACAAAAAAATAAAAGGCTTATCTTTAGGAATATCTCTGGCCTCTGAGTGCCTCTCTGGCAAATGCAACTATACTTTTGGGAATTATTCACCCAAAAAGATTTTTCCTAATTTTGGACAAAAGTAGTCTCTCAACTAATAAAAGCAATATGCGTTATTTACATTAATTTCTTTTTTCCTATTTATTTATTAGCTTTACAGTTAGAATATATGTATATAATTATATTTTATTCAATTAATTTTCTCTTTAAACAAAAAAAAAAAATTATCCAAATAAATTAGTTGAGAAAAAACAAGAGAAAATTAGAGGTTGATAGAGAGAGGTGAAGAAGAAGAAGATTGACACTACGAATAATGATTCAATTCACACGACGAGATTTAATGGAATATTTTCCACCACAACTTTTTTTCTTTCTTTTTTTTCTTCCCACTTGAAATATTATCCCAATCCAATAGAACCAAATCAACTGTGACTCACAAGTTTTCTACTCCTTTAGTCCTTTACCTAAAATTTTCCTTTTCTTTGTAAAATAAAAAAATAAAAAAAGAAAGAATCTTATACTTTAGTTCTCTAGAACCTATTCGACACGATTTATAAAGATAGTAGTTTAGGACACGCTTATAATTTTATACGCAGATCAAATATATCAATTTTTATTAGATTATTATTTAAATTCTGATTATTATTCTGCAAATTTTTTATCAATATTGATTATTCTTTTTGTTAAATCAGATTTTCTTTCTACACATTTGATTTTATTATACAATTTAACCAAATGTTCAAACATATTAAATCTTACTCTAACTTTATGTATACTCTATATAAATTAATAGAAGATAAAACTTTTGTATCAAAACAATATGCATCATATCAAACAAATATCCATATAAAATAAATATTATAAAAATAATTAAAAACAAACTAAAAACACTATTAGTAATTTAGTAGAAAAACATGAAACTTGGAAAACTAACATTGTAAATAAATTAAATTTAGGTAAAATATTTAAAAAAATATATATAGGTGATGTGTCTTAAAATCTTTTTTAGAAAAAAAAGGAGAAATGTTTTTAGTTAGAGAAAAAAATTATTTATATAATTAACTATTTAACTATTTCATCCATGAAATTAAATAGATTTATGTGTTGATTCAAGCCATTAATTGGATGTATTTATGTGTTTATTTAATCAACTTACTCTATGGTTTATTTAAGACTTAACTAATTAGTTTGGATTATTCTCAATCAAAATTTTAGGTTGAAAAAAATTAGATACGTATGTAAACTTTTATTAGATTCTAAATAATATGGAAATCTAAATATCAAAATTTGATTTTTTAAAAATTTTATGGAAATAATAAGATTGAACATGTGTTAGAACAAATGAAAAGTATAAATTATCTAATTTATTTTTTATTTTCTTTTTTCTTTTTTTGTTGGGTTTTTTTATTAACGACATAATTTAGGTAAATATTTAATTAAATATACATAATGCTCTTAAAATATACATTATCTAAAATTTTAACCTAATTCATTATAGATTTAAATGAATAAAATTTAAACTTTTATTTGAAGTTAATTTAAAACATCTAAACTTGTTTTAACATATGTTCAAAATTATATATGTAAGATATGGAAAATAAATATTATCGATTTCATTATTTATTTTACCTTTCCTCTTTTTTGTTGGTTTTCTTTTTAATTAAACAAATAATATGTAGAATATAGAAAGTAAGACTTATCTATTTGATTATTATTATTTTATTTTTGTTGGTTTTTCCTTTTTAATAAGAAAATAATTATTTTACATGTGTCATAATCTAATCCATCAACCGACATATGTCATGATCTCGTTAAATATAATTTTGACATGTCGGCTTCTCGTGAGTGTAACCCAAGTTTATATAATAAGATATAGTCTTCTTATATATTTTTATATTTTTTATAAGGGTTAATATAGTCTTATAAATATTAAACGGAACTCTTATACACATGGATTATAGTGAAAGGGTCGTATTCGGTTACTCGGTTTTATTCAATTTAGATTATTTGGTTTAATTATATATTTGGGTTTAGTTTGGTTTCGGAAAACAAAATATTTATAAACAAATTAAACATAACTAGCTTATTTTCATCAATACTAAAAAATTAAACTTTAGTAAATTGTTTGTTAATGGCTCGATTCAATTCAAGTTTAGATAATTTGGTGTAAAGAATTGTATATCATTTGATTTATTTTTAAATTTGGTTGCGATACGAATTTGATAAATTTTGATTTGGTTCAATAATTTTGATTAGTCCTACATGGAAGCATTGTCGGCTCATATATATATGAGAACCCACCAAATCTATACTATTAAAATGTATTTAATTAACTATATCATTGTTTTTATAAAACTATACGTAAGCAAAAATAAAAATAATCACAAATCAGATTTAACACTCCAAATCAAACTGCTTCAAAATATATATATTTTATAAAATTATTTACAACCAAATTATGTCATAAGCTAAAATATCAATTATATTTTTCTAGTTCTTTCCATTTTGAATATCAGACAAAACATATTGGATATGAGATAGAAAGACGAAATTTGGCTTATGAAAAATATTATCTAAACTATTTCCAATAAAATATTAAATAAACTAAAATAAATTTAAATTTTCAAAAAGATAATTGTTTAAAATAACGTTTATGAGATAAAAAAAATTATTGACAGATAAGGAATGGAACATATTTCGTGTCTCGAAAAAGATATACTTAAATTTGTTTACCAAAATATATATATTTGTTTTCAACCGTACGTACGGTTTCTATTGTAGTTTCATAGTAAACATGGGTAACAAGAACTTAATTTATTGTTTTTTTATTTTTATTGATTATTAAGGATAATAGCGAAGTCATACAATTGATGTACTGAGGATGATTCTGAAATTTTATTGGAAGGTTAGGATATGACAGAGAGTGACATATTAGCGAAAGTGGGCGAGAGATGGATATGGCTGGCCCTCCTTGCATTTTAGACATTTTTATATCTTTAATAAATATATTTTTTTCTTTTTGGTGGGGAGAGGGATAGAGCTAAGACTCCATTGACAAGTCAATTCATACTACCAAATCACTAATGCAAGTTTATGAAACCATTTTCTTTTGCCCAATTTTAATTCCATCATGTTGGGGACACATTGAGTTTGTTGGTAAATTTTTAAGATGCAAACATCCAGTCAGCTTCTGATATATATAATTTCATCAAATTTAGTATAAAACTATTTTATGTTTTAAAAACATAGAAGGAAAATATTATTTTTAAAAATGAATATTGTTAAGTATTTTTTAATATTTTTTCTTTTATTTTCTTAGAACATATCAGGTATTTGGTTCAATATATAAATTAAAATATATTCGACTAAATTTATAATGGATAAAGATTATAAAAATGATGATACGAATGAGCAGAAAAATATAAAATAAAGAAAATCATTTTGTCTCCTGATCCACACTATATCACCTTGCTTTTTAGTGTAAATAACTTGACTCACTTTATTGCATGGCTCTTAGGAGTAACATTTTACAACAGTTTAACAAAAAAAAAAACATTTAACAATAGACAGACAGAGTCTTTATTTTATTAATATGCATGCTTACGCTTAAACATTGAATGGTACAATAATAAGATAAGAACTAAAAGAAGATTAAAGTTATATTATTGCCGATATAAAATATATTCGATAATTTCTAATCTGTACAGCTGATCTTAAACTGTTTTGAGATTAGATGAATGATAAATGATGTGTCGTGATACAAAATAATCTGAATTGTAAAACTATGAAGACTCTATTTTCTATTTATTTCCTTTCATCAAAGGGAATATTCTTTGGGTTATGTTATCTTATATTCTATGAGCATAGCAGCATGGGCAAAGCTTGATTAAAGTTCTGCATGTGTTATGTCTGAATGCATTCACCGTGTGGTCCGGACCCAGTTTTGTTTAATAATGTCTATGAACATCTAGATGCGTTTAATAAATATATATATACAAACTTTAGTTTTATAAGTATAGCAGTGCTTATAAGTTGTAAATATATTATGATACATTTATTTATAAATTTAATGTCTATTATTTATCAAATAATAAAACATTAGTCCCTTCGAAGACATCCGTTAAAATTGGAACGATACAGAAAAGATTAGCAATGCTCATGCGAATAGATGATACACACAAATCGAGAAATGGTCCAAAAATAATAAAACATTATAAAATTATTTATTATTTCCTATTTAATGAAATGCTGTAATTAAAAAAAGTTGTCTAAAACATACTTATACATGAAAAATTACAGGGTTTTTTAGATATGAAAATTTACAGCATTTAAAATCTACACATACAACCAAATAAAAAAATGTCTTTAATTGGGCCTTTATAAATCTATTAGAGGATTCCAGCCTGCAAACCCAATTGTGAAAATTGTGATTTTTATTCAAAAAAAAAAACAAAACTCCCCAACTGTGATACATGGATAATGGTTTGTTGTAATTATTTACCAAAAAAGTGTCATTAAGTTAGAGGTGTTATTAGATTGAGATTTATGTATAATTGTAATTATTATTAACCTTACTTAATTAAAGGAAATTTAGAGAGTATTTAAAAGATTTCACATATTTTCACCAAAAGTCTTTGAGAATATCACCCTAACATATAATATTTAGAAAGTCTTTTAAAATTGGTTTAGATGAATAAAAAACTTAAAAATCAGTTAACCAATAACACTAAAATTTAATAAACTTTAGTATAGTCTGAAAGTTAGTTAAAGTTTTTATTAATCCAATAATACATGATTTTTAATATTTTTTTATAAATATTGAACCAATCATATATAACTTTAATAGAGTATTTGTAATTCAAGATTGAATAACACCAAAGTCTTACAAACTTATATCTCTTTAAAAATCACATAACCAATAATACCCCCCTTAGTTAGCTTCTTAGAAACTTCATACAACGGATCAACGTCGTGTCTTCCGAAAAGGGTATCGAGAGCCGTGATATATGACTCATCTTCCATAGTAACATATGTGAACAACTATGGCTGCAAATAGTAGCCATTAAAATGAAAGAGTTGAAAAAAATAATTGAAAACTTTTTGAGTTGAATCTCATTCAACTCATTCAACTCTAAAATAGTAGATGAATGAGTTGAACACATTTCCTTTGTAGTTTATGTATTTGTTCAGTTTTTTTAGCTGAACAGGTTGAATCAGTTTTTCAACTTATTTATCTCAAATGGTAAAATATTAGATGAATGCTCATTCAACTCTTTTAACTTGTTAATGTAAGGCTACCATTTGCAGCCTATGATGAGTTCATGACCCTTATATGTAATAGTCAATATTTTCAGACCCAACCCTATACATGAAATTTAATAGTATTTTTTGGAAAATTCGCTAATCATAAATTTGGAAAAATTCAAAAATTACGTAAACTCCGGCATATCCTATTAGACCGATGACTTAATATTATGGATTGAACCGGTCATGTTTGAAAGTATTGATTATATTTTCTAAGTTTTAAAATTATATTTACTATGTTGATTAAAGTTTGTTATTTGTAATTTTTAATATTTTGATAAAATTTTCACTACGTCGTTCATTCGATTGAAAGGACATTAACCAACATTTGAACGCGATTGCACTAATATAGTCATATGATGTGGTACTAGCCAAAAGAATTATGTAGTCGGCGTTCTAGCCGTATGACTATAAAAATTTGTCAAAACTACAAAAAATCAGGTCCCGAGACTATGTTATGTCTGTTTCTATAAATATCTTCTAACTTGCCTCCAGCGAAATAAAGAGGTATTTCAAAACGAAAAAGGGGGAAAGATTCTAAAGAGAAAGGACATTTTTTTAATTGATTATTCAACCCAAAAATACATTTTTACAACAAGTGTTACTCAGTTTTAAAGTTTCGAAAATAAATCAAAAGAAAACTTGATATATGTGCACTACAAGAAAACACGCTAGAACAGACGGAAAAATCCGTCGGAAATAAAAATTAAATCGCGAAATTGTAAAAATTTCGGATATCAAATCCGTCGGAAATTGTCGACGGAATTTCGACGGACACATTTCCGACATTTTTGGACATATTTCAATATTTTAATTATTTTCGACGGATATAAAATTTTATTTAATATTAATTTAATTTATTGTAATTTTAATTACAATTTAAAATTAAAAATTTAAAAAAATTAAAATAAAACTTCTTCTTCTTCTTCTTCTTCTTCTTCTTCTTCTTCTTCTTCTTCTTCTTCTTCTTCTTCTTCTTCTTCTTCTTCTTCTTCTTCTTCTTCTTCTTCTTCTTCTTCTTCTTCTTCTTCTTCTTCTTCTTCTTCTTCTTCTTCTTCTTCTTCTTCTTCTTCTTCTTCTTCTTCTTCTTCTTCTTCTTCTTCTTCTTCTTCTTCTTCTTCTTCTTCTTCTTCTTCTTCTTCTTCTTCTTCTTCTTCTTCTTCTTCTTCTTCTTCTTCTTCTTCTTCTTCTTCTTCTTCTTCTTCTTCTTCTTCTTCTTCTTCTTCTTCTTCTTCTTCTTCTTCTTCTTCTTCTTCTTCTTCTTCTTCTTCTTCTTCTTCTTCTTCTTCTTCTTCTTCTTCTTCTTCTTCTTCTTCTTCTTCTTCTTCTTCTTCTTCTTCTTCTTCTTCTTCTTCTTCTTCTTCTTCTTTATTTTTTCTTCTAAAATGAGAAATTAATTCGTGAGAAGAAAAAGTGATATATAAAAACAAAATTCGACGGATATAGCCGTGAATTCATCGAAATGGCGAAAATTTTAATATTTGCGGTGTTTTTCAAAATATTTGAACATCCGCACCTTATATGTTTTTTTGAAATTTCCGGCGGATTTCGACGGATAGCAAAAAAATTTAAACAAATTTAATTCACGCGGTAAGTTACTGCGGTCAAATTTTCATATTCCGTCGAATCCGTCGGAAATTTCCGACGTTTCGACGGATAATCTAAAAATATAATTAAACTCATATGCAACATATTTAACACATTTGATATAGTATCCGTGAAATCCGTCGGAAATTTCGACGGTTTCCGGGTTTGTGGTTTCGTAATTACGATCCGTTTCTCTTGAAATATGTTTGCAATATGATTTGTTACTCATTTCAATGATAAAATACTAACAAATACCTTGTTACATATTAAATATACCAAAATTATAAAATTTTATTTGTTATGTTTATAAATCATCGCTTAAGTATATGTATCATTGTCTAACATATAAACATGATTGTATGATTTTTTTTAATTTTAGTATATATGATAGATAACAAGGTTTTTGGTATTATTTTATGATTGAAATGAGTAACATAGCATATTACAAACATATTTCAAGAGAAACGGATCGTAAACGACCATGAAACCACAAACCCGTCGGAAATCCGTCGGATATGTATTTCATGCTTACGAGTATGGTAAATGTCGGACAACAGTCAACTACGGAGTATGTGTGAAAGGGGAAATCAAATTTTATGGGATCATACAAGAGATAATTGAAGCTGAATTCGCTGGATTAGTGAAGATGAAATGCATACTCTTCAAATGTGATTGGTTCGATCCAACAATCGGCATAGGTGTTCGTTCCAACAAATTTGGAGTTGTCGTTGTTAACACGGGACGACGATACAACAAGTTTGAACCTTTCATCTTAACATCTCAAACAGACCAAGTTAGTTTCATTCCATATCCCAGAGTTAATAACACGTGAATCACTTGGTTATCAGCTATTAAGGTCACGCCTAGAGGTCGCATTGTAGGAGAAGAAGCATTGTAACAAGATTCTTGTAGTGAGATTCCGACACCAAATCAAACTACAAATGAGATCCTGCTTATTGATCGGAACAATCAAGTGTTTGAAGATATCTCATATGATGATGCAGACGAAGGCAACGTTAGTGAAGAGTTTCATGAAAGTGACGATCAAATCAACGATTCAAGTGAGACATAACACTATGAATTAGAATAAATTAATGTTTACATATATGTTTTGTAATAACATTATTAATATAATGAAGTTATTTTGCAAGTTATAATTTTTATAACTATGTGTAATTAATTAAAACTTAATTATGTCTAATTAATTAAAACTTAGACGTAAAAGTTTAGGATCTCGGGTATGGGTTTAGAGTATGTATATATATATATATATATTTTTATTAGTTAATTTGTTTTTAAAATTACATATAATATATATTATTCTAATTATTATTATTTTGTGTTTGTCAAATGTTTTATAGGCTAATAGATGATCGCTTCTCTCTCTTTCAAAATTGTTCGAGCACACCCACAGGAAAAAGAACAGAGCTTTTGTGGATGCTAGATCTGAGAGAATCCAAATCAAGATGATGAGGCCATCAAATCAAGCTCCATTCCAGACCATGTATCCAGTATCAAGGAAGCCCCAATGACTTATTACAAGAGCAAGATGAAGACTATGTTGAGCTTATGTTACAAGGATGCATCAAAGCTACTTTGTTTGACATTGCAGATAAGGAGGATTCTAAGGCTTTCATTGGAGAATCATATTTGGAGGCCAGGAGCAGTGTCTTCACCACTTCCTCAGGTTGAAGACACACAAAGACGTTCTAAGGAATTGTACTCTTTTTCCTTATCTCAGTTTTGTCCCATTGGGTTTTCCGGGAAAGGTTTTAACGAGGCAACACCCTTATTGCGCATCCCGGAGCTTGTTATCAGTTCAATACACCTTTCACAAGCTCAAGAATTCCCAACCTCAGGAGATACACGAAATACAAGAGAAGAGTCCAGGCGTACCAAACTTTCCTTATTTAGATTCTATTTGTTTTAATTTGCACGTCTTGCTGTTTCTTTTTAAACTACATGTTGTTTTAGTTTTATTTGTGTTATTTTCGTCTAGGGTTATCTTATAAAACCCCAAGACCACGATTGTAATAGGTAGACGTTTTTAGATAATAAAGAATACCTAGTTTCTTCTTGAAAGAACTCCCAGCCGCCTCCTTCTTCCTTGTGTGTGAAGCCTTTAAAGTTTGAGTGCAAACCTCTTCTTCTTGTGTGTGATTCACTTGAAGCTGAGTGTAAGACTTATCACAGAGCTCTTCATACTCTGTGTGGCGTCTCCCGACCCATCCAATCCATTCTCCATCCACTTGAATCAATAGAGAGTGCTGTACAGCCAGCTATAGATTCACCATCCATCCGCCCCTCTGTAGTCATCACCTCCGGTGCCTACATCACAAGATCACCACAAAGCTGCTTGAGCGCCAAACACAGCTTTCTCAGCAAAGCGAAGATGGGACTCCCATAGAGTTAAGTACATTAGAAGCTGACGAGATCTATGAATCGGTAAGAATTTTCCAATATATATATATATATATATATATTTTTTTTTTAATTAATTCCTAATTCATTCTATGTCATTTTAAATTACCGAATGATTTTTAGCTTGTTCCCAAGAAAAAAGGACGGGCTTTAGGCATGGGATCGGTTCATGATGTCCCAATTGCCACTTCTTTGTATGTTCGTAGATTGGAAGATGATCCGGTACAGCTTTAATCCGATCTAGCAGCTGTAGATGCCGATATTGCTTCTTTGTGGGCCTCGCAGGAGACGACAAGGAGTCAAGTTGAAGGACTTGACTCCTTGTTCGACATTTTGGCGGCGAATAATCCGCATTTTTCTCAGGCATTGGAAGCAAGATGGGTGGCTATTCGACAGCAAAATGTGCCACCACAGCAGCAGAGCATGCCAACAGATCTGATCGAGTTGGACCGTAGAGGAGCAGAAGCCGCTAAAGTAGATTTTTTTAGTGATATTAATTTGAACCATTAGAACTTTTAATTTTGTATAAACTTATTTATGATATAATATATTTTCTTTTTAATTAATATTTCTTTTCTTTTTAATAAAATCAAATATATAATTTTTTGGTAATTGATTATTATTATATTTAAACTTTGTTAATGCGTCGTTATATTTACGATGTCTGTTTAAACAATACATCAGTAACTCGTCGTAACTGTAACGACATTTTAACGATGTCTGTGTTTGCGTCAATGCTACATCAAAATGTTTACGATGAATTAATGATGGAGTCTACGCCTTATGTCTACTTTACGACGACAGTATTTACGATGAATTTACGATGAACTGAGTCTTCGTTAGAATTTATGTCGAATTTACGATGATTTGTGCATTACGACGACTTTGTTATGACAATTTGTTGTTCGTCGTAAAACCGTTGTAAAACTTCATTTACGACGAATTTACATTGTATTCTTTTGTTGTTAACCGTATGTTTTTTTGTAGTGAATAATCACATTAAATCGACTTTCTTTTCCCATAATAAGTAGTTTGTCTCTCTTACCATATAGTTTTTCATTACTACCGGATTTCTGAGAATTCATGAACTAAGCTAACGACTTCCATTGATCCACCGTAAAGTTGGGATACATGGGCTGCTTCACTACCGGCATGAGTGTTGTATGCTCGTGACAGCACATGCTGCTCCTCCCTCGACCATGACCTCTACCAGTTCCCTTTGTGAATTTTTCATTCCACCACTCTGGAAATCCATTCAGCTGAAAGCATGTGTTCATCTCATGCCCTGTTTTGTGACAATGCGTACATCGGAGATTCTTGTTGTTTGGAGCACGCGATGCCGCTACAAAAGCTTATGTGGTCACCGATAATCCAGCAGTAACACCAGGGTGATTTATCGAGTGGTGAACAAAACTTCCATTCCTTTTTCATATTGTCGATCCCCTACTTCACGGATTGAGGATAACCTGTTTCGAACTTGCTTGTCAATGGTCTGAAAATTTTGTAGAAGTGATTGTAGAGCTTCCCCATGCCTCCTATTGTTCATTTCCCACCAGAGTATATGTAATGTGGCTTGAAAAACATAACGCAAAAGAAAGAGAATAACCTTCTCCAATGATGAATCCACCAGCAACATCATGATTTGATCCCATTCCTTGGTATATCTCGCTTGAAGGAGGTTTTGGACAAGCCTAGACCAAATATCCTTTGAGAAAATGCATGAGAAATAGAGATGATTTCGAGTTTCCAAGGTGTTTTGGCACAACACACATAATTAAACTGTTTGCTCTGGTGTTCCACTGCAACATTCGATCTCCAGTGGATAATCGATTGTTTGTTGCCAACCACACATGAAATGAAAATTTAGGTGTAGCATGAGTAAACCATATTTCCTTCCACCAGTTTTTAATAGGATGTGCTTCTCTTACTAGGTACCATGTTTTCTTGTATGATAACTGGGCTTCTATGGGAAGGATAATTGAGGTAACATGGGAAAGAGGATTCATAGATTTTGGCATTTAGCAATTCACTACAGTGGAACAGGTCTTTCAAAATCATCGAAGGAAAAGACACAAGTCCGAGATTTTTAAAAGAATTGAAGACTCTAGAAGCTCAAAGGAGAAATCAGAATGTGGTGACTGAAGATAAGGCTCTTTGGAGAAGCAAATTAGATAAATTTGCCCCGCAATTTGTTTCCAAGGACATTTTATTAGTCTAACATAGTTTTTAGAAACACAAAATATACATGCGAGAAGAATGATTCGCAATAGGATGAGAATCTTACGTTTACTACCTTACACTAGACTCATGTTTAGTCATTCCACCAAAGGTAATATTTCACTTGAATTCATCCTTTCACACAAAATCGCAGTCCGCAGATGGAGACCACTTCTTCTCGAACCCCTTATGAACTCATAAAATAGCAGTTTTAGACCAAACCTAGAACAAACCTCCACTCATTCCTCCCATGAAACTCGACTCTGTAGTAGTTGCCATTTTCCTCTTTGACTTTATGTTATAGAGTTTTCAGATGGACAAATCCATTTTTGTCATTTTAGAAGTTGTATACTATTGTTTTATGATATATATCATGCTAGTAACCAATGATTCTAACAGCCAATAAAAATAATATTAGGAGATCGAGAACTGGAAATCGAGCAAGATCTAATAGTCGAGATGACTAACCGGAATTATAGAAATCACGAAGATTTTTATTTTATTTTTAACTGAGACAATATTTATGTTTTCTTCAGGTTCTCCCCAATAGGGACATCATTTTGAGGTTACATCAAGAAAACAATGCAAATAGAGTGAAGAATATAGTGTAAAATGATCAAGACAATAGATCATAGAACATTAGAGAGAAACATAAGTGAAGCAAGAAGAGCCGAAATCAGAATGATTTGGTTTACAAATTTGGTATTGGATTCCAAAAACAAGTTTTAACCAGGAACACATCTCCCCAAATATAGATCTAGATCAGACCAGAAGGTGACCTCTATCTTCATCGCCTTTCACTGATCTGATTTGTCGGTGATCTCCAGCACACCGGCGTCAATCCTTCCATCGATCTGGTCAAGGTGAGAAGTCACCGGTGACTTACAGCAAACGAGATTGAGTTGGTCAAGCTCAACTGATGTGATTCCGGTGAGGAATCATGCCCCAATTTCGCCACGAATAAGTTTTAGGATGATGAACTCAATCTGGACTCGATAAACAAGTAAATGACAAAGATAAATGGATTGATAGACACCACAAAAGGTTGCGGAAGAACCTTTGATAAGCTTTGAGAGATCACAACTCGATTGGATCAATAATCTATGCTTAAAAAAGTTTTAGAATAAAAAGATAGATGAGTTTACAAGAGATCTCACACGAGATTATAAAGAAGAAGAGAAGGGAAGAGGAATGGTTGGTCGCGAGACATGCCTCAGGACACAACACCTTGAAACACAACAAAAACATAAAAGACAAAGTTTCAATGAGAAAATGATAGAAATTGTGCCTAAGTCTCGATAATGGGCAGGTCATGGATCTGGGCTAGCAAGTGGCAAAGATGAACATGTGAGCCACAAGCCTCATTAAAAATCTTTCTCCAGAAAACCACTTGGAAAAAACCAAAGAGAAGGAAATAAAGAGCAAGTAGATCACCTGGTTATTTACTAGTCATCTTGGGTGTGTATCTCGACCAATAAAGCTGATATATCATGGTTTTTACCGGTTTTATGCCATGATATATGTCTTTTATAGAGTCTTTGTAGTATTTTGGAGTCTTTTAGAGTCTTTTAGAGTCTTTTACAGGTTTATACACATTTGGGATCTTTTGGATGATTTGGAGCATTTCAGGAACTTTGTAGCATATGGAGATGCAGAGTCATGCAGAGACGATAAAAGTTTGGCATTCGTTGAAGAACTTTTCACCGATGGATCGAGCTAATATTTTGACACAAGATAGATCAATGAGTTATCTTTCATCTGAAAGTAGTTGGAGGTCATTCCAACGGTGCGATCAAAGGTTATGCCAGTTTTCGTGGAAGCAGTCCAGTCTGTCACGTGAATAGAGTAAGCCGAGTTCATGACCATGAGTGTTGATCGACACTAGCAATGGTGACGATCGACACTGACCAACTCTGATGCGGAATTTAACATTTAATGAATTGAAAAGTGGCCCAGAACTTCCAGAAAGTTAACAGAAGACCCCACATCATGTTTAGCCTTATAAATTAAGTTTTTAGGTTTTATTAAATCATCTTCTTCTTTGTGTTTATTTTGGAGAGATTTTGGGAGACAACTCTGAAACCTTTTATTTCTTATTGATTTCTTCTATCAAATTCTATTCATCTATGATTTCTGTTTCATTGATCCTGTTTGAGTAGTTTCATAGTTAGGTTTAGGGTTTTCAAGGGTTTTTGATGAATTATTGAATTGATTATATTACTGGGATTAATTTTGATTCTTAGAGGTTGTTCTCAAAGCTAATTCTAGGAGGCACTTGCAATTGGAATTTAGATCTTAGTGTTGATGGATTGAGGATTTATCCGATATATCTTAGGGTGAGCAAAATTACTCATTGCAAAGAAATTTAGTTTAGGGATTTTGTGAACATATCGAACCTTAACGTTAAGGCTGATTTATATTCTTAGGATTTGCAAAGAAATTTGGGATTCTGGAATTTAGATTTAGATAGTTTTCATCGTAATTTAATTATAGCTTAGTGATTTGAGTTCTAGTTCTGTAATTATAATCTATAATCCCTAATTGATTTCCCTATGCCTAGCGTTTTTCTCCATTGATTTACATCTCGTTTACTTATTTGCTTTATTTTCTTTAATTACAATATTTCTTATTTAGCTTAATACTTTTACTGACAATCTATTGTGTAACCAAGTCCTTGTGGATTCGATCCCTAAGTACTACAGTGATCTCTTAATTTGAGAGAGTAGCTCAGGGTAAATTTGAGCATATCAAATTTTGGCGCCGTTGCCGGGGACTTAGAGTTTACCATTAGATTTAAGTTTAAGTTTTTGTCTTAATTTTTATTTTTAATTTGTTACTAATTTCGTTCTTTCTCTCTTTCTTGTGTGTTTCAGGAACTAGCTGAGTTAGAACGAAGACCCCGGAAAGCGAAGGATTCAGTGGCGATGTTGCGTGTTATTATCAGACCCGATGAAGACAGAGTTCTCCGGGATGGAGAAGGTCTTCCATACAATGACGCAGGACAGAGGATCGACGAAAATGACCAGTTGATTGAGGAGGTCGTTCAGGATGATGGTGTCGCTCGACACCATGCAGAGGGAGCAGGTGGTGTCGATCGACACCAGCCGGCTGCTGTCACTGGTAACGTTGTTCAAGGTGCAGCTGGTGCCGTTTTTCAACGTGGGATGACACTAGGAGATTACAACCGGCTTGAGCAATTCTATGCCAACCGGTGTGCTATCCGTCCGCCTACTTTTCAAAGGAATGATTTCGAACTTAAGCCCACATACTACACTCTTGTGGGTCAGAACCCTTTCCATGGGCTATCTCACGAGCACCCTATGGATCACATTGAGAAGTTCAAAGATCTAGTCACTAGCATCAAGGCGAATGGAGTCTCCTATGACTACCTATTCTGTAAGCTTTTCCCATACTCGCTATCTGGGGAAGCAGCTTAAGCAGTTGAAACCGAGATCGCTAACCACTTGGGAGGATACAAAGAACGCATTCCTGAGTAATTTTTACAATGACGCATGGTCTGAGGAACTGAGGATGAAGATCTCAACTTTCTCTCAAGGACCGACTGAAGCTTTCAAGGCCGCTTGGGCGAGATTCAGGGCGTATCAGAGAGACTGTCCACACCATGGTTTCAGCGAGGTTCAGTTGCTAGGTATCTTCTTCAGGGGTATTGATTGGAGGTATCAGAAGGCTTTGGATGCTGCGAGTAATGGGAACTTCAACACCAGGTACCCTGAAGATGTTGTGGTTTTGATTGAGAATTTGGCTTCAAGTAACAGCACAAAGAATGCTGATTTTGAAAGGAAGAAGCA
The DNA here is from genome assembly GCA_028015245.1 of Cardamine occulta. Lineage (NCBI taxonomy): Eukaryota > Viridiplantae > Streptophyta > Magnoliopsida > Brassicales > Brassicaceae > Cardamine > Cardamine occulta. The sequence continues at coordinate 6,165,701 of CM051390.1, forward strand.
AGCAGGGAACTTGGAGGAAAGTCAGATAGCTAAGGTTAATGCGAAGCTAGACACGGTACTGAACCTTCTAGTTAACAAAAAGCAGGTTCAGTTTGCCGCAGAGGTTGAAATATTTGAGCCAAACAATGACCAAGAGCGGGATATCAACTTTGTCGGTTATCAGCGCTTTGGTAATTCACAATGTGTCGATCGACACCAACCACCAGTGTCGATCGACACCCACCACGGAAATTACAATGGAGGCAGTCCGAGAGGCAACTATTCGGGGAATCAGTCCTCATCTAACTACACTCAGAAGCCTCAGTATCAGAAGCCTTACCAGAGCAGTGACACCTTCACGAGGAACTACGGCTCGTCTTCCTACCAGAACATTCCTCCGCCGACATCTACGAGCAAGATGGAATCCATGTTGGAGCAGGTTCTGGAAGGACAGCAGAAGATTACTGTGGATTTCAACGGAAAGATCGATGCTCTGTATACTAATCTTAATGGCAAGATTAAGCAGCGAAACATTCATGTCAAGAAGCTCGACACTCAAGTTACACAGACTGCCGAAGCTGTGAAGAGACAAGACAATACCCTTCCGGGAAGGACATACGCTAATCCAAGGTATCAGTGCAATGCCATTGTGTTGAACGGTGATATTAGTGCTGAAGAATTTGAGCAAATGGATGAGAAATTTTTAGCCATGTTATCGGAGAAGATCGAAGTCAAAGATGATGAATTTTTGAAACCAGTGACGATCGACACCAACAGCCACAGATGACACAAACTTCATTCCAAGTATTAGTGACGATCGACACAACCCTAGTGACGATCGACACTCCTGCAGACTGACCCAAAAATTGAGAAAACACCCAAGATTGTCGAGGAACGTGTCTACAAGCCAAAGATTCCTTATCCTAAGACACCTGGACATCTCAAACGTCCCATTACTGCAGAGAAGTTGCTCGGTTTTGAGAAGATGGTAAGGAGGATTCCCCAATCGATGTCTTTTAAAGAAGCTTTGCAAATCGGCCCTTTGCTTAGTCACTTCCGAGATTGCAGAGAAACTCTAGAAGAGATCGAGGTACTCTTCATCCAGGCTAGACACACACCACCATCAATGAAGCAGTTAGTTAAAAGAGAAGTCCCAGGGAAATTTTTAGTTCCATGCTCCATCTCTGGAGTTGAATTCAAAGAGTCTCTCGTTGATTCAGGGTCTAGCGTCAATGTCATGTCAAGGGAAATTGCAGAGAAGTTGAGAATTGGTATCATACCTGCAGAGATGACTCTCACATTTGGGAACTCTTCCACCTCGTTTCCATATGGTACAATACCTGATTTGCTCATTAAAGTAGGAGATTGTTTGGTCCCTATTGATTTTCAAGTTGTAGAGATGAGTGAACGCTGTAGTACGCCTTTGATCCTTGGAAGACCGTTTATGGCTACAGTTGGTGCAGTTATAGTTTCGGCCAGTGAGAGTATCTCATTCTCTTACATTGACAAGGACATCTCCTATAAAACCATCCCCACAACAAGAGCTCCCAAACACATCTCCTGCATTGATATTTTGGAAGAGCCTGATGGTGTCGATCGACACCAACCACCAGTGTCGATCGACACCCATCACGGAACATCTCAAAAGGTCAAGCGCAGAGACAAGCTAAGGAGCAACAGAGTTATCACAAGTTCTCCTATAACCTTGACACCGTAGAGACGTGTTGGTGACGCCATCGAGTATAAGGTTAAGTGCAAAGGTATGTCTAAACCCTTCTCTAAGGTTAAAGCAGTTATCACCCTAGAACTTAAAGCGCAGGGACAAGCAGCTCTAGATGATGCATTGAGCAAAGTGCTGAAGCTGAACATGCACGACCTCAGGGTACGCGGACCGCGTCTTAACCCACCGCCACCACTCCCTGATCCTTCGAGTGATCCTCAACACCTTTAACCGTCATTGCAGTCGAGCTAATGACGTTAAACAAGCGCTTAGTGGGAGGTAACCCACTGGTACGTTTACTATAGTTTTTCTTTACCTCTAGTTATTTTTTGTTTTATTTTGCATTTTTGTTAGTCATGAACCTTGATAACTTGATTAGTATACTATGTGTTATTGCTTAATATTTGCTTGAGTATTCTTAATTAGCTACAAGTTACGGTTTATGTGCGCACTAAATCTACATCTTTTCTGCGAAAATCTATGTCAGCAACTCATTCAACCGCAGTCGTTCATGCTTGGTGTCGATCGACACCAGGCTGGGTGTCGTTCGACACTAATGGCAACACATAGGTAGTTTTCTTGATTTTAACGTTCTTTTCGTTTGTTTTTATTTTTCACCAAACTCATGCTTCTATAACACTGGGGACAGTGTTGTTTAAGTCTGGGGGAGGTAGTTACTAACGTTGTTTATTATTTTCTTAGAGTCAAAAAAATTTTGTTTTTGTTTTATTGAGTCAAAATTTGTCCGAAACAATGATTTTACCGAGGAATTAACCACAGTTGTAGAAGCTTAAGTGACCATTGATTCAAGTCTGGCATGAATCCGTGACTAATGGAAAAATCAAAGGCCGACCAGTTGACTTGAGACTCCCATACTTCCGCAGAAATCCTTAGTTCTATGGTTTGAGCTGTTAACCTCTTCGACGATTTCAGTGTTCTAAGGGCTTGACTTTCACATCCATACCAGACATGATACAATTTTCGAGGTAATTAAATGGTATTCCTCTTCCCTGTTAGAAGATAGCGAAAAATGATATGTACTTGATATATATATAGAGGGGATGAACCGGGGATTCGGTGGCAAACACCATCAATACTCGCGTATCGAAACTTGATATATATAGAGAGGGTTGAATAAATTCCTATGAAAAGTTGAGATGATTCTCTTCCGTGTAAAGGGGTAGGAAAATTTCCCGTGACCTCATTATTTTACATGGATATAAGAGATAATCAGCAAAGGCCGCGGCAAGCTTAGAATTTTCCCGTGATACCATTATTTGCTTGCCCCTTTGTGCTTTTATTAAGAGAAAAAAAAATATAATAAAAAGGGAATAAATAAAAGAATAAGTCTGGGGGAGAGAAAGAGTACCATATGTTGTGTATGTTGTCTTGTCTTGGTATTGAATGACGATAAAGTCTAGAAGCTTCTCGGCATTGAGATCTGACATGAGGAGCGCAGTGATGATGACCTTACGGGAGATTATGTTGCAAGGTTGTGGGTATTATCAGGAAAACTGTGAATGCTTGCGATGAATTACATGGTGGTCTGGATCTTGTCAGGTAAGAGTTTCTAGTGGCTTAACTAAGGTTGATGTGATTGTGGTGTTCTGATGACATTGTGAGTTTCATGTTTTCAAACTTCTTCCTTGTATTCAGTTTTCTATTTGCTTGAAGGCAAGCAAAAGTTAAGTCTGGGGGAGTTGATATATCATGGTTTTTACCGGTTTTATGCCATGATATATGTCTTTTATAGAGTCTTTGTAGTATTTTGGAGTCTTTTAGAGTCTTTTGCAGGTTTATACACATTTGGGATCTTTTAGATGATTTGGAGCATTTCAGGAGCTTTGTAGCATATGGAGATGCAGAGTCATGCAGAGGCGACAGAAGTTTGGCATTCTTTGAAGGACTTTTCACCGATGGATTGAGCTAATAGTTTTTACAAAAGATAGATCAATGAGTTATCTTTCATCTGAAAGTGGTTTGAGGTCATTCCAACGGTGCGATCAATAGTTATGCCAGTTTTCGTGGAAGCAGTCCAGTCTGTCACGCGAATAGAGTAAGCCGAGTTCATGACCATGAGTGTTGATCGACACTAGCAATGGTGACGATCGACACTGACCAACTCTGACGCGGAATTTAACATTTAATGAATTGCAAAGTGGCCCAAAACTTCCAGAAAGTTAACAGAAGACCCCAGATCGTGTTTAGCCTTATAAATTAGGTTTTTAGGTTTTATTAAATCATCTTCTTCTTTGTGTTTATTTTAGAGACATTTTGGGAGACAACTCTGAACCCTTTTGTTTCTTATTGATTTCTTCTATGCAATTCTATTCATCTATGATTTCTGTTTCATTGATCATATTTGAGTAGTTTCATAGTTAGGTTTAGGGTTTTCAAGGGTTTTTGATGAATTATTGAATTGATTATATTATTGGGATTAAATGTTAGAGTTCTTCGCCTTAGGTTGTTCTCAAAGCTAATTCTAGGAGGCACGACAGTGCAATTGGAATTTAGATCTTAGGTTGATTGATTAGGCACGACAGTGCAATTGATAATCTGATATATCTAGGGTGAGCAAAATTACTTATTCGCAAAGAAATTTGGTTTAGGGATTTTGTGAACATATCGAACCTGAACGTTAAGGCTGATTTATATTCTTAGGATTTGCAAAGAAATTTGGGATTCTGGAATTTAAATTTAGATAGTTTTCGCAACGACAGTTGGTTAATTTTAGCTTAGTGATTTGAGTTCTAGAACGGTTCTTAATTATAATCCCAATAACTGATTGATTCGCAGTTCTGACGATTCCTAAGATTTCCCTATGCCTAGCGTCTTTCTCCATTGATTTACATCTCGTTTATTTATTTGCTTTATTTTCTTTAATTACATTATTTCTTATTTAGCTTAATACTTTTACTGACAATCTATTTTGTAACCAAGTCCTTGTGGATTCGATCCCTAAGTACTACAGTGATCTCTTAATTTGAAAGAGTAGCTCAGGGTAAATTTGAGTATATCAAATTTTGGCGCCGTTGCCGGGGACTTAGAGTTTACCATTAGATTTAAGTTTAAGTTTTTGTCTATATTTTTTTTTTATTTTGTTACTAATTTCGTTCTTTCTCTCTTTCTTGTGTGTTTCAGGAACTAGCTGAGTTAGAACGAAGACCCCGGAAAGCGAAGGATTCAGCGGCGATGTTGCGTGTTATTATCAGACCCGATGAAGACGGAGTTCTCCGGGATGGAGAAGGTCTTCCATAAAATGACGCAGGACAGAGGATCGACGAAAACGACCAGTTGATTGAGGAGGTCGTTCAGGATGATGGTGTCGCTCGACACCATGCAGAGGGAGCAGGTGGTGTCGATCGACACCAGCTGGCTACTGTCACTGGTAACGTTGTTCAAGGTGCAGCTGGTGCCGTTGTTCAACGTGGGATGACACTAGGAGATTACAACCGGCTTGAGCAATTCTATGCCAACCGGTGTGCTATCCGTCCGCCTACTTTTCAAAGGAATGATTTCGAACTTAAGCCCGCATACTACACTCTTGTGGGTCAGAACCCTTTCCATGGGCTATCTCACGAGCACCCTATGGATCACATTGAGAAGTTCGAAGATCTAGTCACTAGCATCAAGGCGAACGGAGTCTCCTATGACTACCTATTCTGTAAGCTTTTCCCATACTCGCTATCTGGGGAAGCAGCTTAAGCAGTTGAAACGGAGATCGCTAAGCTCTTGGGAGGATACAAAGAACGCGTTCCTGAGTAATTTTTACGATGACGCACGGTCTGAGGAACTGAGGATGAAGATCTCAACTTTCTCTCAAGGACCGACTGAAGCTTTCAAGGCCGCTTGGGCGAGATTCAGGCGTGTCGAGAGACTGTCCACACCATGGTTTCAGCGAGGTTCAGTTGCTAGGTATCTTCTTCGAGGGTATTGATTGGAGGTATCGGATGGCTTTGGATGCTGCGAGTAACGGAACTTCAACACCAGGTACCCTGAAGATGTTGTGGTTTTGATTGAGAATTTGGCTTCAAGTAACAAAGCAAACGCTCATTTTGAAAGGAAGAAGCAAGGCTTGGAGGCAAGTCAGATAGCTAAGGTTAATGCGGCTAGACACGTACACAACCTTCTAGTTAACAAAAAGCAGGTTCAGTTTGCCGCAGAGGTTGAAATATTTGAGCCAAACAATGACTAAGAGCGGGATGTCAACTTTGTCGGTTATCAGCGCTTTGGTAATTCACAATGTGTCGATCGACACCAACTACCAGTGTCGATCGACACCCACCACGGAAATTACAATGGAGGCAGTCCGAGAGGCAACTATTCGGGGAATCAATCCTCATCTAACTACACTCAGAAGCCTCAGTATCAGAAGCCTTACCAGAGCAGTGACACCTTCACGAGGAACTACGGTTCGTCTTCCTACCAGAACATTCCTCCGCCGACATCTACGAGCAAGATGGAATCCATGTTGGAGCAGGTTCTAGAAGGACAGCAGAAGATTACTGTGGATTTCAACGGAAAGATCGATGCTCTGTATACTAATCTTAATGGCAAGATTGAGCAGCTAAACGTTCATGTCAAGAAGCTCGACACTCAAGTTGCACAGACTGCCGAAGCTGTGAAGAGACAAGACAATACCCTTCCGGGAAAGACATACGCTAATCCAAGGTATCAGTGCAATGCCATTGTGTTGAACGGTGATATCAGTGCTGAAGAATTTGAGCAAATGGATGAGAAATTTTTAGCCATGTTATCGGACAAGATCGAAGTCAAAGATGATGAATTTCTGAAACCAGTGACGATCGACACCAACAGCCACAGATGACACAAACTTCATTCCAAGTGTTAGTGACGATCGACACAACCCTAGTGACGATCGACACAACCCTAGTGACGATCGACACTCCTGCAGACTGACCCAAAAATTGAGAAAACACCCAAGATTGTTGAGGAACGTGTCTACAAGCCTAAGATTCCTTATCCTAAGACACCTAGACATCTCAAACATCCCATTACTGCAGAGAAGTTGCTCGGTTTTGAGAAGATGGTAAGGAGGATTCCCCAATCGATGTCTTTTAAAGAAGCTTTGCAAATCGGCTCTTTGCTTAGTCACTACCGAGATTGCAGAGAAACTCTAGAAGAGATTGAGGTACTCTTCATCCAGGCCAGACACACACCACCATCACTGAAGCAGTTAGTTAAGAGAGAAGACCCAGGGAAATTTTTAGTTCCATGCTCCATCTCTGGAGTTGAATTCAAAGAGTCTCTCGTTGATTCAGGGTCTAGCGTCAATGTCATGTCAAGGGCAATTACAGAGAAGTTGAGAATTAGTATCATACCTGCAGAGATGACTCTCACATTTGCGAACTCTTCCACCTCGTTTCCATATGGTACAATACCTGATTTGCTCATTAAAGTAGGAGATTGTTTGGTCCCTATAGATTTTCAGGTTGTAGAGATGAGTGAACACTGTAGTACGCCTTTGATCCTTGGAAGACCGTTTATGGCTACAGTTGGTGCAGTTATAGTCTCGCCCAGTGAGAGTATCTCATTCTCTTACATTGACAAGGACATCTCCTATAAAACCATCCCCACAACAAGAGCTCCCAAACACATCTCCTGCATTGATATTTTGGAAGAGCCTGATGGTGTCGATCGACACCAACCATCAGTGTCGATCGACACTCGTCACGGAACATTTCAAAAGGTCAAGCGCAGAGACAAGCCAAGGAGCAACAGAGTTATCACAAGTTCTCCTATAACCTTGACACCGCAGAGACGTGTTGGTGATGCCATCGAGTATAAGGTTAAGTGCAAAGGTATGTCTAAACCCTTCTCTAAGGTTAAAGCACTTATCACCCTAGAACTTAAAGCGCAAGGACAAGCAGCACTTGATGATGCGTTGAGCAAAGTGCTGAAGCTGAACATGCATGACCTCAGGGTACGCGGACCGCGTCTCAACCCACCGCCACCACTCCCTGATCCTTCTAGTGATCCTCAACACCTTTAACCGTCATTGCAGTCGAACTAATGACGTTAAACAAGCGCTTAGTGGGAGCCAACCCACTAGTACGTTTACTATAGTTTTTCTTTACCTCTAGTTATTTTTTGTTTTATTTTGCGTTTTTGTTAGTCATGAACCTTGATAACTTGATTAGTATACTATGTGTTGTTGCTTAATATTTGCTTGAGTATTCTTAATTAGCTACAAGTTACGGTTTGTGTGCACACCAAATCTACAACCTGTCTGCGAAAATCTATGTCAGCAACTCATTCAACCGCAGTCGTTCATGCTTGGTGTCGATCGACACCAGGCTGGGTGTCGTTCGACACTAATGGCAACACATAGGTAGTTTTCTTGATTTTAACGTTCTTTTCGTTTGTTTTTCTTTTTCACCTAAGTCATGCTTCTATAACACTGGGGACAGTGTTGTTTAAGTCTGGGGGAGGTAGTTACTAACGTTGTTTATTATTTTCTTAGAGTCAAAAATTTTTTATTTTTGTTTTATTGAGTCAAAATTTGTCCGAAACAATGATTTTACCGAGGAATTAACCACAGTTGTAGAAGCTTAAGTGACCATTGATTCAAGTCTGGCATGAATCCGAGACTAATGGAAAAATCAAAGGCCTACCAGTTGACTTGAGACTCCCATACTTCCACAGAAATCCTTAGTTCTATGGTTTGAGCTGTTAACCTCTTCGACGATTTCAGTGTTCTAAGGGCTTGACTTTCTCATCCATACCAGACATGATACAATTTTCGAGGTAATTAAATGGTATTCCTCTTCCCTGTTAGAAGATAGCGAAAAATGATATGTACTTGATATATATATAGAGGGGATGAACCGGGGATTCGGTGGCAAACACCATCAATACTCGCGTATCGAACCTTGATATATATAGAGAGGGTTGAATAAATTCCTATGAAAAGTGGAGATGATTCTCTTCCGTGTAAAGGGATAGGAAAATTTCCCGTGACCTCATTATTTTACATGGATATAAGAGATGATCAGCAAAGGCCGCGGCAAGCTTAGGATTTTCCCGTGATACCATTATTTGCTTGCCCCTTTGTGCTTTTATTAAGAGAAAAAAAAATATAATAAAAAGGGAATAAATAAAAGAATAAGTCTGGGGGAGAGAAAGAGTACCATATGTTGTGTATGTTGTCTTGTCTTGGTATTGAATGACGATAAAGTCTAGAAGGTTCTCGGCATTGAGATCTGACATGAGGAGCGCAGTGATGAAGACCTTACGGGAGATTATGTTGCAAGGTTGTGGGTATTATCAGGAAAACTGTGAATGCTTGCGATGAATTACATGGTGGTCTGGATCTTGTCAGGTAAGAGTTTCTAGTAGCTTAACTAAGGTTGATGTGATTGTGGTGTTCTGATGACATTGTGAGTTTCATGTTTTCAAACTTCTTCCTTGTATTCAGTTTTCTGTTTGCTTGAGGGCAAGCAAAAGCTAAGTCTGGGGGAGTTGATATATCATAGTTTTTACCGGTTTTATGCCATGATATATGTCTTTTATATAGTCTTTGTAGTATTTTGGAGTCTTGTAGAGTCTTTTGCAGGTTTATACACATTTGGGATCTTTTGGATGATTTGGAGCATTTCAGGAGCTTTGTAGCATATGGAGATGCAGAGTCATGCAGAGGCGATAGAAGTTTGGCATTCGTTGAAGAACTTTTCACCGATGGATCGAGCTAATATTTTGACACAAAATAGATCAATGAGTTATCTTTCATCTGCAAGTAGTTTGAGTTCATTCCAACGGTGCGATCAAAAGTTATGCCAGTTTTCGTGGAAGCAGTCCAGTCTGTCACGCGAATAGAGTAAGCCGAGTTCATGACCATGAGTGTTGATCGACACTAGCAATGGTGACGATCGACACTGACCAACTCTGACGCGGAATTTAACATTTAATGAATTGCAAAGTGGCCCAGAACTTCCAGAAAGTTAACAGAAGACCCCAGATCGTGTTTAGCCTTATAAATTAGGTTTTTAGGTTTTATTAAATCATCTTCTTCTTTGTGTTTATTTTGGAGAGATTTTTGGAGACAACTCTGAACCCTTTTGTTTCTTATTGATTTCTTCTATGCAATTCTATTCATCTATGATTTCTGTTTCATTGATCATATTTGAGTAGTTTCATAGTTAGGTTTAGGGTTTTCAAGAGTTTTTGATGAATTGTTGAATTGATTATATTATTGGGATTAATTGTTAGAGTTCTTCGCCTAAGGTTGTTCTCAAAGCTAATTCTAGGAGGCACGACAGTGCAATTGGAATTTAGATCTTAGGTTGATTGATTAGGCACGACAGTGCAATTGATAATCTGATATATCTAGGGTGAGCAAAATTACTTATTCGCAAAAAAATTTGGTTTTGGGATTTTGTGAATATATCGAACCTGAACGTTAAGGCTGATTTATATTCTTAGGATTTGCAAAGAAATTTGGGATTCTGGAATTTAGATTTAGATAGTTTTCGCAACGACAGTTGGTTAATTATAGCTTAGTGATTTGAGTTCTAGAACGGTTCTTAATTATAATCCCAATAATTGATTGATTCGCAGTTCTGACGATTCCTAAGATTTCCCTATGCCTAGCGTCTTTTTCCATTGATTTACATCTCGTTTACTTATTTGCTTTATTTTCTTTAATTACAATATTTCTTATTTAGCTTAATACTTTTACTGACAATCTATTGTGTAACCAAGTCCTTGTGGATTCGATCCCTAAGTATTACAGTGATCTCTTAATTTGAGAGAGTAGCTCAGGGTAAATTTGAGCATATCAGAAGCCTTGATACAATTTCCATAGCTCAAGTGATCCTCTTGATTCATTCCTTGGTGAAGCAAGACCCTAATAGCTTGGGTGATTTTCCTTGTCCGGGAATGGGTCATCGATCTGAGAGGCACCTCCAATGCTTCCTTAGCTCCATGCTTGATTATATCTTCGTGATCCATTCCATCTCCATGTTCCAGGTCCTTAGAGCTATCCAGAATCGCATCATCCTCCCCTAGTTGAAAATATTTTGTCCTCAAATATGTTTGGCATGCCACAAACAACTGTTAAACTTTGTAAATAAACCTAATTCTTGTAATGTTTTGCTTCTCTGAGTATTTTGATTTGATTTCTGTTCACTATTCATGCGTTTATGGCAAGTTTCTGTTTAGTATTTTCGTCCCTAATTGAGTTTCAATGTTGTGTTTCAATCGCCCACCACCTGCTTGATTAAATGCCTCATTGTGTATTTTGTCTTTAAGTTGTTCTCTATGCCACTCTCGGAGCTATTAAATATTTAAGCTCTGATTCACACAAATTTTCTTCAACTTTTCAGTTTGATTGTTGTAATTTTAGTCTCATCGAGTTCTTGATGTTCAATTATTGTTACGGCTTTTTGTGTACATGAATCTTTTACTTGTTTGTAGTATTGGTGAAGAGTGTTGTCCGCACAAGAATGCAAAATATGCAATCAATGATGAACCAGAACCACGAACAAGCACCTGTCCAAAACCAGAACACAGCTTTTGATGTAACAGCTTGGTGTGATTGACGATGAGCCTCGATTTCTTTAAAAAGATTCATATGTGCAGGGGATTCTTGAGTCTACCAAGACTCAGAGATATAAACATTTTATTTCTTTAAGCGGTGTTTTCGCGACCTCTTGTGGCGACATTCGATCCATCAAACCTCTAGGTGCTCGTTAACCTGGTCTAGAACCATATCATCATAATCTTAACCTCTCGGTGCCCTTTTTGGGTGTGATCTCTCACGGAAGTCGTATCAAGTGGTATCAGAGCCACATTGAGAAGTGATTCCTGTTAGATCTTGTTCGAATTTTTATAAAATATTAGCTTGGGATAAAACCGTGAAATCAATTGCATCTGAACCTAGAATGAGTCTAGTAAATTTTATTCTGAAAAAATTGGATTTTTTTGATAATTTTTTGAGATCGATTTGGATGAACAGTCGCAATTAGGGTTATTCGGTATATGAGGATTCATTTTTCGTGTTTTGTTTATTTGATCGTGATTTCATTCATAAAACTTATTACTGGCTTTGTGTTGTGTTTATTTCCAGGTAGAGATGTCCGATCATCAAGAGGAACCAAGCAACAATGCCAATAAACTTCTTATTGAAGCCCTTACAAAGAAACTCGAGACCATGATGAACGAGAATATCAGTTCTCTCTGTGAAGAAATAATCCATGTACTTGCCGATGCAATTTCATATCCCCAGAGGAATGAGCAAGTGAGAAATGAAAAAGAAAACTTGAATCAAGCAAGACAAAAAGAAGAATTCAAAGGATGAGAAGCCGAAAGTACAAGGAGATAGCTATCAGTCTAGCACTACGAGATTGGAGGCTAAACCATATATGGCTAGAAAAGAAGATAAGGTTAAAACTGATTTAAGAACCAGAAACATCAAGTGCTACAAATGTCAAGGATTGGGACATTACGTGAATGAATGCACCAACAAACGAATCATGGTTCTTAAGGACAATGGAGAGTATGAATCCGAAGAAGAGCAACCAGAGTGTAAACTAATGGATGCAGATCATGTCGAACTACCTACTAAAGGAGAAATACTTGTGGCTATGAGGACTCTGAGCATTCAATCTAAGACCAACGAGCAACCCCAACGAGATAAATTTTTCCACATGCGATGTCTCGTAAAAGGAAAAGTGTGCAGTCTCATCATCGATGGAGGAAGTTGTATGAATGTGGAAAATGAGGTGATGGTTAACAAGTTAGGATTGAACATCAAGAAACATCTGAAACCTTATGATCTTCAATAGCTCAACGATGAAGGAGAAATTAGGGTTAAACATCAAGTAGAAGTATTGATTGCTATTGGGAAATATGAAGATTAGATTTTGTGTGATGTGCTACCAATAGAAGCTGGACATATACTACTTGGAAGACCGTGGCAGTCAGACCGTAGAGTGTTTCATGATGGTTTCACCAATCGTTATAACTTCGACTTCAAAGGAAGAAAAACTACTCTTGTGTCGTTTTTGCCTCATTAGGTATATCTTGATTAAATTCGACTAAAGAGCAAGCAAGAGCGAGGTAAGAAAGCTAACCTCTTTGCTATAACCTCTTTGGTATAGTTGTAAGTGTGACGACCGCTCTTTTTTTTTTAACATGAAATTACTTAATAATTAAATGTCCATACATTTAAATATTCTCTAAGTAATTAACATACAACAAGCAACAACGACCACGCATGGTTAACAGTTTTACCGGTTCTAGCAATCCTATGAAAGCTACAAAACCTAAACTACGGGTCCTAATCATCATCCCCCTCCTCGCCTCGATTCCACGATCACGCCCTATCTTTACCTACATCGACAAAAGTGATGCATCAACATTTGGTAAACCAAACGCTGAGTGAGATTGATCCTCCCAACAACAGGTTATATGAAAGCCCATGCAATTCAAACAACCACACCAACACGAAATAATAACACCACATATTACTTTAAAAAATCAGCTAGACATGCAACCTCATGCAAAGCTAATCAAACACATCCATGACTAACCACCTAGCAATTCACAACAACAAGAAGTGCTAAACACACAAGTCACATAACAACAGGGTCAATCGACCAAACTCTATGGACCAGAACCATCGATACCTCCTATCGACCACACCCTATCGACCACACCTGGTCGATAGCCACTAACTACCATGACCTATCGAGCACACTTAGTCGATAGCCATCCTAAAAACCATCCGAAGAAATTCATCGACTAACCTATCGATCACACCTAGTCGATACATCCTATCGACCTCGCCTTATCGACCACACCTGGTCGATACACCCTATCGACCACACCAGGTCGATACACCCTATCGACCTCGCTGTATCGACCACACCTGGTCGATACATCCTATCGACCACACCTGGTCGATCAGCACTAGGAAAAACACCCAGCAGGATTTATCGACCAACCTATCGACCTGCCCTAGTCGATACACCCTATCAACCTCGCTTTATCGACCACACATGGTCGATAAGCACTAGGAAAAACATCCAGCAGGGTTCATCGACCTCACTCTATCGACATGCCCTAGTCGATAACCCCTATCGACTTTGCCCTATCGACTACACCTGGTCGATACCCGGTCCGATTTCCCAACTCCATAACTTTTCCTAGACACAACCCTAATGCCAAACCTCTAAACCACAACCAATAGACACACTACGCAAGGTAATACCACACCAAGCAACTAGGGAAACACTCCCAACAAGCTATGGAATCACCAAGAAATAACAACATACACAATCACCAAGCAAGCATAAGAACTCATGATCAAAGCTTAACAACGCACAACAAGCACCAATCCATGGTTCTCTAACCACCACAAGCCTAGCCAACTCTAGCTAAATCTCCACAAATGACCACAAGGTTTCTAAGCGACCTAGGAACACTCCAAAGCTTAGCACAACCCCACAAGCCCCTACACATGGCTTAATGATAATCTTTGGTCACAACTCACCTTACAAACTCACGTCAACCCTTAGTTCCAACCCACTCTTTTTCCAAGTTTCACAAAGCTCCACACCCTTTGATCTCTCAAGATCTTAGCTTCACCAAGCTTTCCAAGCCTTTCTCTCTTCTTCTCTCTTCTCTAAGCTCTCTATCTCAAGCTCCCAAACTTTCTTTTTCAGCCACAAATGGCGACAAAGAGAAGAAAAGAAGGAGAATAAGCCAAATTGCTTTTGACTTGTTATTGAAAAAAACCCCCACAGCTTTCGAAACGATTTATAATACCCCCAGAACAAATCTAAATTGATTATTTTACCCCATAATCAATTTCTCAAGACTTGTCTAAGGTTCGTAAACTTGAAAGAACTTTCAAATTATTTAATTCCTGGAACACGGGCATTACAATTCTCTCCTACTAACATAGATTCGTCCTCGAATCTTACGTTGTCCTTCATCTCCAATGAACCTTAATCGTCATAACGATTACTTAACCCTTGGCCAACCCTGCCAATTCAATCCGCACACGAGGTTTACTACCAACCTCCGAGGCTTCACACTACCTCCCGATTAACTTGGTGTATGTGGTATGGTTAATACGCAGGATATCCACCATATCTCATAAGATATTAACCATACCACAGCACCCAAGAAACCACAGCATCTCCGAGTTCTGGGTATCTGCCATATCACTCCACTCGGGGTAATATAACCTACATGAGTCTCGATATCCTATACCCCTCAATTCTGGCAATATATCATACGTTTAGGATATACACCTTACGAATCCATGGTATCACATATCACTCTAGGCTATACACCTTACGAGTCTAGGTACATCGCCAGTCACACTCTCAAGACACGTAGTCCTTCGAGTTATCAGCACTAGAGGAACTAGTCCTCTTATCGAGCAATAAGTCACACATCTATAAGCACTTCGACTGAACTACCTCCCGTGATCCGTGTAAATCCTCGCAAGGTAACACTGGCATCATAACCAATACCAAGGCTATCGCACCAAAACCTTGTCACTTCAGGTACACCATAATCTCTTCCCGATTATGAACCAAGCTTTTCAATTCTCATAAAAACTTCCCATGAGACTCGTGCCATCAGCAATAAGAACTACCATCTTTTTACTCACATGCATTATCGTTTTTTTAACACCAAAACGAAATACATAACCATGACTCCCAAAGTCATCAATAAGAAGAAATACTCATCTTATTAAACACTCATAATATAATATCATTATACACAACAGAAATACAAAATGAAAACACATAGCATACATCTACACTCTAAAACTGGAACCTTTAGATGGAACTCAAGTCGCAGCTTGCTTCTGGAACCATTTCTGGAACCTTGTTTCCATCCTACTCTCTGGCTCCCAAATTTCCTCTTGCACCTTGTTACAGTCCCACAAAACTCGCATCATCGAAATCTTCTTCCGACGAAGCTCCTTGACCCTCCGCTCGAGAACACTCAAAGGTCTCGTCTCAACGGTCCTATTGGGCTGGAGATCTGATGGAATCTCAGCAAATACCTAGTCACCCTATGCAAACACTTCTTCAGCATCGACACATGGAAGACCTTATGAAATGCCTGCATAATCTCGGGTAACTTTAACCGGTACGTTTCCGGTCCAACACGCTTTACAATCCTGAACGGCCCCATATACCTCAGACTTAACTTAATCGCAGTAATGGACCTGTTAGGACCTCTCAGTAAAGCCATCTTGAGATACACGCTATCTCCCATCTTGAGATAAGCTCTTTTCGCCTCTTATCGGCATAACTCTTTTGCCAATCCTAGGTCTCTTTCATGTTCAGCTTCAAAATCCGGATCCTCTCCATAGTTTCCTGAACAAAACTTGCACCCAATGTCCTCCTCTCCCCCACTTGAGTCCAACATAAAGGTATACAACATAGCCTCCCATACAGAGCCTCGTATAGAGTCATCCCAATACTCGCCTCGTAGCTATTTGTGTACACAAACTCTACCAAGCTCAAGTGATCCACCCAATGACCACCTCAATCCAGCACGCACATCCTCAACAAATCCTCCAGAGTCTGGATGGTCCTCTCGGACTGCCCATCTGTCTGAGGATGATAAGCCGTACTCATGTGCACCCTCATGCCCATCTCCGCCTGAAACGCATTCCAAACCTAATATGTGAACTTAGGATCTCGGTTTGAGATAATGCTCATCGGTACTCTATACAGTCTCACAATCTCCTGCATGTACTTCCTAGCCAATATCGCAAACCCATCAGAATTCTTAATGGCCAGAAAATGCGCACACTTGGTCAATCATTCAACGATGACCCAAATAGCATCCCTGGTCTGAGAAACTAGTAAGCCCACCACGAAATCCATCATGATCATGTCCCACTTCCACTCTGGAATGGGTAAACTCTGCAACAAACCACTCGGGACCTGGTGTTTTGCCTTCACCAACTGGCACACGTTGCACGCCGCCACCCAGTTATCAACGTCCTTCTTCATCCGACCTAATGATAATATCGCTTAAGATCCCGGTACATCTTAGTCGCTTATGGATGAATCGAGAATATACTCGCATGAGCCTTACTCAGGATCTCTCCCCTCAAATCCTCGTCCAAAGGTATGCATACCCTCCCACTTACAAGGATAGTGCCATTCGCAGAACCCACTTCTCTCGAAGCCTTAATAAATCCTTAATCTTTTTCCTGAGCCAGCCGAACTCCACTCAAAAGATCCGCCTGATTAGCTGCCTGTAAGCCCAAAGGTTCTTGAGATACAACACACAAACGCAATGTGCTAATCTTGCTCACCAAAGACTCAACCTCATGCTTTCGAGCCAAAGCTACCCTCTTCCGAGTCAAGGCATCTGCAACAAGATTAGCCTTACAGGATGGTAAGCTATCTCCAGATCATAATTGGCCATAAGCTCCATCTAGCACCTTTGCTTCAAATTCAACTCAGACTGAGTAAAAATGTACTTTAGGCTCTTATGATCTTTGAACACCTGCACCTTTCCGCCATAAAGATAAGATCTCCAAATCTTTAAAGCAAAAATCACCGTAGCCATCTCAAGATCATGGGTAGGGTAGTTGCCCTCATGCTTCCGCAGCTGCCGCGAAGCATAGCCAATAACCTTCCTCCGCTGCATCAACACACAGCCAAGATAACCTTCTGACGCATCGGTATACACCACGTAAGGCTCACCCAAATCAGGCAACACCAATACTAGAGTACTAGTCAACAAGGTTTTCAGTTTTGAAAAACTCTCCTCACACTCCGAGGACCACACGAAAGAAACATCCTTTCCCGTCAGCTTCGCTATAGACTTAGCCAAACTCGTGAAACCCTTAACAAACCGCCGATAATAACCTACCAACCCGAGAAAACTTTTAATCTCCATGGCATTCCTCGACCAAACACTAATTGCCCGAACCTTCTCTAGATCCATCGAAACCCCCTCCGCAGAGATAACGTGACCCAGAAAACCAATCTCTTGCTGCCAGAAGTTACACTTGCTCAACTTAGCAAATAACTTCTGTTTCCGCAGCTTTACAAAAACCACACGCAGATGCACCTCATGCTCCTCCAGGCTCTTCGAATACACCAAGATATCATCGATAAAGATGATCACAAACTCATCCAGATACTCCTAGAAAATGTTGTTCATCAATCTCATAAATGCAGCTGGTGCATTTGTCAACCCAAATGGCATCACCACAAACTCATAATGGCCATAACGAGATCTGAAAGCCATCTTCCGGATATCTTCCTCATCGATAGGAATATGATGATATCCCGACGCCAAGTCAATCTTGGAGAACCAAGTAGCCCCTCTCAACTGATCCAATAACTCATCAATCCGAGGAAGAGGATACTTGTTCGTCACTGTGACTCGGTTAAGTCCTCGGTAGTCAATGCACAACAAAAAAACACTCGTCCTTCTTCTTCACAAATAATACCGGTGCTCCCCAAGGTGAAGTACTCGGGCAAATAAACACCTTACTCAGTAACTCCTCCAGCTCTGCCATCTATGTTGGCGCCATCCAATAAGGAGCCTTGGATATCGGTGTCGTCCCCGGTTCCAACTCAATCATGAAAGGATCCGACCTAGACTATGGTAACCCCTGCAACGACTAGAACACATCCTAGAACTCTCGAACCACTCGAATATCCTGAACCTTAGCCTCTCCAACGGCCTTCTGTAAGGAAATGGTAGCCAAATACGCCTCACAACCCCTCTCGATCATACGCTCGGCTTGCATAACCGAGATCACGAGACTTCCAGAAGTTAGTCTCACCCCCTGATACACCAACCTCCCCTTGCCTCTATCAAACTCGATATGCGCTCGGTGACAATCTAGATGCACTCTCAACTTCCCAAGCCAATCCATACCCAAAATGACATCGTACAGCTCCACGGAGCAGATAATCAAATCGACAGGCATAGACTATCCCGCTACCTGAACATCCATGTCTCTAATCCGACCGTGAATCAACAGGAGCTTCCCTTCGGCAACCTCCACAAAACCCAAACTCACACCGGGCTTGCTTCAAACATTAGCCTTCTTGGCCAATTCTGGAGTAACGAAACAATGCGATGCTCTTGTGTCAAACAGCACATGACACTCAATACCCCTAACACACAAGGTCCCTACACATATACATGTGCCGAGAACCTTAACACCCAACAAGCAACCAAATCCCCCAACACAGAATTAAACTTAGATAAATCCAAGAAATATCTGTGATCGGTCTCAAACTCGGCTCTGCGGACTCGATGATGGAATACACTCAAGGTGCTGCTACCACCGACATAGCAGGCTACACCACTGTGGCCTCACTCTACCATAGCTTGGGACACTGAAGTCTAAGATGCCCCGCCTTTTTACAGTGAAAACACACCCGAGAATCCACTCATACAACGCCCTTCTTAGGACAGCTCGCCACTAGATGATCCATGCTCCCACACCCAAAGTATCCCTGACCACCCTGACTGCCTCTAGAAGCATTATCCTGTTTCCGCTTCTGTTCTTGCATTGGCTTACCGCCTCTGCTCGGACCAGACTGTTACTACACTGATCTCGCAACAAAACTCGGTGTAACCGCTACAACCTTGTCCTTGACGCTGAACCTCAACGACCACTGGTGGTACCACAGGAGCCTGAACTGATATCCTCCTTGGTAACCACTCCAATAATACTATCAAGAGATCAGCAAGACAATTATCTCGGGCCTGAGCATCACCCGCTCTTAAACCCGCAGCACCTGCTGCTACACCCGCAGCACCTGCTGGAACACCAGCCACACAGGTACTCACACCGGCCATACCCTCAGACCCAATCTGACTCTCATGCGACTCATCGACTCGTTCCTCCACCACACGACCACGACCTCTACCCCGGCCATTGCCTACACCACGCCCTCTAGCCATCTGCACTTCAAAGAACAGTGACTAAGAAATGCTAAAACGCAATCATCACAATAAAGATAACTCACTGTGGAATCCCACAAGGCTCGAAGATGATGATTCTATGACCCCATGCAACACCCAAACTATCCTAGAACCACATAGGCTCCTAGAACCGTATGGGCTCCTAGATACCAAAATGTGACGACCGCTCTTTTTTTTAACATGTAATTACTTAATAATTAAATGTCCATACATTTAAATATTCTCCAAGTAATTAACATACAATAAGCAACAATGACTACGCATGGTCAACAGTTCTACCAGTTCTAGCAATCCTACGAAAGCTACAAAACCTAAACTACGGGTCCTAATCATCCTCCCTGTCCTTGCCTCGATTCCATGATCACGCCTTATCTTTACATGCATCGACAAAAGTAATGCATCAACATTTGGTAAACCAAACACTGAGTGAGATTGATCGTCCCAACAACATGTTATATGAAAGCCCACACAATTCAAACAACCACACCAACATGAAATAATAACACCACGTATTACTTCAAACAATCAACTAGACATGCAACCTCATGCAAAGCTAATCAAACACATCCATGACACACAAGTCACATAATAACAGGGTCAATCGACCACACTCTATCGACCAGCACCATCGATACCTCCTATCGACCACACCCTATCGACCACACCTGGTCGATAGCCACTAACGACCATGACCTATCGATCACACTTAGTCGATAGTCACCCTAAAAACCATCCGAAGAAACTCATCGACTTACCTATCGATCATACCTAGTCGATACACCATATCGACCTCGCTCTATCGACCACACCTGGTCGATACACCCTATCGACCTTGCTTTATCGACCACACCTTGTCGATAAGCACTAGGAAAAACACCCAGCAGGATTTATCGACCATCTTATCGACATGCCCTAATCGATACACCCTATCGACCTCGCTCTATCGACCACACTTGGTCGATAAGCACTAGGAAAAACATCCAGCAGGGTTCATCGACCTCGCTCTATCGACTTGCCCTAGTCGATAGCCCCTATCAACCTCGCCCTATCGACCACACCTGGTCGATAGCTGATCCGATTTTCCAACTCCACAACTTTTCCTAGACACAACCTTAAGGCAAACCTCTAAACCACAACTAATACACACATCAAGCAAGGCAATACCACACCAAGCAACTAGGGAAACACTCCCAACAAGCCATGGAATCACCAAGATACCACAACACACACAATCACCAAGCAAGCATAAGAACTCACAATCAAAGCTTAACAAGGCACAACAAGCACCAATCCATGGTTCTTTAACCACCACAAGCCTAGCAAACTATAGCTAAAGCTCCACAAATGACCACAAGGTTTCTAAGCAACCTAGGAACACCCCAAAGCTTAGCACAACCCCCACAAGCCCCCACACATGGCTTAATGATAACCTTTGGTCATAACTCCCCTTAAAATGGATGGATCTAAGCATAGATGGACTCCCCAAGCTCAAGAAAGATCTTTCCTTTCTCCTCTAAACTCACGTCAACCCTTAGCTCCAACCCACTCTTTTTCCAAGCTTCACAAAGCTCCACACCCTTTGATCTCTCAAGATCCTAACTTCACCAACCTTTCCAAGCCTTTCTCTCTTCTTTTCTTTTCTCTAATCTCTCTCTCTCAAGCTCCTAAGCTTTCTTTTTCAGCCACAATTGGCGACAAGGAGAAGAAAAGAAGGAGAAGAAGCCAAATTCCTTTTGACTTGTTATTGAGAAAAACCTCATAACTTTCGAAACGATTAATGCACCCCCGAAACAAATCTAAATTGATTATTTCACCCCATAATCAATTTCTTGAGACTTGTCTAAGGTTCATAAACTCGAAAAAACTTCCAAATTAATTAAATTAATTAATTTCTGGAACACAGGTGTTACAGTAATATGATGATCCAAAACTATTTGTTGCTTCGAATAAAAAGCTTTGTTACACTAACCTTGAACTGGTGCCACCGAGTGATCTTAACAAAACTATGCAGATTGTGTCTAAAGAAACAAAGCAAGCATCGGATGGGAGACATCATCATAGAAAAAAGTCACCCTATAATGAAAGAAATGACTATTTCAAGGGAAAAGAATAACGAAATGCTACCAAAGTCTTCAAGAAGAATCAAGCCAAGCCGAGTGCCAAACACTTTGTTTGAGATGGAGAAAAACCTTTATATATCTTTGAAATCATGGATGAGCACTAGACCGAGACATACAAGTTCAAGCCATGGACATTCCGGGCTTACCAGGATTTCTAAATCTCTTTAAAATCGTTTCTAATGGCTTTAAACCGATGATAGTACAACCTGGTCTTGTTGTTGATTTTCTATCGATTAACTTTGTTTTCTCCTATTGTTTTGATAGATTAAAAAAACAATAAAGATCTTCAAGCTTGCAGGGAGCAGACGTTTGAGTTGAAGAATAGAAATTCAACGAATAAAAATGCAAGAAATGAAGATGTTCCTTATGACTACTTCCGTGATACAAAGCAAGGAACAAAGGTGATCAACACTTTCCAAAGAAACATGCATGGGAGGATGAATGTTATGTCCAAAGCACTTAAAGAAAACTTCCATGAAGCTAAAAGGATTTTCGATCACCTTCTTACATTCTCATATCCTTGTTATTTTGAATATTATGTCTTTACTCTTTGATGCATCTAACTTGGAGTTATTTGTGGCAGGTCAAACAGATTTGAGGACAAATCTTTTTCAATGGAGGGAGGATGATACGACCCTAGGAGGCTCCCAGAACACAGAACATGGATTTGGCGACATTGAAGACACGGTAATCAAATATGGAGCAAAAGGAGCAATCAGAGTCATCGTGGAAGTTAAGACTTGTTCTCAAACAAGGCAGTTTCATCAAGAGTTTAGAGTTTCACTCCATCTAGTGAAGACTCGAGAGGATCACTTGGACCCTGGAAGTTGTATCAAGTCCACAATGGTCATGATACAAGTCCGAGAAGGCTAGAGCATTGGCAATATGATCCACTCGCACTCTTTTTGCCTTAGCTCGGTTTTATCCCAATGGGTTTTCCGAGTAAGGTTTTTAATGAGACTTGTGGCTTATATTTTAATCTATGCCAATCTCTAGTCCGATCCATCAACAATGCCTGTCTCCTTACATCTTGGCGTGGCCCATCTGTTATCTCTTTCTTTTTTGAATTTTTGAACGTTGGTTTTTAATGTTTGCATGGTCCGAGTGCGAGTTCTCGAGGCATGTCTTGAAACTCTTCACTCTTTATTTCTTGTATCTTTCCCTCTTCGTCTTCTTATTCTTTATATGTGTTTCGAGACTCTATTGTATCTTTCATTTATCTTTTTAATTAATCTTTTTCAAAATATAGATCATTGCTTTCATTTTGTGTGATTCGATCTCGAAACTCTTAGTCTCATCAAGTGGTGTTTTCGCGACCTCTTGTAGCGACATTCGATCCATCTAACCTCTAGGTGCTCGTTAATCGGGTCTAGAACCATCTCATCATCATCATAACCTCTCGGTGCCGGTTTTTGGGTATGATCTCTCACAGAGGTCGTATTACAAGTTCTTGTTGTATGTTTCTAATTGTTAACTCAATTACTTAGATCCAATGTGGGTTTATTGCAGAAACAGAAGATCAGGAGAGACCAACTGATTAGGAAGATGAGAGAAATGGCTGGAGATAACCTTTTGGTTGTGATAATTAAGAATCACAAGGTCAAAAAAAAAACACAGGGTAAGCAAGTCTTTTATTCTCAGTTAATCAAATTAGTATAAAGTGGAGGTTCTTATTCTTTCTTATTGAGAGTCCACGGCTTCACTTTTAGTGACAGTTTGGAGGAGAATAAGAAGAGCAAGTGGAGAGAATTTGGATCCAGGCTAACTAAGGTATATCAACTATTATTGTTAAATATTAGCTTAATTAGCAAAGCAATAATAATATCTCTCTGTTTAAACAGACTTTAACCATGGAGCGGTTTCTTAACAGAAGCAAAGATAGTTCAGTGTCCCAATCCAAACTTCCTTCTCGCGATTGGTAACATACCAGCGACTTTGTTTCAGAGAATCAAAACCTTCTTGTAACATTTTAAACCTCAAGTAAACACAAGTCCATTGTCGAGTATTGAAAGTTAAAATTTTATCTTAATTGTACTCGGAAGCTTCTTTTACATCCTTTTTCATTTGCAGAGATCTGGATATGAAGCTCACATATTGGAAGCAACATACAAGGACCCGACTGTGAGTTCTTACATACTATTTACTCTTCCATAACTTAGATTTTGTATCTTGATTGTAGTTTTTTGTTTTGTTTTTTAGCCTATACAAATAGGATCACACTCAGGGGCGGAGCCACCATAGAAACAATGGGTGCAAGTGCACCTCTTAAAACTATAAATTAGATTGATTTTTATACTAAAAATCATATTTAGTAGTAGCAAAATGGTTAAATGCACCCATTGATAGTAAGAGGTCAGGGGTTCAATCCCTCCCCTCATATTTACTT
This sequence comes from Cardamine occulta, assembly GCA_028015245.1. Lineage (NCBI taxonomy): Eukaryota > Viridiplantae > Streptophyta > Magnoliopsida > Brassicales > Brassicaceae > Cardamine > Cardamine occulta. The sequence continues at coordinate 6,189,864 of CM051390.1, forward strand.
CCTAGCTCCGCCACTGATCACACTAATATCATTATCATATTTGAATAGAATATCATTCACGTTTCTTGGATGTCTCTGAGCTCTACTTTTTGGTTTAAAAGTGATGTTGTGTAGTCTCTGAGCTCTACTTTTTCGGTATTTCTATAGTGCAGGGAAAGTGGATTGGACCTTCGAATCATAACACGCTTCTTGATCCTCTGAATGTATGTTTTTAGCTATTGTTGAAAGTAACTATGTTTATTTGTTTTGTGTGTTTAATTGTGTGTTTAGGAATCGAAAGAGATGGGTCTAAAGCTGGTTGATCATTTGGTGATGCTCTCAGTCCTTGATGGTTTTGCGAAAGGAGTGTATTTTGTAAAGACTTGACAGCTTGCTTTGATATTATCTAGTAGTTTGATATTATTTAGTAGTGTTACTCTCAGATTTGTTTTGATGTTATCTAAGACTACACATCTATATTTTGGATAATTTATGCAATATAAATTTATATGAATATTTTGGATTATTTATGCTATATAAAAATTATATATATCTAATTAATATATATTATGAAAAATAGGGTTCAAATAAAATAGCACAACATGAGAGCTAGAAATGAAATAAAACAGCAGTAATAGGTCATAGCATTAAATTGGTTCAGGAAAACTATTCTGGTTTAATTAAGGCTATGATAGGATAGCTTACAATAACAAACACCAATGTCGTAACATTTATGGCAATGCTATTAATCACGTATTATACATGTTGTCGTACGCTAAGAATGTACGTTTTTTTATAGTGAACTCCCCTGTAATGGTTAAACGATAACCAAACTTTCCCTTAACTTGGAGAAAATATAACTCATGTAAAAATCCCTGAAAAATAACTTGTGAAAACCCAAACCACCCTTAACCATGACCACATCGTAAAAATCTCTCATTAATAACTCTAATAAATAATTTGAACACCAACCCACTAGAATTAGATCGAAATGCTCTGATATCATAATAAAATTATAAAAAGAAAAATTTATTGAGTTGTTTCGAATATAAAAATCCTAACATACATATAGTGATAGCATTGACTTATTGCTAACACCAATATAAATTTTTCTAATCCTAATCTAATACATAACGGAAAAAGTTGTACAAATAGGGAGATCAAGAGAATTTTCTTCGTTCGAACTTCACGGGATTCACTTCATAACCGGTTTTTGATAATCCACAATATTTGATCTGCAAGATACACATGTTTACTCCCTCAAATTATCTCTAATAATTAGCCATTGTAGTTTACTTCATTTACGTTTTTCTTTTTTTCTTTTTTTTTATCGTCTACCAAACTACAATATTTTATTACTTTGTTTTCTTTCAATATATCAAAACCGTATAAACATCAATCTTTTAAAGAAAGAAAATTTACCAAGGAAGTTTTATTATATCCCATGCTAATTTACCTAGGACGTTTTATTATATCCCATGCTTTTTTTGTCAAACCACAAGAATTCTGATCTTTTTAATCTATAATCTCTTTTGATGCATAGAGTCAGTTTTTAATCTATTCTAATTTAAAGAATGTCTCTCCATTCCAAAAAAAGATTGAATCTGGAACACAAAGAAACACTTATATACTACCAGATGGCCACCACTTTTTTAGTTATCCAATACATTTTGGGCGTCGCTTGTGCAAAGGAGACACATAATTTCTCCAAATGGAGTAAAATATGTGGCATATATATTGTGGCCAGGAAAAAGAAAAAAGAAATGAAAAATTATAGTTTATGTATCTTACATGATTCACCAACGAACATTATTTTCTCAAAGTTACAAAAAGGTCGTTTAAAACAAAAAAAAAAAAAGCGAAAGAGAAGGCGGATCACATAAATGATCTTATACTATAAATCAGAGGTTCAACAACATCTCAACAAATAAGATATTTGTTGGATGAAAACATTAAATACTCAGCATTAATTAATTATGATTAGATAAGAAACTAAAAATATAATTAAGCTAACAAAGTAGGCTTAGGAGTGAAGAGAAGTGAGATAGATGTGTCTTCAGGCGAATGCATAAATTTGCAATTAGGACACGCCGGTGAAGCTTTACACAACATCACCAACATATGACATTTCATGCACACTCTTGCCACCATCTCCTCCTCTCTTACACCGCCGCTGCGGCGGTCGCAACCATCGCTGTTGAGATCAAAAGCAACCCATGCCATGTTTTTTTCTGTCTGTAGCCCCAACACCGAACCATTATCCATAATCGTTTTCTTCCTTTTGTCTTCGTTATCATTTTTACTTAGATCATGATGATGATTTAGATCGATGAAAGATGTTGACAAGTTGAGTTCAAGATCAAGGCTCTTGTGGTTGTGATGATATCCTTCTTCGACATTATTATTCATATTTGTTAAATCTTCACCGAGTCTTTTTCTCTGCAACATAAGATCAAGAACAACTCATATGTACACACCTCCAATTAAAAAAAAAAAGAATGATCTTTTTTTTTTAAATAATCTTTTAGCCAAAAACTTTTGACTCTAAAATCTTCTCACAACATTAAATTTATGTTTGACAAAAATTTGTTTGCACAAAATCCTAAAATATTTTTAAGACTCTTTGATCCTTCCAGCATCAAATACATGTTTACCTTCTGATCAAAGGAAGAAGCTGTAACGTTTTCTTCTGATCCTTTGAAGAGCTCATCATTTGCTAAAAAATCTTGACCCTTTCTTTTTCTAGAAACTTCCACAGATTCCATGTAATAAGACGAAGCGATCTCTCGCTTCTTCAGCAACCAGTTTATATTTCCTTTGTCTGTAAATTCTAACATTACGAATATAGTAGATATATTTATAAGTGATATGTGCAGTGTGTTTATATTTGTGTAGGCCAAGCTGTTTCGAGGACAATTTATATAGGCAGTTGAAGAATATTTGAATTTATTTAATAAAAAAATCCTCTATCATGCAAAATTTGTTTTTTTTTTCTAAGAGAGAAATTTATGGCCCTACACTGCCCATGCATGACGTGCATTCAAAGTTTCGCCTCTTCAATTACTGCAACCAGAGAGCTTATTTAAAACCCTCAGATGTATTATAAATATAGCCAACGCTCTATTCCAAATTCTTTCCCAAAGTAATAAAAATAAAACGCTAATTCAATTTCAATAAGCTATTGGGTGTATTTAAAAGCGGGTCACAATTTAATACCTTTATTTAATAATCTTCTGTCGTCTTGGACAGTTCGTAATTAATTTTTGCCGCATATCGGTAATATAATCTGACTATTGTCTATTGATAAGAACTACGTAGAGTTGCGTGAGTTGCATAGTAATGCTTACGTAACAAGTAATGTATTTTGAAATAACACGAGTTTTGCAACGCAATATATTGACATTTTAACTACAATATATTTTATCATTAATAAAAATAATATATATATATATAGTCAAAATCAATAAAACCAAGAAGGAAATGTGATTTCAATTTTGGCGGAACAAAGCGATTTCACAATTTTAACGGGAATATGTTATTCCAATTTTCAGTGTTTTCGTGGAAAACTGCAATTATGCAGTTTTGGAAAAAAAAACCCGCAATTGTGCAGTTTTATGAGAAAATATAGTTTTTTCAGATTTGCAAAAACATGCAGTTCAACAATTTGTGTTTTGGCGGAAAAATACAGTTCTACAATTAGACGAAAATTTGAAATTCGGTATTAAAAGGAAAAACATGGAATTGACTAAAAAAGACAGTTTTGATAGGAAAATATATGAACCATCCTTAATCTTGACACAAATCGGATCTTTTTTTTTTTTAAGTTTGAGAAAGCTATTTTTTTTGTTGAATATATAACCAATGAAGTGAAAGTAGTTTACAATCATCATCAGTATTAGTCAAAAGTACATGGAAATGTTAAAACCACATCCCTAATAACTAATCTGGCGGACAATAAAATGTCTCCAGAGTCTAAAGAGAACTCAAGGACCTAAACCAAAACAAGAGGAAGATGATAGAACCTAAGATAATACCAATACACATGTCCTGTAGAACATCTAACACTTTCAGAGAACTTTCGACAACTAATTACCTAGGAAGTTGTGCCAAACAAATCAGCGATAATGGAGACCTCCTATAATGAATCCATAGTACCACACCAATGAGAGACCAAGGTTTCATAATCCGATAAGATTTATCCCATGTACAGTACATAAAACAGATCTTTCGGATGTGGCTAAGTCTGCAACGATTTTGAAACGCCTCGATAGAAATCTTATAAAAAGAACAGACCCGATCCATTCTGAAATGTATAGACAAGGAGCGAATACGATCCACACCGGAGAAGCTGAACCCAGCAAACCGAGAGAGGCATCAGATCGTAACCGGCGAGACTCCAAAGAGAACGCCACAAACGAAGTGAAAAAGCTGCAGGAACAAATGATAGGCAAAACCAGGCTCACCACTACTCATGCCTAGGAAGGAACTAATTCCAGCCGACATATCCTAACTCGAAACAAGAAAATTGACATGGTAAAACTCTAAATCCTGGTCGCACAACCGAATCGCATAACCATCCGAATAGAACAATCAAAACCACTTAATTTCTGTTCAGCCAAAATCAAAGCACACAACAATAGAAACCTAGAAGTTCTAACTACCCAAGACTAAACAAAACAGAAGGACATAACCTAGAGTAGAGCAAGGAGAGTGTGTGTCTCTAGAGCCACTGTAACATGAAGAAAACGAAGACCCAGGACGAGAAACATCTCACCACTTCAATCGCTAAGGAGGAACATATCTGGCGATGGAAAAAGGATGTCCAGTGAACCGAGGTGTTAGCGTCACCGTTGCTCCGTCGCTCATCCAAGCCAGCACATCACCAAAGCGACTTGATTCGGATCTCGAGACCGGTGACAACAACTAGAGCAAAATAAAGAGACTATGAAGACAGGACCGGTGTTGGTACTTAAAAAGCCACTGGGCGCCAGCCACAACTCTTGAATCGAAGACGGAGGCGGCGGCGGCTCTAGGGTTTTCGTACGAGAGAAAAAAGAAAAAAAAAGAAAAAAAAAAAAAAGAAAAGAAAGCTAATTTTTATTTAGCCAATATATTTGTAATAGGTTTCCTAAAAAATAAAGCACACTAATTTTATGAAACTTTCACCATTTTATAATGAAAAAGCAAAAATCCTATAATTTTGGTTTCTCTTAAAAAAACTCTCCTCTATTGCTTTTCAACAACACTTGTTTTTTCTAATTTAAAATTTGTCTTAGTTTTTTATTTATTTTAAACTATATTAGATCCAGTCCAATGTACGGATTTCTTAAAATTAAAAATTTATTGTTAATGATATATCTTAAAATTGTTTTATGAATTAAGTAGATAACATATTTTTTAGAAAAAGTGATTTACATAAGTTTTTTTCCAACATGAATGAATTAATTTAAATTTCTATACTATAATATCATTATTAATATATTGAAAATTTAGACCATGTACAATAGTTTTTGGTTTCATCTTGTCGTTTGTTTTTTCTCACCATGTGAAAACCAAAAAACGGATCTGGTAACCAACGGCTATGCTTCCGCTCATATCTAGGGTATATATCTTCCAGAAAGATATAAAGTGTCCATTTGCTCTTCATGTTTTGGATCTTATCTCATTTTCCAACCGAATATATTTTTTCTTTTGTACTTTCACTCGCTAAAGTCCTTCATCATTTTTTGTCTCTTGTCGTTTTTCGACAACATCCTCTAGCTCAATCCTTTTGCACCAGCTCTTTTTTTTTTTTTGTCTCGGGTTCTATTTATGAAGCTGTTTGTCTTTTGCATTTTCTTTTCTTTTCCATTTTCGTATTCCCATCACCATAGTTTTTAATCTCTAGCAGAAGCTTCATCACCTTCCTCTCGTCTCCGGATCCATATCTTTTATCTGGTTCAAATCTTATTTCGGTTTCCAACCGAATATCTTTTCTTTCTCGCACCTTCACTCTCCGAATTCATTCGCCATTCCTTATCCCCTAACGTTTTTCAACAACATCCTCTAGCTCACCCCTACAGTTACCAGATCTTGATTTTTTATTCATATCTCGCACTACATTTATGAAGTTATTTGGTTTTAGCAGCTTTTTTTATTTTCCATCTTTGGATTCACATCCAAAATTATCTTTAATCTCCAGCAAAACCCCACCGCCTTCATTCTCCCTTTAGATCCAAATTTATGTATGCAAATTAGCTCCGACAAAAGAAGTTCGCTTTGAGTTTTCATTCTATTTAACCATTTGATCCATAAAATTAAATACATGTATGTGTTAATTCAATCCATTAATTTTTTTAATTGGATAGATTCATGGGTTAATCTAATCACTTTATCTAAGATATATTTAACATATAATAAATTAGAATAATGAATTAGGTTGAATTCTACTTAATAAAAGTTTTTCTTTCAAATAATTAGAAGCGTGTGATAAAACAATATTGAAATTAAATAATATAAAATCTAAACATCTAAATTTGAAATAAAAAATTTAAATTTTCTTGAAATAATAAAATTTTACCTATATTAAAAATGGAAAGTAATTAGTATATATATTTTTCATGTGTTTTCTTTTTCCATTTGAGATAAATAAGTTAAAAAAATAGTTCAACCCATTCAGCTAAAAAAATTGAACAAATGTACAAATTACAAAGAAAAAGTGTTCAACTCATTTATCTACTATTTTAGAGTTGAAAGAGTTGAATGATATTCAACTCAAAAAAATTTTAGTTATTTTTTAACTCGTTCATTTTATTGCTATCATTTGCAGCCAAAAGCATTCTTCCACTTGATTTTGTAAAAGCTTCTGAAATCACGGTCATGTTAAAAAATGGCATGAACACAACAAAAAAATACGGTATCTGGAAAATAGTTTGGAATTTAGAAAAATCTATTGAATCTTTGGAAAATAATATGTTTCAAAACCAATAGCATAACATATTTAAAGATAGTTAGGATGACAAAAAATAGAAGAAGTCCAATAAAGATCTAAAAAAAAATGAAAATTACAAAGTTTTTTTTTAAATAGCATGAAATGAAGATATGTGACATGTGATATGACGAAAGATTCCACCATAGATCTGAAAAGGAAGAAAAACATAAATAACAAGGATTTAGAAAATATAATATGAAATAAAGATGAATAACATGTGATAAGAGTCATAAGACAGATGACTCAAATGTCATTTTTCAGAACCCTTCTCAGACACCCTATTCATTGAATGTTATTTACTAAATCAACTATCAATTTGAGGTTATTTTTTGCTATTACCCTTTTTATTAAAGATTTACCTAAATGTATGTTAGATCATTTGGTTTAACTTATGCTCTCTAATCTCACTAATAAGAACTCTGAATTGTTGAAATGTACCAATCCATTTAATGTTTATTACATCTGTAGTTTTGACTGTGGTTATTCTCTTAATAATACGTATATCTTGTAGATCTATAAATTCTTGAAATTTAGGTGAATGACATTCCTTGTTATCGAATTAATTACTTAATCACTTTTAAATTTGGATGAAGCAATTGTTTTTGTTTTGATACTGTCGTGGATTAACATCTGTTAAAATTTCACATCGGTTATATAAAAGGACTAGCACTAGTATATAAGGGATATGAGCTAATCCACTCATTACCAATTGATTTTGAGTTGAAATCTCATAGAACTTAACATGGTATCAGAACTTTGTTTGTTGACCCAAGTAGGATGGCCCAAGAAGGGTTTATTACCGATTCTAAAGGGAGATTCGATTCGAAATAGACTAATCAGAGCTATCATCTCGAGAGAGCGTGTTAAAATCTTACTGATATATCATGGTTTTTACCGGTTTTATGCCATGATATATGTCTTTTATCGAGTCTTTTATATTGCTTCGAGTCTTTTTAGAGTCTTTTACAGGTTTATACACATTTGGGATCTTTTGGATGATTTGGAGCATTTCTGGAGCTTTTGGAGCATATGCAGATACAGAGTCATGCAGAGACGACAGAAGTTTGGCATTCGTTGAAGAACTTTCCGCCGATGGATCGAGCTAATATTTTGAGACACGATATATCAATGAGTTATCTTTCATCTGGAAGTAGTTTGAGATTATTCTAACGGTGCGATCAAAAGTTATGCCAGTTTTCGTGGAAGCAGTCCAGTCTGTCACGTGAATAGAGTAAGCCGAGTTCATAACCATGAGTGTCGATCGACACTAGCAATGGTGACGATCGACACTGACCAACTCTGACGCGGAATTTAACATTTAATGAATTGCAAAGTGGCCCAAAACTTCCAGAAAGTTAACAAAAGATCCCAGATCGTGTTTAGCCTTATAAATTAGGTTTTTAGGTTTTATTAAACAATCTTCTTCTTTGTGTTTACTTTGGAGAGAGCTTGGAGCTAGGGGCTGATCTTATACTCTGTTTCTCCTTTGAGAGAAGATTTCAAACACCTCTTTCTCTATTCTAATTTATATGATATCTATTTATTTCATGTCTTTGATTTCCATGGATATGTCTGAGTAGTTTCATAGTTAGGTTTAGGGTTTTCAAGGGTTTTTGATGAATTGTTGAATTGATTATATTATTGGGATTAATTGTTAGAGTTCTTCGCCTTAGGTTGTTCTCAAAGCTAATTCTATGAGGCACGACAGTGCAATTGGAATTTAGATCTTAGGTTGATTGATTAGGCACGATAGTAAAATTGATAATCTGATATATCTAGGGTGAGCAAAATTACTTATTCGCAAAGAAATTTGGTTTAGGGATTTTGTGAACATATCGAACCTGAACGTTAAGGCTGATTTATATTCTTAGGATTTGCAAAGAAATTTGGGAGTCTGGAATTTAGATTTAGATAGTTTTCGCAACGACAGTTGGTTAATTATAGCTTAGTGATTTGAGTTCTAGAACGGTTCTTAATTATAATCCCAATAATTGATTGATTCGCAGTTCTGACGATTCCTAAGATTTCCCTATGCCTAGCGTCTTTCTCCATTGATTTACATCTCGTTTACTTATTTGCTTTATTTTCTTTAATTACAATATTTCTTATTTAGCTTAATACTTTTACTGACAATCTATTGTGTAACCAAGTCCTTGTGGATTCGATCCCTAAGTACTACAGTGATCTCTTAATTTGAGAGAGTAGCTCAGGGTAAATTTGAGCATATCAAATTTTGGCGCCGTTGCCGGGGACTTAGAGTTTACCATTAGATTTAGGTTTAAGTTTTTGTCTAAATTTTTTATTTTATTTTGTTACTAATTTCGTTCTTTCTCTCTTTCTTGTGTGTTTCAGGAACTAGCTGAGTTAGAACGAAGACCCCGGAAAGCGAAGGATTCAGCGGTGATGTTGCGTGTTATCATCAGACCCGACGAAGCTGGAGTCCTCCGAGACAGAGAAGGTCTTCCATACAATGACGCAGGACAAAGGATCGATGAAAACGGCCAGTTGATTGAGGAGGTCATTCAGGACGATGGTGTCGCTCGACACCATGCAGAGGAAGTAGGTGGTGTCGATCGACACCAGCCGGTTGCTGTCACTGGTAACGTTGTTCAAGGTGCAGCTGGTGCCGTTGTTCAACGTAGGATGACACTAGGAGATTACAACCGGCCTGAGCAATTCTATGCCAACCGGTGTGCTATCCGCCCGTCCTACACCTCGAAGCCTCAAGATTCGAAGCCTTTCCAGAGCAGTGACACCTTCACGAGGAACTACGGCTCGTCTTCCTACCAGAACATTCCTCCGCCGACATCTACGAGCAAGATGGAATCCATGTTAGAGCAGGTTCTGGAAGGATAGCAAAAGATTACTGTGGATTTCAACGGAAATATCGATGCTCTGTATACTGATCTTAATGGCAAGATTGAGCAGCTAAACGTTCATGTCAAGAAGCTCGACACTCAAGTTGCACAGACTGCCGAAGCTGTGAAGAGACAAGACAATACCCTTCCAGGAAGGACATACGCTAATCCAAGGTATCAGTGCAATGCCATTATGTTGAACGGTGATATCAGTGCTGAAGAATTTGAGCAAATGGATGAGAAATTTTTAGCCATGCTATTGGAGGATATCGACGACAAAGATGTTGTGATTCCGGAACACGTGTCGATCGACATGGACCACTTGTGTCGATCGACACCAGCTGCAAAAGATGACATGAACTCGAATCGAGATGACCAGTGTCGATCGACACTCTCTCTTAGTATCGATCGACATGCCTCGCAGGCTGTTGTAGAAAGTGCTGAAATACCCAAGTCTGACACAGAAAGTGTCGACAAGCCCATTCCGCCTTACCCTAAGGCTGCTGTTTCCTATGATGCTTTGGTTAATAAGATAAGTTGGCAATTTCCAGAGGTTCACGAATTTTGTAATTTACCACGTGTGAAGGAAGTTATCGACAAGGCATACGCTAAAGAGATTAGTCTTAATGATGCTGTGGATCTGATTTATCTCGAGTGTGCACCGATTCTTATCAGCAGATTACCAGGGAAGATCCCAGACCCAGTCGATATTCCAACTCCATCATTGAGGAAATTGCCTAAGAAAAAGGATAAGAATGTTTGTGATAAGCTGGAAACAGGGAATTCGCACAACCAAGAGGTGAACAAGCTTCACTCTAAGGACTTCACTGCAAAGAATCTTAATGCTGGTGGTAGAAAGAAGAAACCACAGAGAAGAGCAGTGATAGAAGAACCTCTTATGACCTTGATACCTAAGAAGCGAGTTGGTGATACAATTGAGTATAAGCTGCAGTATGGAGTTACCTCAAGAACATTTGCTAAGGTTCGAGCCATCATCACTCCTGAGTTTAAGGCAAAAGGACAAGCCGCTATGGATGAGATGATGCACAGGATTCTCAAACCCAAGATGCTGAACCTTAGTAAAGATATCCATGTAGCCAGTACGTGTCGATCGACACGAACCACTTGTGTCGATCAACACGCTCCACCAGTTGGTCCGCAGTTGTCTACAACAGCTGGTTTTTGGGATGATCTCAATGTTGCTAGTCTGCGAGTTGTTGTTAAACAGAAAGCTCCACATCCTACACTTTATTCACCTCAGGAAAAGCAAAGGTACGTAATTTCTAAGCCCAAATCATCTAATATCATCAAAAAGACTTTTCGTGGTACAAAAACTGTTTTACAGTTAACCAAGCCACGAGATTCTCGTATAGCGCTTGTTTGTTCTATTGATGATTTTGTAGGGGAAAGAAGTGTACCACCCAGGCGAATGTCTCATCCGGCTGATGTTCCTCATTACCTTGGTCGTCCTCATGCACCTAATGCTTACACTCCACCATGGATGAAGCGACAATTCTCTGAGAGACATCCATTTGCACCCACTCGTCCACCATATGTCCGTGCTTCAGCATATTCAAGCTAATGACTGTTAAACAAGCGCTTAGTGGGAGGCAACCCACTGGTACATTTACTTTAGTTTTTCTTTACCTTTAGTTATTTTTTGTTTTATTTTGCATTTTTGTTAGTCATGAACCTTGATAACTTGATTAGTATACTATGTGTTGTTGCTTAATATTTGCTTGAGTATTCTTAATTAGCTACAGGTTACGGTTTGTGTGCGTACCAAATCTACAACCTGTCTGCAAAAATCTATGTCAGCAACTCATTCAGCCGCAGTCGTTCATGCTTGGTGTCGATCGACACCAGGCTGGGTGTCGATCGACACTAATGGCAACACATAGGTAGTTTTCTTGATTTCAACGTTCTTTTCGTTTGTCTTTCTTTTTCACCAAACTCATGCTTCTATAACACTGGAGACAGTGTTGTTTAAGTCTGGGGGAGGTAGTTACTAACGTTGTTTATTATTTTCTTAGAGTCAAAATTTTTTTGTTTTTGTTTTATTGAGTCAAAATTTGTCCGAAACTATAATTTTACCGAGGAATTAACCACAGTTGTAGAAGCTTAAGTGACCATTGATTCAAGTCTGGCATGAATCCGAGACTAATGGAAAAATCAAAGGCCGACCAGTTGACTTGAGACTCCCATACTTCCGCAGAAATCCTTAGTTCTATGGTTTGAACTGTTAACCTCTTCGACGATTTCAGTGTTCTAAGGGCTTGACTTTCTCATCCATACCAGACATGATACAACTTTCGAGGTAATTAAATGGTATTCCTCTCCCCTGTTAGAAGATAGCGAAAAATGATATGTAGAGAGGGGATGAACCGGGGATTCGGTGGCAAACACCATCAATACTCGCGTATCGAACCTTGATATATATAGAGAAGGTTGAATACATTCTTATGAAAAGTTGAAATGATTCTCTTCCGTGTAAAGGGGTAGGAAAATTTCCCGTGACCTCATTATTTTACATGGATATAAGAGATGATCAGCAAAGGCCGCGGCAAGGTTAGGATTTTTCCGTGATACCATTATTTGCTTGCCTCTTTGTGCTTTTATTAAGAGAAAAAAAAATATAATAAAAAGGGAATAAATAAAAGAATAAGTCTGGGGGAGAGAAAGAGTATCATATGTTGTGTATGTTGTCTTGTCTTGGTATTGAATGACGATAAAGTCTAGAAGGTTCTGGGCATTGAGATCTGACATGAGGAGCGCAGTGATGAAGACCTTACGGGAGATTATGTTGCAAGGTTGTGGGTATTATCAGGAAAACTGTGAATGCTTGCGATGAATTACATGGTGGTCTAGATCTTGTCAGGTAAGAGTTTCTAGTGGCTTAACTAAGGTTAATGTGATTGTGGTATTCTGATGACGTTGTGAGTTTCATGTTTTCAAACTTCTTCCCTGTATTCAGTTTTCTGTTTGCTTGAGGGCAAGCAAAAGCTAAGTCTGGGGGAGTTGATATATCATGGTTTTTACCGGTTTTATGCCATGATATATGTCTTTTATTGAGTCTTTTATATTGCTTCGAGTCTTTTTAGAGTCTTTTACAAGTTTATACACATTTGGGATCTTTTGGATGATTTGGAGCATTTCTGGAGCTTTTGGAGCATATGCAGATGCAGAGTCATGCAGAGACGACAGAAGTTTGGCATTCGTTGAAAAACTTTCCGCCGATGGATCGAGCTAATATTTTGAGACAAGATATAACAATGAGTTATCTTTCATCTGGAAGTGGTTTGAGATTATTCTAACGGTGCGATCAAAAGTTATGCCAGTTTTCGTGGAAGCAGTCCAGTCTATCACGTGAATAGAGTAAGCCGAGTTCATAACCATGAGTGTCGATCGACACTAGCAATGGTGACGATCGACACTGACCAACTCTGACGCGGAATTTAACATTTAATGAATTGCAAAGTGGCCCAAAACTTCCAGAAAGTTAACAAAAGATCCCAGATCGTGTTTAGCCTTATAAATTAGGTTTTATTAAACAATCTTCTTCTTTGTGTTTACTTTGGAGAGAGCTTGGAGCTAGGGGCTGATCTTATACTCTGTTTCTCCTTTGAGAGAAGATTTCAAACACCTCTTTCTCTATTCTAATTTATATGATATCTATTTATTTCATGTCTTTGATTTCCATGGATATGTCTGAGTAGTTTCATAGTTAGGTTTAGGGTTTTCAAGGGTTTTTGATGAATTGTTGAATTGATTATATTATTGGGATTAATTGTTAGAGTTCTTCGCCTTAGGTTGTTCTCAAAGCTAATTCTATTAGGCACGACAGTGCAATTGGAATTTAGATCTTAGGTTGATTGATTAGGCATGACAGTACAATTGATAATCTGACATATCTAGGGTGAGCAAAATTACTTATTCGCAAAGAAATTTGGTTTAGGGATTTTGTGAACATATCGAACCTGAACGTTAAGGCTGATTTATATTCTTAGGATTTGCAAAGAAATTTGGGAGTCTGGAATTTAGATTTAGATAGTTTTCAAACTACAGTTGGTTAATTATAGCTTAGTGATTTGAGTTCTAGAACGGTTCTTAATTATAATCCCAATAATTGATTGATTCGCAGTTCTGACGATTCCTAAGATTTCCCTATGCCTAGCGTCTTTCTCCATTGATTTACATCTCGTTTACTTATTTGCTTTATTTTCTTTAATTACAATATTTCTTATTTAGCTTAATACTTTTACTGACAATCTATTGTGTAACCAAGTCCTTGTGGATTCGATCCTTAAATACTATAATGATTTCTTAATTTGAGAGAGTAGCTCATGGTAAATTTGAACATATCACTTACATTGGTTATATAAAATGGACGAGCATATATAAGGAAACTGATATGGGATTCCAACAACATCTAGTGTCCAATAATTAAGCTAAATCGCAATATTGTTATCCGAGGCTAAACCCCATCGTACTCCTTTACCACCCGTTATTTTGATGAAAATATTTCCATCTAAATATTGGTGAATATTATTTCTAGCATACAAAATATGAATATTTATGAAATATCTCTTTTTAACACCCATGCTACTAGCGAATTTTGAAATTGAATTAGTCTCTCCTACTCTCTAACAAACATATAGTAGTACTAAAGTTTTCTAATGAGTGAAAACCCAATCCACTTTCGTGATTAAAGTTACATAATTTTTTCCATACAACCCAAAGAAGACATGGTTACATACATTATAACTCTACAAGAAATCTGAAATAACACTTTTTAACTTTATCGTTAAACTTTGGAGGACTTTAAAGCATGACAGATTACGTACAGTACATAAAACACATAACTATTTTAATTATACATTAATAAAACGTACAATAACAGACGAGAACATCTAATGAAAAACAATTGCTAGAATTAGACAAAAGATCATAAAAAAATAAATCAAAAATTGCAACCACATATAGATTTGCAGAAGTAGATAGACAGGTGCAACAATAAAACGTTTTTCATAGTAATATCATTAAATGAGGGATTGTATTACAATGTACCAGTTTTCGGGTGTCCCTTAAATGGAGGCGGTGAAGGTTCCATTTAATGTCAAAGAGTCATATCAAAATATTAGAAGGAAGAGAGACTTCAATGCCCTAGGACACTTCAAAGTATAGATGTTAATTTTCTTACTCGACTTCTGTTGGGATAATAAGATTTTAATTTTATATGTCCCCTAAGTTTGAGCCTATTTGAGGATAATTTTAATCTCGATAGAGAGGTATACATGTTTAGGTCCAGAAAATTTTGTATCCACTGAAATGTGAAGAAAAAAAGAAAATTAAAATTGTTTTAAATGATTCTGAAAGTCACTTAAACCCCCCTTTTACACTTCAAAGGGGACTTCCACAAACATATGTTTTAATTAACACCATAATTTTTGTTAGGGATTTTAAGTGAAACAAAGATTCTTTGATGTTATGTCTTTTAACAAAAAAAAAACTAAAAGATTCCTTGATGTTTTTTTTAATAATATTAAACAAATGGATAGGCGCTAAGCGAAACATATAGTCTAAAATGCTTCATCGAAACCTAGGTGAATTTTAGACATTTTAGACGTTTATATAATATAGAATATATCCCTATATATAAAGGATAATGTTCTTTTTTAGCGTGCCACATCATCAATTCATTGCTTAATGTTATGACACCTAACATAACTCAAATTTAAGATTTATAATCTAATAACTCTAATTTTATTAGGTCAATTTATATTGTTGAGACATTGTCCTAGTGGTTAAACCCCTTGATTACCAAAAATATATGGGTCTTGAAGATCATAGGTTCGATTCACATTAGGAGTCTACTCTCCAAATGACAGTTAAATTATATGGTTTAGGTCTGATGTATGGGCCCAAGAGTCCAGAACCTCCTAATCAAAAAAAAAAAAAAATGGACATACATTTAGTTTACTATAAAAAAACTTTGGACATACACCTTTTAATTTTTTATCGTACTTAACTTCATGGACTCAAATTAACTTGATCGATTTTTATTGACTCGAATAAATAATAAACATAAACTATCGATTAGTCATTGCTTTTTATTTTAATTATATTTTTGATAATCATATTTGAGTATTTCAAAATTATAAATTCTTACATCCATAAAAAAATCCGTTTAAAACCCCAAATTTGAAGGTAACTTACTTTCCAATGGAATATAAGGTATAAAAATATTATTCACTTGAATGGTGAGCTTAGGGATATGAATGCTTTGGAAAGAAAGTGGTAGGCGCGACATGGTCGATGCTAAGTTTAAAAAACATAAGAAAACAAATAAGGTTGTTTTGCATATTTTTATAATAAAAATTTTGCTTGACAAAAAAAAAATTGAATAATTGTTAAAAAAATAAAATTTGAGATTTTTTAAATTCATTTGGAAAGAAATACAAAAACTGCTACTGATGTATACCTTTTGTTTTAATTTAATTATCTTTTTGGAAAAAAACAAAAGAAAACAAAAGTTAACTGGGATATTTATACCACTAGACTAAAAAAACTTCTACTTAATATAAACGCCGAAAATATATTTATCTATAAATCGACCACAAGAATGGGCTTAGTCCGTTTCTGCTTAGGGCTGGCCCTGGCGGGCGGTCACTAAAAACCTAACGTCTAAAACGCTTACTCGATGCTTACACGAATTTTAGACATTTTGCATTTATATAATATAGAATGTATGCTATACAATACGTAGCTTAATTTCACAATTATTCGTTAAGAAGAGATTATTATCTAAGACATTTTAAATTAAAGCAAATGTTTGTTTTTGTCCGCCAACTTTTTTATTTTTAAACCCAAATGGGCATTTGATACAAGTGAAAGCAAAATACAACTCTATTTAGATTTGAAGCCCAAGCAAGGCCCAAATAGATCGATATATTAAACAAATACATGTGTATGACATGCAACTTCTGTAGAGTTGAGGATGGAAAGCTCCGCCGCTTCATCCTCCGCTGACTGCACGGACCATTAAATCAGCTTGGAAACATCGCCGTCAGCTGATGCTTTCGAGAAGACACCATGCCTTCCTTTCTGCATATCGCTTGTGATTCTTCTTCGGCTAAAACATTTGGTGCTCCTCTTCAGTCTTCACCGCCTCTTCCGTTGGAAAATTGAACTCTTCCTTTGAATAGAAGCTTCACTCCACTGTCTGACCACTGAGGTAGACAGACTATGTCCTTTATAAGAAAAACCAAGTAGAGCCATCGAGATTTTGATATGAACAGTCGTTGAAGAAGGGGATAATCATGCCTTAGTTTATAATCGATCAATTGAATCAAAAGCCAAATCAATCGAAAAGATCGATTGCATCAACTAATAACCCAATCGATCTAAAGCCAAGACATGATCTAAATACAAGACAACAAATCAAAACCGACACAATGTCAGAATTTTTACCAGCATAAAGGCGGTCCTATATACATCAAGCTTATGTCTAAATTAAAGCAAATAAATATGGTAGAATCTCACAATTGTTGTTCTTCGAAGTTTTTTTTTTCTTTATGTTTTACAGAAATAAAAATAGGATTTTTAGTAATAAAACCCCTTAGATAAATCGTAATGAAAAAACCCTTTCGCCTACATTGCCGTTAGAATTAAACCATTGCATTTTCTAAAATTTTAAAACAATAAAAACTCCACAAGATAAATTGTAAAAAAAAACCACTCAATTATTTTTAATGAAAAAACCTTTCAAGTTTAAATTCTTTAATGAAAAATCTTTGTCTACAATACCGTTAAAATTGGGCTAAATTTAAAATGCATAATTTTTTTGGGTCAAAAACGATACGACATGTTCTAAAACGAAAAAATGTTCAAACATGTTGTAACATAAAATTCTTAATAAGAAGATTACATAGAACATCAAAATCAAATATATTGCAACATAAAAATCCAAAAAAACAAGATTTCATACTAGATATTGAGTTTATTGGGTAGTCTTTTATCTCTTTGAATGACTATTACCACTATATTATAATAAACAACCATATCATAGGTTTCTGGATCTGCCAAAAGTTTTTTTTTATTTAGAACATTTAAATTCATGTCGTTTTCATTTTAGAATATATCATGTCATTTTTTACTCTAAAAAAACCGTTGTATTTTAAATTTAACCTAATTTTAACAGTATTATAGATAGATGGGTTTTTCCATTAAAGAATTTAAATTTGAGGAGTTTTTTTTATTAAATATATAATTGATGATTTTTTTATAATTTATTTTTAGCTGAAGGGGTTTTATTATTAAAAACCCATAAAAATATTGTTAAAATGAAGAACAGACTGAACAGTAGAGCAAAAAGAGTAAAATTTATTGGGCCCATTAGAAAAAATGTTTAAAAGCCCACTAATGACTCAATGCCAAATCTTCAACTGCTCAATATCAGCAGCGTCTATAGGCAAATCCAATTGGTCTCTCTCCGCCGAGCCAATCCTTTGATTCTCCTCTGATTGGTATTTCAAGCTCTCTGTGCTGCTTTTTTGCGTTTGCGTTCGAAGCAGAAGATATGGTACGCATTTCATCAACCCTCTTCTCTTCACTGTTTTAGTTTTTACCGGTTAAGATTTTTTTCTTGTTCTCTGAAAATTTTCTCGAACCCTAATTCCTCCATTCTTATTCTCACTCGAATTCAAATTGAAATTGGAATCGCGGATGTTTTAAAAACTAGATTTTTGGTGTTTATGTTGATGTTTCAGCTCTGATTCTCAGGATCTGTTCTGATTCATGTGTTTAATTTTTGTCACTTGTCTAATTCGTATGTGCTCTGATTTAGTCTTTTTCTATTCTTAAGCTCTTTCTAATATCTGTATTAATCAATTTCGTTTGATACTTTCAGTCATTTTCTTTGGATTGAATATTCTCAATGTTAGTCATTGATACAGTGAGTAGTTTAGTTTTATCATTACATTTCTCAATTGATGATGTTTTCTTACATTGTTTGAAAAATTGCTCTGTTTTAGTTACATTAAATTCGGGTTTTGTGTGGCTTTTTTCTTGGTAGATTTGGACTTCTATTAACTTTAGACTCTTTAAGTTTCTGAAGTTTTATATGATCCTAGTGAATCTTCCTTTGGTGTTTGATTCGCCATTGGCTATATGTCATTTTTATATTGCTAACTAAAATATGTTTTATATGTTGTAGGCAACTCTTGAAGATTCTTTCCTTGCAGATCTTGATGAATTATCTGACAATGAAGCAGAATTGGTGAGTGTTGTAAACAATTTTGATTACTATCTGTTTCCACATTTTTGTTTTTGTTATATTATAGAAACTATGGTTTTAATTGTGGTTTGGTCAATTATTCATATTCAGGACGAGAATGATGGTGATGCTGGAAAAGAGGAAGAAGATATTGACATGGATATGGCAGACTTAGAGAATCTTAACTATGATGATCTTGATAGTGTTTCTAAGCTACAGAAGACTCAGAGATATGCTGATATAATGCAGAAAGTGGAAGAGGCTCTTGGAAAAGATTCTGATGGAGCGGAGAAAGGAACTGTGTTAGAAGATGATCCTGAGTACAAGTTAATTGTGGATTGCAATCAACTCTCTGTTGATATCGAGAATGAGATAGTCATCGTCCACAACTTTATCCGTGACAAGTACAAACTTAAGTTTCAAGAGCTTGAGTCTCTGGTGCATCACCCAATTGATTATGCTCGTGTTGTGAAGAAAATTGGCAATGAGACTGATTTAACCCTTGTTGATCTTGAAGGCCTTCTTCCTTCTGCTATTATCATGGTTGTTTCAGTTACTGCTTTAACTACGAAAGGGAACCCACTGTCGGAGGATGTCTTGCAAAAGACAATAGAAGCTTGTGATCGGGCTCTAGATCTTGATTCCGCACGGAAGAAAGTTCTTGACTTTGTTGAAAGTAAGATGGGATCTATAGCACCAAATCTGTCCGCCATTGTTGGGAGTGCTGTTGCAGCCAAGCTCATGGGGACTGCTGGAGGTTTATCAGCATTGGCGAAAATGCCTGCCTGTAATGTTCAACTTCTGGGCCACAAGAGGAAGAACCTTGCTGGGTTTTCTTCTGCAACGTCACAGTCTCGTGTGGGTTATCTGGACCAGACAGAGATTTTCCAAAGCACACCTCCTGGACTTCGGATGCGTGCTAGCAGGCTCTTGGCTGCAAAATCGACTTTGGCAGCAAGAGTTGATGCTACTAGAGGTGACCCATCAGGCACAAATGGAAAAGCTTTCAGGGAGGAAATCCGCAAGAAGATTGAGAAGTGGCAAGAACCTCCTCCTGCAAGGCAGCCTAAGCCACTTCCTGTTCCTGATTCTGAACCGAAAAAAAGAAGAGGTGGTCGCCGTCTGAGAAAAATGAAAGAAAGGTAGCCTATTTCATCCTACTTTGTGGCTGTAATGACTGTAGTTGGAATTCTATTACTTGTTGCATTATTACCTTTCTCTTTTTATCAGGTATGCAGTGACAGACATGAGGAAACTAGCCAACAGGATGGCTTTTGGTACACCTGAAGAGAGTTCTCTAGGTAAACTAACTTGTACATGTACTTGTTAATTGCCATTTTTAAAGGCTCTTAGTCTAATATCTACTCTTCATGATGATAGGTGATGGATTAGGTGAAGGCTATGGGATGCTTGGCCAAGCGGGAAGCAACAGGCTACGAGTTTCCAGTGTTCCAAGCAAGCTGAAACTTAATGCTAAAGTCGCCAAGAAGTAAGTGTTCCTCCATTTCTCCTTCTGTTTTTACAATTTTTTCGTAATGATCTTGTTCCGTACGTCCATCATATCTTAACTTTTAACCCTTATAAGATTAATCTGTAATGTTCATGTTATATATTTACATCATATATATCTCCTCCGCATATAGTGAATCTGTAACCCTTATAGTGAATTTTTTATCAATGGCTTTACAGGCTCAAAGAAAGACAGTATGCAGGTGGTGCGACTACCTCTGGTTTGACATCGAGCCTTGCTTTCACCCCTGTGCAGGTACAAACATCTTATCAAATGTTTTTATCTTTAGTGATCCATTTGCATCGCTGCCTGACTTTAGAAAGTCCAATTTATTTGACAGGGAATAGAGCTGTGCAATCCTCAAGCTTTAGGATTAGGCAGTGGGACTCAAAGCACTTACTTCTCAGAGTCTGGAACCTTCTCAAAGCTCAAGAAGATTTAAATTTGCTAGTGAGAGAGAAAGAGACTAGTTTTCAAGTGTTGGAAGCCGAGCACACGCTTTGGATTTTATCTTAGTAGCTGATGGTGTAAATGAATAAATACACAAAGATAGTGCTATCTATTTTTCTTGCTGTGTTTTAAGGTTTCTGTCACTAAGGAGACAAGAGACACTATTTAGATACGGAGTCCCTCCCGAATCACTTGTGGCACCACCAGACCTTATAAGGTTGGATGCAAATTCAGCTAAGAAAATGTTATTGTTAACTCTGAAACTCAATCTCTAGTGAATACCAGGTTTTGAAAATGGTTTTTATCCGTCAGTGAGGTTTATTAAGACTCATTTTGATACTTCTTTGAGTTATGGGATCAGTGAAACGAACAAACATTACAAAAGAACTGAAGAGACTTAGGGTCTTTCGTTTATACTTTTATTCATGTTTGCTTGACCATAGTACCATAGTGCAAGCATTCTTATTCATATCTATGACTGATCATTAACCTATAAGAAAAAGGAAAAAAAAATATTTGATGCTCCGTCTACAGAGCCAGACTTATTGAATGTTTTTCAAGAACCTATAAGAATGTTACATACTTGCACAATGAAACACAAACATAACAACACAAGAAACTCCAATTCATTTCGAGATTTTAGCGGCTAGTTCTCTAACAAGTTTAGCAGCGACCATTGCCGTCATACCATCAACAGTGTCACGTTGCGGGTTGAACTCGACAACATCAGCCCCGACCACATCTGCTTGAAGGTTATGTAAGATGTTAAGGACATCTCGGAAAGAGAGACCTCCCGGTTCGATATGGGACACACCAGGTGCAAATGCTGGATCGAGACAGTCGACATCGATCGAGATGTAAACACCCTTTACTCCTTCCCCTAGTTTCTGTATAAATCCATTCAATATATGACTTAAAAATGGTACCAAGAGAACAAAACCTCTACTAAGGACTGAATATAAAGCACGGACCGAATTCCTGAAACGAAAGCTGATTCGAACAGTGATTTATAACCGCAATTTTTCAAATGGAATGTCTAAATTTATGGAGAGAAGAGATACCAGATTTTCCAAAATTTCGCGATCTTTTGAGAAAGTTCGCATCTCATACTGTTCTACTCCAAATCTCTTGCCTTGTTCCCGTCCTTCCTGGTTTATCGATCTAATCCCAACCTACAGTAAAGTTGTGATTCTCCTTAGCAATATCTTTCCAACAGATTTGTGATGTATAAGTTTATAACACAACAGAAACATTGAACAAACCTGTAAAAGCCGCCGAGCATAGCCACCTTCCATGATACGAGCAAAAGAAGAAGCATGAGAGTACTTGTTTCCTTCGAAACAATCATATATATCAGGATGTGCATCAAAATGAAGAATGTCTACAGGTCCTCCAAGCTTCTCAGAAACCGCTCTCACAACGGGATAAGAAATGGAATGGTCTCCACCTAAGACTAGTGGGCGCAATGGCTCCTGATACGGTATAGCAAACAAAATCTCAGTATAAACTTTTAGAATCATTGACCTTAAACTGATATGTCAATCAAATATGTGAACATAAAAAAACTATAGTTCCTAAACACCACCAGGATGATCCAATAAGCATCACGAAAGAGTAAATACAACTCTGTTCTATCTCAAACACTAAAATGTCAAAAGTGACTTCACAGATTTGAACATCGAAGCCTATAAACAGAATACGTAAGGCGGCATAACACTAGAGCTAATGGTCAAAAATAGCTTACCTCTTCCATCACAAGCTTCACAGATTCACTTATAACATTCATCAATCTATCATCATCAACCCCACAATCTCTAATTTCTTGTACAGGAACATCTCCAACATCAGTTAAAACCCGCGGATCCTTTAACTCCTTCCCTACAGTTCATCCCACAAATTAACATCAAGAACAAACAAATACACCACACAAATTGGTATAAACCAAACATCAATGACTCTATAAACCATAAACCATAAATAGCACAAACCAAAATATACCAAATTCAGAATCAAGATTGTTCCTTTACAAAACATGAAACTTTCCAACAATTCAAACTCATGTTACCTTCTTCAGTGGAAGAGTTAGTGCTGCCACACCAAATAGCTTCTCTAATACGAGGAGGAGCAAAAGCTGGACCTTGAAGAAAAGAAGAGTTATGACCAAGTGGTACTCCAAGAAGAGATGTTGAAGCTTTAGCTCCACCTAAAAGACGAACTAACTCTCCCTAAACACAAATACACACAATAATCAAATAAACAGAGAGACACATAAACATTTAAATGATAAAGCTTCAAACTTTATATACATAAACAGATAGAAACATAAACATTTAAAGGATAAAGATTCAAACTTTACATACATAAACAGATTGAAACATATAGATTAGAATGATAAAGCTTCAAACTTTATATACTTTGAGTTTAGCCCTTTTACGAATCAGAGTTAACAAAGCATCAATGACACAATTTTGCCCTTTCTCAATTAAAGAAGCAGAGACGCTTATGAATGAAGCAGAATTGAGTTTATATACATAAAAACATAAACATTTAAATGATAAAGCTTCAAACTTTACATACTTTGAGCTTAGCCCTTTCACGAATCAGAGTTAACGAAGCATCAATGACACGATTTTGCCCTTTCTCGATTAAAGAAGCAGAGACGCTTGTGAATGATGCAGAATTGAGTTTCTTGAAACAGTGGATTCCTCTTCTCCCAATAATCTTCGACATATCTGAAATTTTTATAAGATTTTGAACAATTTTCAAATGCAAAGGTAAGATCAGGCGAGAAGATTTAACGTAGATTGATGAATAATGAGAGAAGAGAAGAAAAAATTGGATCGAGAACTCACTGATCAAAGTTTAGCGACACAATTAGTGATGATTCGTTTTGAGAAATCACTATTTGCCTATTTGGCCGGTCGGAGTTTTCAGAGCTACGAGAACGAATTAGTGACAAGTCATTCTGATTTATTATTGTATCCTCTAATTTTTTGTTTATCCTAAAATTAAATATTACTCCCTTTCTTTCTTTAAAAAAGTGTCACTTTAACACATTTCACACAAATTAAAATAAATAAATTTTTTATTTTATATCTGTATAGAATAAGTGGTTAAAATAATTATGAGTTAAGGTTAAATTACTAAATTGAAGTCAAAAGTTATATGGTAAACATAAAATGATTTTTTTTGTAAAACAAAAATAAAACTCTAGAATAATATTCTTTGGTATTTACCATTTAAACCCTTGCAAATATTAGTGGCTAGCTTTCGTCACCACTTTGTGGAAAATCGTTAGATATGAATACTCAGAATTAGACTATCTCCAATGGTTTGCTCTATTTTTTGAGGAAAAATAGAGATTTTAAAAAATAAAGGAGGAATTTGCTCCAATGGTTGCTTCTATTTTTTATTTTTTAAATAGTATTTAAAATATAAAAAAAAATTTTTATTAATTAATTTATACAAAAACTCTTCACTTTCTAATTTTACAAATTTGACCCACTCATTTTGTTCTATAACAATAGTTCAATAAAAATCTAATTTTACTAAAATTAAACATTTTATTATAAAAAGAACATTGTCATTTCGAGCTTCAAAGTAACTATTAAAGTAAGAATTAAAAGTGACAACGCCATTTCGAGCTTCAAAGTAAGAATTATGCATTGAAAAAAATTAAAGAAGATGACAAACTTTTATTTAAAGACTTAACTACCATAGAAGATCCAAACATTCGTGCACATTTTCAAACTCGACAACAAGAAATCTTAAGGAAAATAGTCGATCAAGAAGCTCTAACTGCATCTACTTCGTTTGGACAATATTTTAGAGATCTTGGTGGATCGGGAAGTGATTTTTCAAATTATTAAGTCACTAGTTTATGTTGTGTTAAATATGTTTTCTTTCAACGAAAAATTTATTTTCAGTTTTTGTTTTTAATTTCATGTTTTAGTTGTTCTTTTTAAAAAATTTATCATCTCTCATGTAAAATGTATTTCTAATTTAATACATGTTTTTTGTTGCATGTTATCATAATTCGATAACAAAATTTCAAATATAGTTGTATATAAGTATATAAATGAACACATAATTTTGTTTTAGTATAAAATAAATACATATATAAAATTGAATGATTATATTGTAAATAAAAAAAGTATTCCTCTAAAAATAGAGGAATGAATAGTGTTTCTCTAAATATAGATAAACACTATTCATTCCTCTATTTTTAGAGCAATGTATAGAGAACCATTGGAGATGATTTTGCTCTAAAAATAGAATATCATTGGAGATGCTCTTACATATATCATTATAAATTAATTAAGATTTCTTGATGCTTTTGAGCTTCTTCCAATAGAATATACAAACGTATCCCACTCAAACTAAAACAGATTAACAATAACTACAGTAAAACCTCTATAAATTAAGGGAAATTTGACGATTTTGCCATAAGTTTGAGATAACATTTTAGGGTTGCCATTTTGTGGATGGACTTTCAGCCCATGCCATTTTGGTGGCATAGTAAATGTGAAGTAGTGAAACTACCCTTATCAATTTTGAAAACTTCAGACGCACGGGAATAATACGTGTCTAGGTTCGTGTCATTGGTGATAGTTTCTTTCTACTTTGTACACAAAGGACAAAGCATTTAATGAAGAGAAAATGGGTGGTTTTCATATAAGAACAAATGGTGAAGCAAATATCCAATCGAGTAGGAGGGGTAAAGTCGACAGTGGTGGAAAACCGAGCGGTCTGAGTCATGGACAAGAACTGATTGTTGATGTCGTCCACAAAGACATTGTTTCCTTGACACGAGGTGTGAGCCTTGGTGGACAAGAACTGATAGTTAATGTCATCCACACCGACGATATTTCCTTGCCAAACGGTGTGAGTCCAGGTGTACAAGAACTAAGTGTTGAAATCGTCCACAACGACATTGTCTCCTTCCCAAGGACTTTTGAAGTGAGAGACACATCAGGTGGGCAGGTGGTGCAAAGTTTGTCTCCCATTGGATTTAGTCTGGGATTGGATGATTTTTTTTCTTGAAGTAGGGCAGAATGGGGCGTGGACAAGAGTAATGTCGTGGACAAGTGTTTAGAATTTGGTGACATTGTCCATGATTTTGGATGTGATGGCGCGACATGATTTAACTCTCAACGTTCATATTGTTCTTACTTGTGGATGAAAAATAGATTCTTTGAGAGACAAGATTAAAAATTAGATACCCGAGTCCCGGGGACAAAAGATCTAGGAAACGGAAAAAACGTGGACGATGTAAGACAAGTCCTGAGTCGTTCTCAGAAGGTAACTAGTGTTTCGTTGACCAAAATCTCATGAACAAAAATTTTCATAAATAAATCAAGCACACTTACAAAAAGCTCATGAAGGAGGCGATGTAAACGGAAAACATCAAGATACTTTTCTTTGTCGCGGCGACACTACGAAGGAGCAGAGAAAGAAAGAAGAAGATGAACAGTCCTTTTGATGTGTGAAATGTGAGTGTGAAGAGAGTTTTGTCGCTACTATGATATTTTTTGGAAGAATATTTTTTTTTTCTACATATCTCTGATTACTCAAAAAAACACAACTTCCCAGGACATGTAATAGATCAATAGGAGAGAGAAACATTTTTTTTGCCTTCAACCCTTCGTCGCGTATATTTTACGGAAACTAAAAGGAAGAGCGTTTATATCATTGCATAGCAGCATAAATGACATGTTTGAAATGACAGGTTTCACAAGAAGATTCCGGTTCTCATCCACAATGGTAAACCGATATGTGAGTCTCTAATTCAGCTAGAGTACATCGATGAGGTGATACAAACCCAATTCTTCCCTCTGATCCTTACCAGAAAGCTTAAGCTATATTATGGGCAGATTTCATCAACCAAAAGGTAATAAAACTCTTTTTGATTTTTTTTACATTTTTAATTTTATGCATTTTTATTTTCAAAGAATTTATGATTTTTTTTTTGGTTCCGTTATACGACCCAGCATTTAAGGTATGTGGAACAAACAGAGAAGAACAAGTTGCGGCGAAGAATGAATTATTGGAACATTTCAAAACACTTGAAATAGAGCTCGGAGACAAAGCTTACTATGGTGGTGAAATATTTGAATTCGTAGACATAGCCCTAATGGGCTATTACAGCTGGTTCATGCCAAGAAGCAAGGGAAAATGTGTTTTGAACCAGTCCTAGATAGCATTGCTGGAAGACTGAGACACTGCGGTAAATTAGTCAAGCTTGAACAAGATAAGAAAGTTTTTGCTATCTATATTTTCAGACAATATATAAAATCAAAGCTATTTTGTAAGAACTTCCATGGCATGTCTATTTTGTGTTTTGTGGGTTGAAGGTGATATGTTCTAAAGTATAAATATTTGTAGTAAAGAATAAAAATTTGCCTACAAAACTTAGTAAAAAAAAAAACTCCATAGCGTAGCGCGAGTATTTATCTAGTTATTTTAATGGTGAATGACTCTATGAGAGACCCCAACTAATTGTACTTTAAGGGAACCACCCACTGCGGGTCTCCGACCTCATAAAATTATACTCCTTCCATTTCTGAAAGAGTGTCATTTTAGAGTTTTAATTTTGTTTCACAAAGAATGTCATTTTATGTTTTCAATGTAACTAGAGAGAGAGAGAGAGAGGCGGCACATCTGTTAAAAGATAACGCAGGTGTCCTAAGATGAGAGAAAAAGGGAGAGAGAGAGAGAGGGAGAGAGAGAGAGAGAGAAAGAGAGAATAATTTAAATGGTTTGTTGGCAAAGTAGTTTTAATTTGAAAAATAATGTTGAGTTTGGATAGTTTATACTAATAGAAGTAGTGCATACCCATATTTTAAAATTCACTAGGCGCTAGTGGGTCACTCGGGTTGAGGCTAGTGCCTAGTGAACAAATCAGAGATTAAGTAGGAATTATCGGGGATTATTTTTAGACATTTCATGTACATACACCTATATATACCAAAAATTACGTTAAGTTAATTGATGTATAAGGTAGACTAGTTGAGTAGATATCCATGGGCTTACGAATGCAGTCCAAGTTTGAAACTTGGCATGTGCTAAATTTTAATTATTTTCTATTTTGTCTTTAAGGAAGGGTAAAAAGGTAATTTTGTTATTTTACTTCTTCCTCCAACCCACGATTTCTGTAAATCTAAACATAACCGCCATTGACTTTTTTGACATAATCCTTCGTTTTTTCCATTATTTTTGTTATTGAGAGAGAGAGAGAGAGATAATAAGGGTTTACTGTTAAAATTTTACTGATAATAATTTAAACGGTTTGTTGGCAAAGTAGATTTCATTTGGAAAATAATGTTGAGTTTGGATAGTTTATACTAATAGAACTAGTGCATACCCATGTTTTAAAATTTTCTAGGCACTAGTTAGGCGTTCGGGTTGGGCCTAGCGCCTAGTTAACAAATCAGAGATTAAGCATGGATTAATCGGGGATTATTTTAGACATTTTATGTACATACACCTATATATACCAAAAATTACGTTAGGTTAAATGATGTTTGAAGTAGACCGGTTGGTAGATATTCTTGGGCTTAGGAATGCGGCCCAAGTTCAAAACTTGGCATATGCTAAATTTTCATTATTTTTTATTTTGTTTTTAGGGAGGGGTAAAAAGATAATTTTGTTAGTTATCTTCTTCCTCTTACCCACGATTTCTGTAAACTTAAACATAGCCGCCATTGATTTTTTTGACATAATCCTTCGTTTTTTTCTATTGTTTTTGTTGTTTTCATCATAAACTCATAGATCTACCATATCTCATCATTTATATACCTTCAAACATTAAAAATACGAGTTTTAATTTTTTTCTTCGATTTCTTTTCCGATTACAACTAATCTCGGCGGTAGGGAACCCCCCAATGTCTAACTGCTGTTTAATCGGCCGCCTAGTCCACGTTTTAGAACATGTGTGTATACATACTTAACTCCCCTCAAATGAAAACCACATGTATGTTTTTTGAGAAAGTGTAAAGGTTACCAATATTGGTTTGAGTTAGTGGCCGAATCAATGAAAGGTAAAAACATATGCACATAGAAGGATACAAGTTTTATTCTTGTTGGGAGGGAGAATTTAATAAATTCCGCCCTCGACTATGGGAGATGTATAGGTCTTGGTCCTCATCTTTCAGATTATAAGAAAGAAAGAAAGAAAATAGTGTATAGTAGACATAAATCTGTTAGATATTAGTCAGAGATTTGACTAACATGTCGAACTACACAAAAACCCTCAAGAAAATCTTGAGATGAATGCAGAAAAATGTTTGTTGGCAAAGTAGTTTTGGAAAATAATGTTGAGTGTGGATAGTTTGTACTAATAGAAGCGCATACATACTTAAATCCTCTCAAATGAAAACCACATGTAGGTTTTTTGAGAAAGTGTAAAGGTTACAAATATTGGTTTGAGTTAGTGGCTGAATCCATGAAAGGTAAAAACATATGCACATAGAAGGATACAAGTTTTATTCTTTTTGGGAGGGAGAACTTATTAAATTCTGCCCCGACTATTGGAGATGTATAGGTCTTGGTCATCATCTTTCAGATTATAAGAAAAAAAAATGAAAAAAAAAATAGTGTATAGTAGACATCAATCTGTTAGATATTAGTCAGAGATTTGACTAACATGTCGAACTACACATAACTCCTCAAGAAAATCTTGAGTTGAATCAAGAAAAAGGTTTGTTGGCAAAGTAATTTTGGAAAATAATGTTGAGTATGGATAGTTTGTACTAATAGAAGTAGTGCATACATACTTAAATCCTCTCAAATGAAACCCACATGTAGGTTTTTGAGAAAGTGTAAAGGTTACCAATATTGGTTTGAGTTAGTGGCTGAATCCATGAAAGATAAAAACGTATGCACATAGAAGGATACAAGTTTTATCTTGTTGGAAGGGAGAATTTATTAAAGTCTGCCCCTGACTATGGGAGATGTATAGGTCTTGGTCTTTATCTTTCAGATTACAAGGAAAAAAGTGTATAGTAGATATCTGTTATATATTAGTCAGGGATGCTTTGTACAAACTATTAACACAATCCTAGGTCATGGATCATTAATCAAGACTTATCTATTTCCATGACACTAATCAACCTAACTAAGCCAAACTTCCATTTGCAAATCAAGATACTAATGAGCATTAATATCAAGTCCAATATCAAACCATTCTATTGATTAGGGAAGAAAAGCTCATTCAAGTTTTGGTTCAAGAATTTCATCGAACACCTTTCGGACATGAAATTCTATTGATCTAGATTCAGGAGATCAAGCTAAATCTAGCATTACTAGCAACCTAGATGGAGGATAACCAAAGATCTATTCCTAAACAATATCATTAACACAACAAATCATCCTAATCTACCTAGCTCTTAACTCATCTAATGACTACTCACATATGATTGATGAAACTAAACAAACTAAATGAGATATTGAAAGCATAATAAAATAGATAAGATAGATATGAAAGGATATTCATTAAATGCAAAAGGTAAAGAAGATCTAGTACAATGAAGTTCTTATATAGATCCAAAATAGACAAAGGATTTTGCTAAAAACATAATTAGTTTATTAATTTATGTCTAAAAAGGTGTAACGGATTGACCTAGGACAAAATGGGTCAGATCCAAAAAGTAACAGAAAATGTTACATCCAGCAGTTAGTCTCAGCGGTCCAAACCAATGGTTAGATGATCGCCGGTAGCTGCACTTAAACGGCTGAATTCTCCTGCTTCGACTTGTTGTTTACAGTGGTTGGTCCTAGCAGTCCTAGCCGCTACCAGTTTCAATTCTCTACAAAATCCATCTTTTGCTTGTTTTGCTCACCTCATACCTCCTCGCCTAAGTTCAAAGACTCACAAGCACCTAATAAGGAATAAAAACTCATGTAATATGCAAGAATAACATCTATTAATCCTAAATGAAGACAATGCAAATACGAGACTCGAATGCATATATACACTTCTAGATGATGCAAGATGAGACCAAAAAAAAGTTATCAAAACAAATGTATAAATTTAAACTATGCAAAAAATCATAGATTAAACTCCCCCCTAACTTGTGATTTGCTTGTCTGAAAGCAAACAAGATGAAATGGTTAAGGGAGAGGTTGAAGGGGGGGGGGCTCAAAACCAACAAAATTTTATAAAATCAAAACAAGAAAAGGCTTTAAAAATCTTCTAAATTAGGACAGAGGGAATACTAATTTATATTCTATAATTTTTTGTGGTTTACAAGAATAATTGTGACTATGTGGATTTACTCTTCTATGCATATTAAAATTCAATGTTTTTCTTTAGAAAATTAAATTTTCTTTGAACAAAAGTAAATAACCAGTCAAATAAAATGAAAAATTCAAAAAAAGAGAGAAAATTAAAATGTTACCCCAAAAGAAGATTGTTCATTTTTAATGTAATTATCTAAAGGTTAAAATCTCCCTTGTTTTTTTTGTGATAGTTGTTCAAGTCTTGTATCTACATTTTTGGTGTAAGGTAAGAAAAAACGTTTTCCCTTTATATGTATGAGTAATCAGGTCCCACAAAAAATTGATAAATGTATGATGAGCTTTCGTATTTGTATCGTTTCATCTCTCTTTAGAATTTTGTTTTGTATATTTTATTCTTATATCAGAATATAATCTAAAATGATATAAATCTTAAGCTAGGTTTGGATTTTCTTGATGTTTGCTTTGAATTTTATTGCAGTATTTTCTTTGATTGTTCACCGATTTTTGGATATGTTGGTTGTTTGTATTTTGGGATGATTTCAAATGTGAATACTTGAAAAATATGTCAATTGTAAATATATTAGTTGGGATTTCCATTGATGTAATGGAGTTTACATTGGGATTTTGTTTTTCTTTTATTGGCCAATGAAGTTTTGGTAAATTTGAAGCCATGGTCACATCAAGGCCAACAGCAAGTCAAGCATATGAATACCTAATGACTGTGAAGAATAAATTTAAGAAGAAACCTGAAAAATATAATACATTTCTTCATGTCATGAAAGACTTAAAATTTAAAAGGTATTTCATTTTTTCTCTCTCATATCGACTAATTATGATATTTCATAAGGTTTAACACTTAATAATAATAATATTTTTTGGGAAACTAAATTTGATTATCTTTTCATAACTAGACTTAGTATTAATGGTGTCATAACAAGAGTGAAATATCTCTTCAAGGGGCAACAAGACCTCATTTTGGGTTTCAATACTTTTTTGCCAAAGGGTTGTAAGATAACACTAGAGGATGACAACATTACACCAAAGAAATCTGTTACTTATGACATTGCGATTAGTTTTGCCAACAAGGTTCAGGTAGATTCACTATCCCATGGTAGAACATATGGTGGAAAATTGACAGTTTGATTTTTCTTTGTTTTTGATTTTATTAGTTTTATAAAAAATGGAAGCCAAATACATTAAATTATTAATCTAGCCCAACTAGAAATTTTGATATTCTTGTTTTCTTTCTCCTTAATAACATTTATTTGTAGGCAAGGTTTCATGATGATGATGGTGCATTCAATGCATTTTATAACCTTATGTACTTGTATAAAAATGGAAACAAGAGCATTTATGAGGTTTACACTGAGGTATATATATATATATCTGTAACTATCTTTTTTATATAATATTAAAAATATATTTTTAAGTGTTCATATTATGTTTATGATATGCATATTTTGAAGATGAATATCATTTTCCAAGAGCATCAAGACTTGTGTTTGAAATTTTATCAGTTTTTTTTTTCGTCCATAATAAAATTATAGAATATAATGAAATTTTTGTTTCAATAATCAAGGATAATGATTAATGTATGCAATGTTGTCATGTTATATAACTAGTTTCTATTTTTTTTTGAACTGATAACTTACTTCTTTAATTACCTCTTAATGTTTTTACACACAAGTTCCATTATCAATAAATAGATTCTTTTGACGTCTCTCAAATATTGGTTGAATATTTTGCATATATTACATTAAAAGAAAAAAAATATAGTTCAAATATCTAAACAATCATGGCCGATAGATCTATATTTTTTTAACTCGAAACTTATCTATCAATCTCTAAGGTTCAATCTTTTTTTGGTAAATTTCATTCGTAAAAAAAAATGATTTTATGAAATATTAATAAATTTTTATACCCCTACTAATCCATGTTTTCACAATATTTTAAAATGATATATATACATAAAATTCTGCCAATAAACTTTGAAAATCTTAAAACATTATCAACATATTATAGTGAGTGCCGAATAAAGGTTTATATTTGAACTGATAGTTTTTCTAAGGATTTGTTTTTGTAAAAGTCTGCAGTTTTGGAAAACACATATGGAGATTGGAAAGAGGTTTAACACTTCGAAATTAGGTTGTTCAATGTCTGAGAATGCCATCAAAGAGAGCCATGTCCTCTGCTGCTAATTCTAATTACAAAATATAACATAAGCATTACTGGAGACTACCGCACATGTTTTAGAAAAAAAAAAAAAGAAGACTACCGCATATATATATATATATATATAACTACTATTTTATAGTGTTAAATGTATTTTTCATGGATCACGAGTTGTTGTTTGATGATATGCTTAATTTATAGATGAATATCCATTTTCGAAACCATGACCATGTGTATGAGATTTTATCATTTTCTCTCTCTTTTTAATTAAAATTAGGGAATTTAATGAAAAACCCCTCAATTTTGATCACATCCATATTTAAACCTTTAACTATTGTTTGAGTAAAAACTCCCCTCAACTTTAATCCGTTAATAGATTTGACTCTCCGTAAACTGCTTCCGTTTCCGATGACAGAATGTTGTTTTGAAAGACATAAAATATCGAAACGTTTGTATTTTCATAGAAACAACAAGATTTTTAAATAAAAAACTAACAAAACAATATAAAGTGCACTCTGTTTTAAGTTTAACCTAAAAATTCTCTAAATCTTAAATCGTAAAACCTAAGAAATCTCTGAACGAAAAGTGAGAGCAGAGGTCGTAGAGAGCAAGAGGTACCAAAACCACCGAACAAGCCTCAAGTAAGACCAAGAAAAAAATAGAAGACTGTGGCTGAAAAAAACTCTACCACTGAGCCAACATAATTTTCTCTTCAAAATTAATACTGGGGTAGTGTCTACTTTAGGTTATCTGTAATTTCTTATGTTGCAATGGGTAGTACTTCGTAGAATAATTAGTTTTCTTTTTGTTTTTGTTAAAAAATGTTGCTAGCTTTTTGTTTGTCGATTTCTTGGAAGAAAATATTGTTCAATATCTTGAATTGTTAGATATTTGTTCATGTTTTGTGTATTTTATTTATTTTGACTCCTTCTAAAGACCAAACTAATCCATTCTAAATCCACAATAAAATCACGAAACCGGAACCATAAGTTTCCAATTCAAAATTTTTACACCCACTTCAAATAGTTTTCAATTAAAAATCTTATTGTTTCTATGAAAATACAAATACATCGACGTTTTATGTCTTTCAAAACAGTATTCCGTCACCAGAAACAGAAGCGGGTTAGAGAGGTCAAACCTATTAACGGATTAAAGTTGAGAGAGTTTTTTACTAAAACAATAGTTGAGAGTTTAAATATGGATGGAGCCAAAGTTGAGGATTTTTTTCATTAAATTCCCTTAAAATTATAAAGACCGGTGAAATTGTTGTTTCAATAAACTATGTATGGACTGAATTCGTGTTGTATCATACTTACATGTTGCAATATTTTCCCAATTACTGCTTTTGGAAGGAGAGGTGATCATCAATAAAGTCGCACTCATCTCCTCCAGCTTCGTTTTCCTATCATTTTTCCTAGCTCAAAATGGACCATCATGTTAAATACATTTAAATATAAAACAAAATATCTATGTGAACAAGAATTTACTGTGGTACACAAGAATAAATATTGCAGTTTCATATGATCAATAAATTATTTTATCTTTTCGATAGTAAGATAGTAACTTTTCTTTTTCTTAATTGACATGCATTTTTTAAACCAGTCAACTAAAATTTTACTATTTTGGTATAATATTATATGTTTTGCCTAGTTTACCAAAACACTAGCTAAGACCAGTTTTTCATAATTAAACTACCATCTAGACCCAAAATTAAACTATATACATTTTGATTTTCTAAAATTATTTAGTCAACCCATCATTAATGATATTAAAACAACTTCTTCTCTATGTGGACGCTCATCATACATACCTTATATATTTTATATAAATTGATGAATTTCGATGGTGATTTACAGAGAAGAAAACAAATAATTCTTTATTTACCTTAAAGTAATTTAAAACTTAATAGTCGGCAAGAAATTGAGTTGACATGGATATCGTGAACAGACTTAGGAGCATTCAACCAGAAATACAAGCCGTGCAAAACGAAAAGCGCCAATGTGAGCAAATACTTGGTCTTCTCGGGGGGCTTCATCTGCCTGCTTTTAATCAAGAAGTCGCAGGCAATATGATTCAAGTTTTACAGGACCGCATTCACGATCTAGAACACAGAATTTCTTTTCTCCGGTTCGAGCAGGAAGACCTAATTGTGCGTGCTGTAATCCATAGTTCATGGGGAGACTAGAATAGAAAAGTCTGTCTGTTGAATCTTTCTTTTGAAAAAAATGAAATAAGAAGTCCATTGCGTCGAGCCAAATAGTGTGTTTAATGTATGGTTTTCTCTGTTATCTTGCATTAAAAATGTTTCCTATATGATCTGACTTTTTTTTTGCACAAAAAAGTTATGATCCGACTAAACCTATTGATCAAGATTGCACTAGGATTGATGTGAAAACTCTAATGAGATGTCTATATTCATCATCCATGATGATGTTCGCTTTGCTATGTGTGATGAATTTACGGTCATTGGCGTTTTTGTTGTAGATAAAAGTTTGATAGTAAAAGATTCTTAATCAACAAAATAAATTATTAGGTCATTAGATAAAATTTATGTATTTCCTTCTTATCTGAAGTGGAATATTTTACCCACATATGTGCATCACATTCCAACAAGCTTCGAAATAAATGAAAGTGCAACAAAACATAAATCTATCGCACAATAATCTTGAAAGGCCTCGTATAGGGTATAGCTTGGAATTTTGCAAGGCTCCTAACGAAATTTTGGAAGGCAACAAAAGGTTGAGCGGTAGAAACATTGTACAAGGTGTGGCTCACACGCTCCCTTACTTGCACCACGATCAATCACCACCCATTGTACACTTCAACATAAGCAATAAAAACATTCTGCTAAACAATGAGTACGAGCCTAAAGTTTCTGTTTTAGCACAGAAAAGCTGCTCAAGAAGAATTAATCCAATACATTAGGAGTGGCGTGCATATGGGTTCATGGCTCCAGGTGAAAATAAGAAAGTCCCAGTAAAATCAAGGAATCCTTTAAGATATCTCGCTACTATTTTTATCTTTCCAGTCTATTTCGTTTAATTTCATGTCGAGATGCCCCAACCTTGTGTACCGTAAGACTTAAAATTCAATCAATCAGTCATTCAAAAAAGGTAAAGACACTGTTAGAAATGGTGCAACATGTATCCAACATGTATCTGCTACAAGTCTTGGTGAAAAGATAGAATTTGGAAAGCTATTAGTCAAAATATTTTTTAGGAAATATAATAAAATATTATTTCTATACAGTAAATGGAAATTACCAAATGTGATTTTTAGTTAATATAACCTTCTGAGTTCTATCTTTTTGCCAAGACTATAGGCTATTGCACCTTTTAGAGATCTAGTCTTTTCTCGAATACTTGACGTTCAAATTAACAACTCCAACAGCGAAACGTGTCTGGAGGTAGCTTCTGAGTATATTGACGATACTTTGATCATCCTTTTTTTCTTGTTACTGTGATTGATCTGGATTTTTATTGTCTATTTCTTGAAGAATGTGTAATGTCTGATTATTTTTATGGTTTTGTTAGGTTAAGAGAGTGTTCAGTGTTAAGTAATGCAAAAAGTGTAAAGAAAGATCAAAGCGTAAAGTCTTTCCCGTGAGAGAGGCTAGCCTTCTCGACATCTTCACCAACCAAACAAGCTAATTGTGAGAAAAAATGATGAAAATGGTTTCCTTGTGGGTGATTTTTCTAGTTTCTGAAGTAATCATCAGTTCTTGCGTTATCAAGATTTGTATTCCTTTTTTTTCTGATTACTGCCACATCGTTATATAGTAAGAGGATTCCGATGATGCGAGTTCTGTGGGACTGTGAAGGGGTGCAGGAGGAAACTTGGGAGCCAGATGCTAGGATGGAAATGAGGTTCCGGAAGTGGTTCCAGAAGCAGGCTGCGGCTTGAGTTCCATCGAGAGGTTCCAGTTTTGGTTTGTAGCTGTATGCTATGTGTTGCATTTTGTATTTCCGTTGTGTAGAACGATGTTACATTATGAGTGTTTAATAAGATGAGTATTTCTTATTATTTAATGACTTTGGGAGTCATGGTTTTGCATTACGTTTTGGTGTTAAAAAGTGTTAATGCAAGTGAGTAATAAGATGGTAATTCTTATTGCTGATGGCACGAGTGTCATAGAAAAGTTTTTATGAAGATTTAAAAACTTGAGTGGTTTGTAGACATTGCGATGTCATATGTGGATCAGCAGACACCCTGAGTGGTAGAGATGTTCTGTATGGACATTAGGGGCTTAGTGATTGCCTCATGTTTGATGCGGTTCCAGTTAGGCTTGTTCGGGGAAACGAGTCATGCGATAGGACCGGGTGACCCATGGAGCTGTCAAATGTAGTAGATCGGAAAGTACGGGCGTATGGTACTTGTTTGTTTTATTACGTTCGTATTGACGATATACTGCGCCGATTAGTAAAGTGGTAAAGCTGGTCTAGTTAGTTCTCTCGATAAGTTTCTCTAAAGCAAGCTAACGATGGGGAGTCCGCAGGGTGTTGTTATGGGTACCCGAAGTGATAGGGTATAGGTGCGATAGCCTGGTTATTGGTTATGCACGGCAGATATTCCGGGTGCGGAATATGGGTGATGCTGGTGTTGCCTTGCGAGGATTAACACAGATCACGAGAGGTAGTTAAGTCGAGGTGCTTATAGATGTGTGACTTATTGCTCGATGAAAGCACTAGTTCCTCTAGTGCCATTAGCTCGAAGGACTGCGGGCCTAAGAGTGTAACTGGAAATGTACCTAGACTCGTGGGGGTATAGCCTAGAGTAATATCCGATACCGTGAATTTGTAAGGTGTATATCCTAGACGTAGGATATATTGCCCAAAATTGAGTGGTATGGGTATCGAGACTCATATAGGAAATATTGCCCGAGTGGAGTGGTATGATAGTTACCCAGAACTTGGAGATGCGGCGGTGTCTTGGATGCTGTGGTATGGTTAATATCTTGTGAGATATGGTGGATATCCTGCGGGTTAAAGCAGATGCTCAAAACTCGGAGATGCTGCGGTGTCTTGGGAATTGGGGTTTGGTCTGTGAATGAGCAATACACACATATGATGCTGCGGTGTCGTAAGCTTAGTGACTGAATGGGAAACCTCAGAGGTTAGTTATGGACCTTAGATGTACATGCGTGTACATATGTGTGTGTGTTGGCCGTGTTGGTCAGGAGGTAGTGTGAAAACCTCAGAGATTCGTGGTTAATCTCGTGTGTTGGCCGTGTTGGTCGGGAGGTAGTGTGAAGCCTCGGAGGTGGGTGAAAACCTCGTGTGTGTGTTGTGTTGGCCGGGTTGGCCAAGGTTTAAGTAATCGTTGTGACGATTCGGGTTCATTAGATATGAATGGTAACGTAAGATTCGAGGACGAATCTATGTTGATGGAAGAGAATTGTAACGCCCGTGTTCCAGAAAATTAATTAATTTAATTAATTTGGAAATTCTTTCAAGTTTATGAACCTTAGACAAGTCTCGAGAAATTAATTATGGGTTGAAGTAATTAATTTAGATTTGTTCCGGGGGTTTCATAAATTGTTTCAAAAGTTTTGGGGTTTTTCTCAAACAAGAAGCAAAAATCAAGTTTGCTACTTCTTCCTTCTCCTCTTGGTAACGCTATTTTGTGGCAAAGGAGAGAAAGTTCTTGAGCTGTGGGCTTAGAGAGAAAGAAGAGAGAACAAGAAGAGGAAAGGGTTTGAGAGCTTGTGAGAAGCTTGGGTCTTGAGATATCAAAGGGTGTGAAGCTTGTGAGCTTGGGAAAAGAAGTGGCTGAAGCCTAGGGCTTGGGCTGAGCTTGGCGTGGGGCTAGGGAAGAGAAGAGAGGTCTTATTGAGCTTGGGGAGTTCATCCTAGAAAAGATCCTTCCATTTTCTAAGGTGAGTTTGTGACCAAAGGTTAATATTAAGCCTTGTGTGGGGGGGGGGGGGGGGGGTTGTGGTGTTGTAATTTTCATGGGTTTTTGGTGAATTTCCATGGGTCATTGTGGAGCTTTAGTAGGTATTTGCTAAGCTTGTGGTTGTTAGAGAAGCATGATTGTTGCTTGTTATGCCTTGATAAGCTTTGATTGTGAGTTTCTTATGCTTGTTTTGGTGTTGTGATTTTCATGGGTTCTTGGTGAGTTTCCATGGGTCATTGTGGAGCTTTAGTAGGTATTTGCTAAGCTTGTGGTTGTTAGAGAAGCATAGTTATTGCTTGTTATGCCTTGATAAGCTTTGATTGTGAGTTTCTTATGCTTGTTTTGGTGTTGTGATTTTCATGGGTTCTTTGTGAATTTTTATGGGTCATTGTGGAGCTTTAGCTAGTGTTTGCTAAGCTTGTGGTTGTTAGAGAAGCATGGTTGTTGCTTGTTATGCCTTGTTAAGTCTTGATTATGAGTTTCTTGTGCTTGATTTAGTGTTGTGATTTTTCATGCGTTCTTGGTGAATTTCCATGGGTTATTGTGGAGTTTTAGTAGGAGGTTTGCTAAGCTTGTGGTTATTGTTTGCTATTGATTGCCTTTTCATGGTGTTTTGATTAGGAATTGATAGGGGTGCGGTTGTGATTATTTTCATGCGCGAATTTAATCGAGTAGAAATTAATTCATGTTGTGATTGATTTCTTTTGTTGTGGGTGTGTGATTTTGCGTGTGGCTTTCATATAACCTGTTGTTGGGAGGATCAATCTCACTCAGCGTTTGGTTTACCAAATGTTGATGCATCACTTTTGTCGATGCAGGTAAAGATAAAGTGTGATCGTGGAATCGAAGGCGAAGAGGAGAAGATGATTAGGACTCGTTGTTTTACTGTTTTGTCGTTTCCGCTGTGTTGTTAGAACTGATAGTTGTTGTATTATGAATGTTTAACGTTTATGGTGTTAAATATTAGCGTAAAAAAAAAAAGTGCGGTCATCACAGCAAACTTGTCCATGAAATTCATAACTACAAGCTTGTGGACTTGCTATATGTAAGCAATAATCCCGAGAAATGGTGTAAAGTATAACATATAATATGCCATATTTAAAAACAATATAAAAAGAAATGAATATTACATGTCTTCACCAAAACACAGGAAATGAATATTATATTGGTTCAAGTTCCATATCATTGAACATGCTTTTTTTCTTTGCAGGTAGAAATTATAAAACTATTTTCCAAATGATAATGTAAGTCTGTAAAGGCGCAGCCACCCTACTGCAACTTTTCTGATTCATTTATCCAAAAAATAATAATCAAAAGAAATAGGGAACAACAATACACAAGAGATCCATTATAACATTTACTAGTGCATGTAACACAAAAATATAACATTTTAAAGCTCTATAATATATGATCATGCCATGTACCTAATTGAATCTCACAATGCAAAGCTTCCAATACCTAATAAAAGGTCTAATATATCTATTTGATTTATTCCTAGAAATATACCTTATTTTTGATCCTACATAGTGTTGGAACTCAATTTTGACAAGGATGTCTTAAGCAAAAATTTTGGAACTGAAGTGACCGGATCTTGGAGTATTTATAATTCTTGTAATGAGCACTATAAGATAGTGTAGTTACATACCAAAATCAAAGTTAATTTGAATGAGAAATGAATGTCCAAAGTGGGTAGATTGAAAGACTTATAAAACTTGTAATTTTGACTAAGTATCAAAATGAGCAAATATTCCACATTGGATAGAGAGTGAGAGAGGGATGACCTTTATGCAAAACCACACACGCCCTTGGCTTGTGGGCTTGGGTTGGGGGGGGGGTTGGGTTTGAAAAAATATTTTTGGACAAATTTTTATAAATAATTTAATTAATTTCCCTTAAAGATTTTTGCATAAATTTAGATAGATCTAGAAGTTTCTAGATTGTGTCTAAATTATTTTAGTAAATATTTATGAATCTTTATCCTTGCAGAACAAGGCGAAAATATTCTATTTCGAGCTGATCCTTGCGTGATAAGGAAAAATATTATGTCAATATTCTAAACTTGCGGATTAAGCTAAATCTCGCAGAGCTTGTCCCTAGCTTGGAGATCAAGTTACTTCTCCCTATAAATAAAGTTTCACCTTATTCTGTCAAATTATCATATTGAGCTGAATCAAATAAATAAATAAAAAGCTTCCAACAATCTCCTTCTTCTCTTTTCTTAAAAGTGAGTCTCAAGAGTATAACGTAGATAATAGTTTGTAGATTCTATAATCGGGTGTCGTGATTATAGTCTCAACACGGTTGTATCATGGGATTCAGAATCTCATCAAACCGCCACACTGCGAGAGATTTATTGAATTAAGGAAAGATATCATATCTCGCCTCCGTGTATTCATCTTTCCTTAATTGGATTTTGTTCGTGATTTTCAATCTCAGATTTCGCAGTCTTATTACGATAATCAAAATGATCAATCATATACATACAAATAGAATTAATATAAAGAAAACTCTACAAGATGAATTACCTCGTAGCGCCAAAGCTTAAAATGTCTTCTCATGATAAAAAAGCAAATCAACTTCAGAAAAAAAAAATTGAAAGGTACGTAATCAATAAAATTGGAGGATTCACAATGATACACAGATTCTTAAAAGTATGCTAGCATGATCTAAAAAAAACTTGGATTAAGAGGAAGTTTTAGCTTAAATATCTTTCTTTTCTCACATTCAAGATGGCTCCGATTACTAAATCTCAAGTAAAGTTACAGGCTTATATCATACAAATCTTGAGTGAAACTAGCAAACTATGGGCATACTTAACAAAATTTAGTTTTTTTTTGGTAAAGAACAAAATTTAGTTTGACAAATGA
This sequence comes from Cardamine occulta, assembly GCA_028015245.1. Taxonomy (NCBI): domain Eukaryota; kingdom Viridiplantae; phylum Streptophyta; class Magnoliopsida; order Brassicales; family Brassicaceae; genus Cardamine; species Cardamine occulta. The sequence goes on from CM051390.1 coordinate 6,232,078, forward strand.
AAATTGGGGGATGGAGGTTTTGAATAATGAAAAAAGATTACACAAAGTTTAAAACAACATTAATAATAGTATAATTTAAATCCAACGATGGAGGCTTAAACATAGCATAAAATATAGAAAGATGGAGGATAATAAGCGAGCATATCAGAGTTAAACCCAAAAGATGATATGTTCGGGGAAATGGCAAAGAAACAAGATATGTTCTACGTGCCCGCACCAGTCATTGCATAATAACTCATCGCATTTCTTCTGGTCCATACACTCTTCTATATCCAAACAGTAAGACTCCAGAGTAATTTCCCATAAGTTGAAGGCATCCCATCTATTGACGAAAAGGGTCTGTAAGGGTTCTGTCCAACAGCCGTCTACTTCAGCCGTCTACATACGCCACATCTCAGCAAGTGTATAATGTTGTTTTGTGACTCTTTAACCTCCCCAAGAGTTTGCTTCAATAGTGCATATGCGTACACTGCTTTGTCATAGCCTTCGTCCACCGCACGCTTCAAGAGATGAAGTCCTTTTGTCGTTTTGTTGTGTACAAAGTAATATTAAAGTCTCTTCTTGTAGATCGCCTCCAAAAAATTTTAGACGTAGCACTTGTCGAAAAATCTTTGTTGTGCCTCGGTAATAATTGCCTTAGGCTGTCTAAACTTTCATAGCTCAACTGCCTCGTATATTGAATTTGTTTTTCCGGAAGAAACTTACACACCATCTTTGGATTGAAAAGATCATTGAACGAATTCAGTCTTACATGTTGCAATATTTTCTCAACTACTGCTTCTGGAAGAGAGGTGATCATCAATTATTTATTAAATAATTTATACTATTTTGTAAAACATTTCTTAAGTTATAGACTATAATTTATAGAATATTTTGTAATATTAAGAGAGTATTCAGTGTAACGTAATGCAAAAAAGTGTAAAAAAAGATCAAAGCGTAAACTCTTTCCGCGTGAGAGAGGCTAGCCTTCTCGACATCTTAACCAACCAAACAAGCTAATTGTGAGAAAACAATGATGAAAATGGTTTCCTTGTGGGTGATTTTTCTAGTTTCTGAAGTAATCATTAGTTCTTGCGTTATCAAGATTTGTATTCCTTTTTTTTTATTAATGCCACATTGTTATATAGTAAATTTTCATGGTCCATGAGTTTCTTAACTACAAGCTAGTCCATGAGATTCTTAACTACAAGCTTGTGGACTTGCCATATGTAAGCAATAATCCTGAGAAATGGTGTAAAAAATAACATATAATATACCATATTTAAAAACAATATAAAACGAAATGAATATTACATGTCTTCACCAAAACACAGGAAATGAATATATTGGTTCAAGTTCCATATCATTGATCATGCTTTTTTGTTTGCAGCTAGAAATTATAAAACTATAAATTTTCCAAATGATAATGTAAGTCTGTAAAGGCAGCCACCCTACTGCAACTTTTCTGATTCATTTATCCAAAAAATAAAAATCAGAAGAAATAGGGAATTGTTAGAAATAATGGATGATTATCTATTAAATAATATTTTATTATTAATTCTTACCTACATAAGTTTTACCTACTTAGACTTACAATATATATATATGTGATTATCATTTGTTGTAAGTGGTAGAAAAGAGATATAGTAAGAAGTTAATAAAGAAAAAAATCAGATTCACTCCACCAAACATATACTTCGTCTCCATCTCTCTCTCATATAATATAATATTATATATTATACACATACATATCATATATCTCACCTTATATTATTAGTAGTTTTATAATACGTTATCAGCACGACTTGCTCTAATACCGAAAATAAGAGAAAGATTGGCTCTGCCTTCTCTGTTTATATATTATATCAGGATGATAGGCGCTGCCTTCCCCGAATCGATCGTTATAGTAGGCTATGCCTTTTACGATCATAATCATATGGTAGGCTCTGCCACCTCAACCGGTTTATGATCATATGGTAGATTATGTCACCTCAGATCAGTGCCTTGTCTATAATTAAATGTCTAAAAGACATTTATTGAAAAAGTACCAGAAGACATACATGAAAAGTTCTAGAAGAACTCTATGTCCAGAAGACATACATGAAAAGGTCTGGAAGAACTACATAATAAATTTTTTCCTGAAGACAAATCATACGCTTTAAATTATTGTTCTTTTATTTTTTTTTATTTATTATCATAAATTATATGTTATTTTAATTTATGTTTTTATTATGCTTGAACATTTTAAAATTGTATCATGCCATTTAAATTTGATTTTTTAAAAGTTGAATTTTAATTAAATTTATGCTTAATAAATTGTTATACAGTTATCATGTCAAATTTAGCAAAACTTGATATTGCTGCCCTTGATATATCTGGAAATAATTATATAAGGTGGGCAGTTGCAGCAATGATGCATTTAAAAGGAAGATGACTCCTTGATACCATCGATAAATTGAAAACAACTCCATGATATTTTTATTCCACCATATCCATGATGGTTTAAAAGATGAATATATGACAAAAGAAGATCCTACAGATATTTGGAAATCACTCAAGATAGGTTCGATCACCAAAAATATGTAATCTTACCAAAAGCTAAACATGGGTGGTTGAATCTTTGGTTTCAGGATTACAAAAGTGTTAGTGAATATAATTCTGCTCTGTTCAGAATTACTTCCAAGATAATTCTATGTGGAGAAAAGATAAGCGATTTTGATATAATCGAGAAAACTCTCGAAACTTTTCATCCTGGAAATGTAATCCTACAGCAACAATACCAGATGAATGGATACTAGAAGTATTCAAAGTTAATGCAAGTTATCTTGGTTGCAAAACAAAATAATGAACTTGTGATGTTAAACCATCAAACTTGTCCTACTGGACCTTCTTTCGATGGCTTAAATGATGATACATATCTCGATATTTCAGATTTCGTAGTTGATCCTGAAGCCATCAACGAGAGAAAAAATGACTAAGATCTTCCTGAAGAAGAAACTATGACATGGTATATAAATAGTTATGTTTGTTAATCTTCCTGCATAAGAAAATAAAAACTAAAAACCCAATGTTTAATAGTGCTTTGTTTATCTGTTTATTGTAAGATAGTTTTTATTGTAATATAAACCTTTTTTTTTGTTATATTAACGCATCTTTTATGAATATTTCTAAATTCAAAAAATGTCAAACTTTGAGATCGATGATGGAGATATATGTATGACAGACAGTGCTACAACACACACAATAATGAAGGATAAAAAATATTTCTCCTCTATTAAAATAAAAAATTCCGCCAGAAGCGTGAATACTATATCTGGAAATACAAAAATTATTCTGGACTCCGGAAGAGTCAGTTTTTCAATGCCAAGGAGAACAAAATTTGAAATAAATGATGCATTATATTCTCTTAAATCTTACAGAAATTTGTTAAGTTTCAGAGATATCCACATAAATGGATATCACACATAAATGGATATCACATAGAAACTATGAATTAAAATGGCATTGAATATATTTGCATTATATCAATTATTTGGGAGCGAAAACGAATATTAGAAGAGCTACCAGCTCTATCCTCCGGAATATATTCCACACAAAAAATATGATTGAATTATATGTTACGGTAAACCCAAAGTTTACAAGTACATTCAAAGTCTAGCATGAACATTTAGGGCATCCAGATTCAGTCATGATGTGGAATATTCAAATGGCCATCCGTTGAAAAACCAGAAGATTTTTCAATCGAGAGAATTTTCATGTAATGCTTGTTCTCAAGGAAAGTTAATAACTCGGCCATCACCAGCTAAAATCGGGAATGGATCTCCAGTATTCTTAGAAAAAATACATGGTGATATATGTGGGCCTATTCACCCACAATGCATGCCATTTCGATATTTTATGATATTAATTGACGCATCCAGTAAATGATCACATGTATGTCTATTGACTACAGAAAATACGACTTTCGCAAGATTCATTGCCCAGATAATCAGATTGAGAGCACAATTTCCTGATTATACAATAAAGAAAGTAAAACTTGATAACGCTGGTGAATTCACTTCACAAGCCTTCAATAACTATTGTATATCATTAGGAATTTATGATGAACATCTGGTCCCGCATGTTCATACACAAAATGGCTTGGCTGAGTCTTTAATTAAACGGTTAAAACTTATTGCTAGACCGTTAATATTGAGAACAAAAATCTTAATTTCAGTATGGGGTCATGCAATATTGCATGTTGCTACACTAATTCAAATATGGCCAAGTGTAGATCATAAGTACTTCCCAATACAATAAGTATCTGGCCAGGACCAGATATATCCCATCTCCGAGTTTTTGGGTGTGAGGTTTATGTCCCTATAGCTCTGCCACAAAGAACAAAAATAGGACCACAAGAGAGATTGGAAATATATATCGGGTATACATCACCAAGTATAATTCGGTATCTTGAACCGCAAACTGGTGATATGTTTACGGTACGTTTTGCTGATTGCCATTTTAATGAAGATGAATTCCCAGCGTTAGGAGGAGGAATTAAACAAGTTTCAAAATATATTACATGGTGCACATCATTGTTTTACCTTGACCCCCTACGAAATAATGTGAACTGGAAGTTCAGAAAAGTATACATTTACAGAATATGGCAAATCAGCTACCAGATGTGTTCACCGATACAAAAAAGGTGACAAAATCATATATACCCGCTGCGAATGTTCTATCAAGAATTAATATTCCTGAAGAACACACTGATGGAAAAATAACAAATGAACCTAAAGTTCAGTTGAAAAGGGGGAGACCGATGGGATCAAAAGATAAAAATCCCCGAAAGAAAAAGAAATTTGGAGAAATAAATGAGAAAGGTCTAGAATAACCAAATACAGAGAAAAGTCTTCAAGAGGAAAATGATATAGAAAATATGAGATATCCATTAACTATGCCCTAAATGGAAAATTATGGGTTAGAAATGAGATAGAAGATGATGATGGAATTTTCTCATTCTTTGTATCCAAAGAAATTAATTATGAAAGTGATGATCCAGATCCAAGGTCCATATTGGAATGCCAGAAAAGATTTGATTGGAAGAAATGGAAAATGACCATGAAAATTGAGTTAAAATCCCTCAATAAAAGAAATGTTTTTGGACCCCTTTGCACAACACCTGAACATGTAAAACACGTTGGATACAAATGAGTTTTCGTTCGGAAAAGAAATGAGATAAATGAGGTAATAAGATATAAAGCCCGACTTGTTGCCCAAGGATTTTCTCAAAGACCGGGAATTGATTATGAAGAAACATATTCCCCGGTTATGGATGTAATTACTTTTAGATTTTTAATGAGTTTAGCGGCATCCAAAAATCTAGAAATGTATCTAATGGATGTTGTGACAGCATATCTATATGGATCACTTGATAATGATATATACATGAAAATCCCAGAAGGATTGAACATGCCTAAAGCATTAAGTTCAAAATCTAAAGAAATATGTGTGGTCAAATTACAACGATCACTTTACGGATTAAAACTGTAACATCCCAGTTTTTGAGAAGAGGTTAATAGATTTGATTTGGCTACCTATATCATCAAAGTGCACTTATCTTTTCCGTTACTCCTCTAGTTAGAACTCCAGAGTTAAGCACGCTTGGGCTGGATTAGCACTAGAAAGGGTGACCTATCAGGAAGTGATTTCTGGTACCGTGTTAGTGAGGTCAAAACACATGAAAAGATCATGTGGTGATTTGTAGGGATAGTAACAAGTCTCTAGAGCCTCCAGGATTAATGCACCGGCCGTCGGACGAAAGTGGGGCCCACGGGCCTAGAGGGAACGTCGAGTGCCCACGGGCCTAGAGAGGGTGTTGGGCTCACGGGCCTAGAGAGGACGTGGAGGTGCTCACGGACGGTGGCGTTCGGAGCGTTATAAGTGGTATCAGAGCTCTAGGTTATGTCAAACCAGTTCTGACCCAGGAGGTAGTCCTGAGGGCGATGGGTGCGCAAGGAGGACGTTGCGATCTGTTAGTGGGGGTGATTGTAACATCCCTGTTTCTGAGAAGAGGTTAAGAGATTTGATTTGACTACCTATATCACCAAAGTGCACTTATCTTTTTCGTTACTCTTCTAGTTAGAACTCCAGAGATAAGTACGCTTGGGCTGAAGTAGCACTAGAAAGGGTGATCTGTAGCATCAGAATGCGTCACCTACGTGATTTATGAAGAAGAAATTATATCCATCATTTTAGGAAGAGATTACGTCACTGTATTATTTTTTTCTTGTCATGCTATTTATCCTACTGGATTTTTCCATGATAAGATTTTTAACGAAACAGTACGTAATACATTAATGGTGATGGATAATCAAGGGGGAGCGTTAGAAATAATGTATGATTATCAATTAAATAATTTTTATTATTACTTCTTACCGACATCAGTTTTACCGACTTAGACTTACTATATATATGTATGATTATCATTTGTTGTAAGTTGTAGAAAAGAGATATAGTAAGAAGTTAATAAAGAAAGAAATCAGATTCACTCCACCAAACATATACCTCGTCTTCATCTCTCTCTCATATAATATAATATTATATATTATACACGTACATATCATATAGGGATTATTTGCTAAAATACCTTATATTTTGTTACACTTTTGCAAACTACATCATAATTTACAAGATCAGAAATCTACCTTTTATGTTAAAAAAATGACATTCTTGTCCTTAGATAATAACTTAAAATTTAGAAATAAAATTAAAATATTTTGATTATTTAATTTTTATAAATAGTTTAAAATAATTAATTTAATTTTAACATTAATTCGAATTTTAAAATATAATAAAAAAATTTGATTTTTTTGGATTTAGTTGAGAATTTATATATATATATATATTAAATTAATATTTAATAACTATGATTATGTTATTTACTATTTAGTTATATTTTAATAATACAAAAAAAAACACTTTTTATGCACTATGTATATAATTAAGATAGTTATTTTACTTAAAATAATTATTTTTATTTAGTCTAGATAAATTTTTACAAATTAATTATAAATTTTTATTATATAATCATAAAAATATTTTAGATTTTTAGATTTAGTTAAGATTTTAATGTATAATTTATTAATTTTACACAATAATTTTAATATTTAGATAATTATATTATAGTTTATAGAAAAGATAAATCCATGAAAGAATAAATAATAAAAAGTATTTTAAAATTAAATTAAATTATTAATAGAAAATTATACTCTATATTTTTAGTCAAAATAATTAATTACAAATTTAAACTATAGGATCAAAATAATATTATGAATTTTATAATTTATTTAAGTTTTCTATAAAATATTTTAAAAAATTTATAATTATTTTTGTTATTTTAAAATTATTTATTGAAAGATAATTTTATGACCATAAATTAAATTAAGTCAACAGTTTAAATAAGTTTACTATGTAAATAAATCAACCAATCCAATATAAGTGAACTATTATAAAATAAGTCAATGGTGAAAAAAAATTAAGTCAACAGAAATAAAATATAAGTGAATAGTTTAATTAATCAGCTTTATTAACAAGTCAACATAAAATTTAATAAGTCTACAAAGAATAAATAAGTCTACGAGAAAATATAATAAATCTACGAAAAAAATAATTTAATCAACAATTTAAATATGTCGACTATGTAAATAAATCAACAACTCAGTTAGAAGTCGGCTATTATAAAATAAGTCGATGAAAAACAAATTAAGCTAATAGAAAAAAAAATCGATAGTTCAATAAATCAGCTTTATTAACAAGTCAACATAAAATGATTATAACTCTAGCAAGAATAAATAAATGTACAAAAAAATATAAATCGGAGAACAAAGACAATAAGTCAACAGTTTAAATATGTCGACTATGTAAACAAATTAACCAATGATGTATAAGTTGACTGTTATCAAATAAGTCGATGGTGAAAAAAATAAATCGACATAAATAAAAAAATAAATCAATATTTAATAAATCAGCTTTACTAATAAGTCAACATAAATTATAAAAATCTATCAAGAATAAATAAGTCTATGGGAAAACAATTTAAATCGACTAACAAAAAAATAAGTCAGTAGTATAAATAAGCCAATTATGTAAGTCAACTGTTATAAAATAAGTTGATGATGAAAAAACTTAAGTTGATATAAATAAAATATAAGTCGCCAATTCAATAAATCAACTTATTAATAAGTCAACATAAAATGATATACGTCTACGATGAATAAATAAGTATACAAGAAAAATATATATATATATACAAAAATCAACTAATTAAAATTTAACTATGATTCGTTTTTTATAGATACTAGTTTTCATAAAAAAATAGTTAATTTTTAAACAAAGTTAAATTAATTATAATTTTTATTTATATTATTAAAAATAAATTAAATGTTTAATGTATTATTAAAAGTTAAAAATTTTGTTTTATAATTAAATAAATAATAAATAAGTGTAATTTGGTCTTTTTATTATAAAAAAGTATTTTTCAAAACATGTGAAATTATATATAGTTTTCAATGTTTGTAATAAATATGGGGTAGTTATCCAACTCCCCCTATCATATAGCTCACTTTATATTATTAGTAGTTTTATAACAGGAACAACAATACACAAGAGTTCCATTATAACATTTACTAGTGCATGTAACACAAAAATATAACATTTTAAAGCTCTATAATGTATGATCATGCCTTGTACCTAATTGAATCTCACAATGCAAAGCTTCCAATACCTAATAAAAGGTCTAATATCTCTATTTTACTTACTCCTAGAAATGTACCTTATTTTGATTCTATATAGCTCTTTACAGTAATCAAAATGATCAATCATATACATACAAATAGAATTAAGGGAAAATATTTATTTTGCACTCCTTTGAAAATTTATTTTCAAATGGAATCCTCTAAGAAAGATTTTTGAAAAAGTATGGGGTCCGTTTGAAAATAAAATTTCAAAAGGGTACATTTTTTGTAGTTTTCTCTAGAATTAATATAAATAAAACTTTACAAGATGAATTACCTCATAGCGCCAAAGCTTAAAATGTCTTCTCCGGATAAAAAAAAAGCAAATCAACTTCAGAAAAAAACAAATTGGAAAGGTAATCAATAAAATGTGGAGGATTCACAATGACACACAGATTCTTAAAAGTATGCTAGCATGATCTAAGATCCACACATGCTGCATCAGCCTAGTGACAAAATTCATACATAAGCAAGTGAAGAAGCTCACTAAATCAATGATACCATTTCACCACGAATACAAAGAACGTGCAGCGCCAAAATATCAAATGTTTATGAGCAAAACTAAATATTTCTTCAACTCTACACTTTCCTTGTAGGCAGAATCGTTTATCATATTTCCAAGAAGGCAGAATAGGTATATCCCTCGTTTCCATCAATGGCGTTTACTTCATCTCCAGCTTATAAATAGATTAAGTTTTATAAAAATGATATGGATATCACTTATATTTGAGTGTTTTCCTTTTTTTCGGATGTAAATTAAGGTTTTTGTTTTTTTCTCTTTCCATTTAAGTTTAAGTTAGTTTTCCTTTTTTAAGTTTATGATTGATTGTACCTTAACCTATATAATTCTCCAAGAGAGATTTTGGTTAAGATGAAACTCTTTTTCTTTTTTTTTTCATACGTTCAATACGGCTCCGGTTACTAGTTCTCGGATATAGTTACAGGCTCATATCATACAAATCTTACGTGAAACTAGCAAAAACTATGGGCAGACTTAACAAAACAGTTTTTACAAATGGAAATTGGGTGATGGAATATTAAAATAATGAGAAAGAGTACACAATGTTTAAAACATATGAAAAACAACATTAATATAACATAATTTAAATCATATCCAATGGGAAATGGTTGAGGTCAAACATAACATAGAATATAAAGAGAGACAGGATAATAAATGAACATATCAGAGACCGCTCGTTATATCAGAGATCAATCCAGAAGCTGATATGTTCCGGGAAATGGCGAAGAAACAAGATATGTTCTACATTCCAGAAGCAGTAATCACACAAGCCATCATTGTATTTCTTCTGGTTCCAAGACTCTTCTATATCAATACCGTAACACTCCAAGGCTGTTTCCTGTAAGTCGAAGGCATCTCGTTTAACCTCCCCGAGAGTTCGCTGCAATAGTGCATACACGTAAACTACTCTGTCATAGCCTCTGTCCGCTGGACACTTCAAAAGATGAAGTCCATATGTTGTTTTTATTTGTAAAAAGTATATATTGTAAGAGAGTAAAAATAAGTATAATCCGAAGTGGTAATTATACTAAGAAAAAAAACGAAAGTGGAAGAATGATTTGTAATAAATAAAAAATAGAGATCAGGTTCTTTGATGGTTCGCTTATGATTATGTTAACAAAAGCATTTTTAAATTAGAAGGAAAAAAAAAAGCATTTTCCACTTCTTTCTGCAGATTGGGATCTGTGATATTGATCCCCTCTTCAATAAACATACTCTAATGGCTTCGTCTTTTTTCTTTTGTTCTTGTGGTACTGCAATAACTTTCCTCACGGTTTTGGATACAATATTTTTCATGTTATACACAATTCAAATTTCATAAAGAAAATATTAGCGTATCGCACCGTACTCAGTCAAATCCCTTAGAGACTAACTAAAGACTAACTAATTGATTCCCTTAGAATTTTCATTGTATATTCTTCTCAATCTTTTGTATTTACAGCTTAAGATATGATATCTCCTAAATCAATGTATGTATGTAATTGTCATCATTGATAATATACAGAAAATCTTCTTCAATATTCTTTCCTGATAACTTCATAGCCATCAGAGCTTGACACACAAAACTGAAACAATTTTTTTTTCTGTTTTTGATTGAATCTCATGATGGCTGAAACAACACTGAACCAAAACAAGAAAGGAGAGGTTAGAAAGATTTCTCGATATGACTTGACCTCAGCTGACAATCCAATCCTTGAGCCGTAATCTCACACCCATTGCTGGCGGGAAGTCGGCTTTTACATACCCGCACAATACGAATATCTCGAATTTATACCTTCATTTTAAAATAGGTGCATACATACCCTAACTAGTTATTAATTTGAATTTCAAATCCTCAATTCAGATTTTTGTGAAATCAGTCATACACCTGAAATGTTGCCTACGTGAATTTATATCTCAATATTTTTTTTTTTTGGTTAAAATTAAGTTTTGTAGATTTACACACATATATATTTTTCAAATAATATATATTTTTCAAATAATATATATATGAGATGAATTCTACAAAACTCCATACTCGTTCTCTGTCCCTACGTAAAACCTCATCGAAAAACAATTTTTGTTCATCAAAATTTTCATACGTCTCCAAAACAAACTACAATACTACATGCTTACTAACGCCACCTAATAGAGAATCATTAATAATCAAAATTTTACCAAATAACCCATGGTGCTTGTAGTACTTTAGAGATCGAATCCACAAAAAATAAATATCACATACTAGAGATTCGAGATTCAAACTAAGCTAGAGCAAAATAGTTTTGAGTTTTATAAATAAGAAAATTAAAATAAGTCAAATGTAAAAAGGAAAAACATTGGGCGATGAGTTCTACTATCATATAACGTTTCGCCTTGACGGTCTGCCATAGTTAAGCTTCCTTCTCGGTTTTTTGCTTTGATTTTGGATGATTTGGAGGTGATGGTGTATTGGTGTTTCGCCGATTGTTTCCGGCTGAATCCGTGATGTTATTTGTCGTGGATCTGCTTCTGGGTCTTCTTCTTTGGGAGGTGCGTCAAAACTAGTTCTTCTGGCGTGTTGATGTAGAAACGGTTTTAGGTAACAGTCACTGAAGGTTTTCATTTTTCAATCACTGGTTTCTTATCTCTTTGGTCTTTGGTCGAGTTTTTGTCTTGGATTTTCATGCTTTTTGGGTTTAGGTTTATAGATCTGGTATTCCGTTTAAGGTTATAGGTCATTTATTTGCATACATGCTTAGATTTTAGTCAATTCTGGCTGCCTATCCAGTTCAAGTTTGTTCAATGGTGGCTTCACCGAAACTAACTCAGAACAAATTTGACAAAAACAATCAAAGAAGAATATCTTTCAACATTATGAGAATTGAATTCGTGTTATTCTAAAAGGTAGTAGAAGTCTGCCTACTATTGTGGATACGGGAACGTCTAATTGTTTACCTTGGACTCGAAACAAGACCATTGTGGTTTTGCTAATGTGTAATCAAAGATGTTTGTCTTCGTTTAATGTGTGGAAAAGATCGTTAGTGTTCTCTCTCTGTATTTCATTTATCGATCTTCTTCTATGACGTAATTGGTTTGAGACTAGTTTGAATAAAAAAAGAGGACAAAAAAAGAGTGAACTAACGATCAAATAACAATATGACAGATTGAATTAAGCACCAGCCAAGAACATTGAATTCACAATAATGATTCATCAACTTCCATGGCACTAATTAAGTATTAACATAACTTTCGTTAGCAATCTCATAATCAATAGGCATTAATAAACAATTCCAATAAGTTCACTAAACACTCTAATCATCAATTCTCATTGGCTAGGTATGTAAAGCTCATAAAAGGTTGGTTCAAGCATTTCATCGAACACCTTCTGGGTTTGAAATACCTAATCTCTAGATATTGAGAGATCAAGTCAAATCTAGCATTATGAACAACCTAGATGAAGGATCTAACAATGATCAACCTAAACAATCATCATCTAACCATCAATTCATCTTAATCTAGCATTACCCATGTTCCAACTAAAAGATTTAAGAACTAAACATAAAGAAAAGCAAAATGAAATATATAAACATGAATACATAAAGATAGAAGTGAAGAATCCTTCAGGAGAATTTCATAATATGATAAATATCAATCTAAAACATCTAAAGAGAGTTTGGATCTCAAAACCAACTCTAGGGAGAAGAAAACATAGGCCACAAATGGTAGTAATTTCTACTATGGTTTTTGGTTTTTGATTTTCCAAAAAACACTTAATGATCCAATCAAGATTATGTGAAAATTAGATTCCCTAAAAAATTGGGAATATAGATTCTATGAGTTTTTGTAAATTTCTAAACAAAAACCAAAAACCACTTTTTCGAGTTTTTGAGTTTGAACATGAGATTTTATTTTTCAAAATTTCCATTTATTTTTATTTTAATTTTTTGAAAAATCCAAAAACCAAAATCTAAAAGCTATAATCTAAAAACCAAAATCTATAATCTAAAAACCACTTTAAAACTCTTAAACATTCTTGGCCTTAGTTTTTTTTGGGTACATTTTACAATTATTTATAGGAAGGGAACAAAAGCTAAAAGCGGTGCTTTGGGTGGCGACCAGGTTTGGTGGGGGGAGGTCGCCAAGAAATACATCGTGTTGAAGCTGGTGGCTGATCTTGGCAGAGAGGACCACCATAAGCTGCTCCTGGGCAAGGCTCGCGGTTCAAACTGACAGTCATGTGACCACCAGGATCAACATCAGAGCAGCTGAATTTTCCATCTTCGTCTTGTCATCCTTGGTGGTCCATCCTGGCTTTGGTGCCGCTACCAGCTGCTCTTCTCCATAGAAACCGTCTTTTTTCTTTGCTTCGCTCGCCTCAAGCCTCATCATCTGGTTGTTATGCACAATAGAATGGTAGCTGTGAACACTACGTGGTGGTGTATTGCAATGTCAAAAATGGTGTTCATTTGAATGAGAAATGGAAATGCAAAGTGGCTAGTTTGACTGATGGTCAAACGTTGCACTTTGGAATTTAGAGGAGAAACCACTCATGTGGTGGATTTAGGAGATGGGAAATAAGTTTAACATTTGAAATAAGGGTTGATTGCCTCGTACCCCCTCTATAATGCTGCTTCTGCGTAATTCCACATAATCTCTCTAACTCTTAATTTTTCCACCCATACTATCACATTGCTTCATCTTACTCCCCATATTTTTTTTCTCTGACTAATTACACCTACGAATCTAAAAATCCTAAATTGCAATCAAATCCACTAAATTGCGTTTACAAAATAGCGATTGCCCGATTATCTTTTAACCCGATCCAAAATTTGATTTAAACCCATTTACCCAATTGTAAACCGGATTAAAACCCGATTATAATCCAATTACATCTAAAAAACCTATTCTCTTTTTTTTCTGACAAAAAAAGAAAAAAAATCCATCGTCTTCTCCGTTAGCATTCTACAGTTTCACCTGACCCAGCAACTTCTAAACATCGTCATTCCACTTTGGATTCAAAGGTTCGTTCAGATTCCAGCATCCGATTTATGGATTATGCAACCGAGAGATAGATCCAACATCAACATTTACTCAAATAAGAAATCTAAATCAGCAGATCTGAGAAATTCATGTGAACAATGGAAAACAGCACAAACATGAGATCTATATCTAACTCGATCTTGAGAAACTTCAAACGCAAGAAGAAACTGAACATCAAGATCCAGATACACGTAGAGCAGATACTGTCGCTTAGAAAACGAGTGGCGAGGCTGCAAGAAGAAGAGATCAAAGCTGATTCAAGCACGAGATTGCATCTAGAAATTTTTGAACTTGCTGAGACGCATGAGTCTGTTCAAATCATAGCCAATCCAAAGCTTGAGGACTCGGAAGAGGGATTTTTTGAATTTACATCCTTAAGTTCTTACCAAAATTATTGATCTTGACTTCAAAACATGTTGCATATTGAAATATTACGCAGTCAAAGACACACTTTCGAAATTTTATTCAAATCTGACGAAGAAACCAAGAATCACAATGAATTATCATCATCAACACCACAATCAAAATATGGTTCCATATTCACTGTTTCTACAAAAGGACTAATAAGCCTCTAAAGGGGGATTACACTTATTAGTGTAAATCTACAATCAAACATATGTGTTTGTATTAAGATAAGACTTCAAGGAAGATGATAAAGAGCTAATTTTGAGTGTAATTCTTCATGAGGAGAATAACAGTGTGATCTGCAATGCTTCTGTTTTCTCCGAGGCTATCAACTTTCTCTTGTGTTTTTGCTTTTAAGTTTGCAACAGAAGGATCAGCTTCAAGAAGCTTTGACAGATTGGATCGGATAGTCTCCTTGTGAGGACTTACTTTTGGTCTCTGGAGAATCAATGTAGCGTCTAAGTTTCCTATCCCATATCCTGCCTCGTCCATGAGTCTCACCTGAACACACAAAGATACACAAAACCTAGTTTCAAGTTCATTGAACACAATCATATGTTCCAAACTTGAGTAAAGCATCTTTAACAGCAATCATATGTGCTGCCTCCAAGGATAATGTAACAATACAACCAGACTAGTTCTAATAATTCACAAACCCAAGATGCAGAAACCTAAATTTAAACTGATAAAAATTGAGTTATGCCAAGGCTTTGCAAGACAAAACTCATGTATACAAGAGTGATCACAACAGTTGAGGGATAAGATTTGATCATAGCTTTAATTCTACACAAGAGTATTACAGAATCTTCTTCGTATTAAATTGAGTAAATTACATCAACCTATGAATCTAACTTGAACTCTGAATCATTCTACAAAACACCGCAGACAAATCCCATCAACCTATGAATCAGCTCCTTTCCATTTAGGATAAGAATCAAGAAAAATCAGTTTTTCTATGTTGTGTAATTAAAAGCTTTGCTATATTTATACATCTTTGATAAGCCAGAGTAGATCCCAAATCGATCTCTCTCTCTGAAGCTCTCAATCTCTCTGAAGCTCTCTGTCTCTTCAATTTCTCTTTGTATCGCTACCTAGACGAAGAATAACAAACCTTAAAATCTCAAATTATCCGATTTAGGTTCAATCGGGTTATGGGTTCAGGTTAAATCATTAAATCGGGCAATCGCTATTTTTAAACGGAATTTAGTGGATTTGATCGCAATTTAGGATTTTTAGATTCGCAGGGGTAATTAGTCATAGAAAACAAGTATGAGGATTAAAATGAAGCAATGTAATAGTATGGGTGAAAAAGTAAAGAGTTTGAGAGTTTGGGTGGAATGATGCAGAAGCAGCACTATAGAGAGGGTACGAGGCAGCCAACCCAAAATTATTCTTATATGCCCAAAAATCTCTAAGTTATATTGTTGATGAGTTAACAAATTCCTTATTGGAATTGATTTAATTTTCTAACCACAAAATAAATTCACATCTTGTGGCATTAAGATGAGAATCAATTCTCATTAAAGTCTATTCTCCTCTTTGACCAGGACAATTTGAGCTTTTGATTATAGAGCTATGGAAATTGATACTTCCTCTTCTCTTCTTTTTCCATGCCTGAGAGTGCAACACATATTTAGCGTTCGTTAGGCTTTTAATTTTGAGTGCTGCAAATAAAAAAAATGTACAATTGTATCATACGATTCTGATTGCATAACACTGTCACACTATGGTAAAATAAAGAATTAAGGAAAGAGTGTCTCGCTTCCGCATAAACCGTTCATTGTTCATAAAGTTTGGGTATTGATTGTTGTATCTTAATTTTTTTTTTATCATAATCTGTTGAAATTATTCAGTTTGTCATATCATAGAAATCAAGGTTCGCCAAGACCTAGGAAGTTTATTTGAAACGTTTGACCATTGAAGCTTATCATTCTCCAAATTGATCTTAACCAATTCACTTAACATATCATCTTCCTGAAAAGCAAAAGATATGATCACTCGGTAATGAAAAAATATAGTAAATCTCAAGAACGTAATCAAAAGTTACCTTTTTCTTCCAAGGTCCTTTGTTAAGGTTTGGATTAGACCCTTTAGCCATCATTGCCGACACTGAACATTTAGCCAACAATTTCACATATCTCTGGCCTAATCTCATCATTAATCTCTTGCTCTGTCAAACATCATTATCAGTTTTTCTCGATACACTAGTCCTCATGGTGAAGGACACATGCATTAGGCTCCATCAACTCCGGCTTCCACTGCATCATCCCCATACATTCCATCGGAGCTGACACATGCCCTCATCATGCTGACACTACAGGACCCAAGTGAGAGCTCGTGTACATGGATATTGGCACGACAATACACATCACAGCAAACTCAGGTAACCTTTGTGTCGTTTTGAATACTATCGATTATCCTCATGTGACAGCTGATAATGGATATCGTTTCCAATGTTACCAAGCTCGAAAATGGTATTATTTCATCTCCCTCTCATCCTCTTATTCTTTAAAACGTTCTAGTATTCCCTTCAATCAGCAAAAACATTGTCTCTGTTTGTTGGTTAGCCATTGTTGAATAGAATTCGACATATTTGGCTTTCTATTCAAGTATGTTCGAACCAAGATATCTTTTCTCGGATGTGATAGTTTTGGGCATCTCTATGCGGTGAGTCCAAGTATCAAATTCAACTCATCCTAGTTTCTCGTTACATCACCAGTAGCAATATTTTGTGGCATCGACCGGATCATCTGGGGAGCTCTGTTCTTAGATCTCTTGTTTCATCAGGGGTTTCAGTTTGAAGAAGACCGGCATGACAAAATCGAGTCATGTGTGTCAAATTAGTGAACATGGTCACCAAAATGATTGGGTCTTGGGCATGATGAAATCGTAGCTACGAACACTACATGGTGGTATATTAGAATGTCAAAACGGAGTTCATTTGAATGAAAAATAAAAGTCTGAAGTGGCTAGTTTGACTAATGGTCAAACATTGCCTTTTGGAATTTAGAGGACAAACCCCTCAAGGAGTGGATTTGGAATTTGGAAAATGAGTTTAACATTTACATAGTTATTATTTTTTTTTTCTCAACCAAACATTAAAAATTAGACATTGATTGAATTTTGTTAAATAGTTATTCTTATTTTTCCCAAAATTCATTAAGTTATATTGTTGATGGAGTAAAAAAAATACTTATTGATATTGATTGAATTTTGTAACCACAAAATAAATTCACATCAATTGTGGCATTAGGATGATAATTAATTCTCATTTAAGTCAATTCTCCTCCTTCACTAGGACATTGAGATTTTGGTTACAAAAGCTATGATCATTGTCTTTCTCATTTCATGGATAAACATACAAGGAAAAAAACATAATCTCCTTCTTCTTCTCTTCTTTTTCTGTATCAGAGAGTGCAACACAAATCTAGCGTTCGCTAGACTTTTGATTTTTGGGTGCTGTGACTCAAAAGAATGTGTACTTGTATCCTGGGATTATAATTGCATAACACCATCACACTACGGACAATTAAAAAATTAAGAAAAGAGATATTCATCTCAACTCTGCACAAACAGTTATTAGTTGATCAAGTTTTGGTGCCAATATGTGTATTTTAATTATGTTTTATTTCATAATTTATTGCAATTGTTCAATTTTTCATATCGTAGAAATCAAGATTTTACATTAAGCTCTATTCCTATTTATATGAAAATGGTAAGTTCCAGAAAATTTCGCATTTAAACATATATTTCTTTTTCTTGGAATTTATTTTTTTACAAGCGGGTACGCTGAAGCGGAAGTGTATAAGCAATTTTTTGAAACAATTAGGAAGCGGGCACGTGTTGGAAGCGTATACATGTACATATATATATATAATTAAAAATTATACAATATTATAAGTTATTGTTAATAACATAAATACGATATACATTTATATGTATATATAATTAAACATCTAATATATTAAAAATTTGTAATGAATAACATAAATTCAGTGCCTCATTTTTACACAATTCAACTACAATCATTTTAATTCAAAAGCATCATATTCATTATAATTTTATGCTTTAAAAAAAAAACCGTCATACTAATTATTTTTTGAAATAATCTTATTTAATTAATCAAATTAATCACTTTCAATATTTCACATATGATTCAATTAATCCGTTTAAATAAATTTTTTTTAGATAAAAGATGAAATGATATGCAAAATCACAAAATTACTATATTAGTTCTTATTTTTTATAACAAAATATATAAAAATAATAGCTACTAAAACGGAAGCGTAAGCTTCCAAAACAGAATCGCAAGCTTCCAACACAGAATCGCAAGCTTCCAACGCGTTTTAATAGAGTATTTTTGGAAACGCCATGGAAACGAGATTCCGAAAGCTTCCAAGAGATTCCGATTCCGATTCCGATTCTGAAATGGGAAGTGAACGTTGAACGAAGCTTCCGTGCTACTTAGCCCTGAATTTATGGGTTCTGAATTGTGGTCTTAAAGTCGTTTTCACTGTTTAATGATTAGCATTTGATAATAGTTGAGTCGATAACGACATACGGTTTAAAAGTTGAATGGTCGTGACTAGTCATGTAAAAACCGTTGGAGCTTTATCTCATCTTAATTATCACCAATACCGATCATGCAAATCAATAACGTTTGTTATTTCAGTCTTCGCATCAAGTCTACGTCACTATAACTTCTCCTTTTCTCTCTTGTCGACTTTCTGATTTTTTCTGATAAAGAAGACTTCTAATTTTCGTTGACTTCTTTAATATACCCAAAGTGACTTGGTTTCACACATTATTTTCCAAAAATAATTATAATGATGAAATTGACCTCTAGAAATGATAACTATTCAAATACTTGACCTAATAAAATAATATAATAACATTTAATACATTATTTACGTACCCAAAGGGGCTTGGTTTCATACATTATTTTCCACAGATAATTATAATGAAATAGACCCCTAGAATTTATATAACAAAATGATATATTATAGTATTATGTTAGTAATAATGAATTCTAACGCAATTAAAATAAAATAAAATAATGAATTCTAACGAGTGTACAGACGATACTAGACAACACTCTCATCGATTTCGGAAGCAAGACATATGGCGGCTAGGGTTGGTGATTTTGGGACAATTAGGGCAGGAGAGCAGGATGCCACCATGACTGATATTGGTGAGAAGGATCGACCGCCTGGAGATCCTCCAGATGTCCATGTATCATGAGTGAAGAAAGTGACAGGTCGTAACGCTGGATGGATGTTAACACCAGAGGCAGATTTGGATGATGATTTCGTGGTGTAGAGATTGAGTTTGGAGTTTCCAAATGGTGAGGATGGGGAGCCAATGACTACCATAGAGAAAGAGGAGTTGGATGCCATGAATGGTCTCTGGAAACAGTGCATGATTGTTAAGGTTTTAGGGAAAAATATTTCAATTTCAGTTTTAAGTAGAAGATTGCGAGAGATGTAGAAGCCACGAGGGGCTATGTGTGTTATGGATATGTCAAGACAATTCTTTATAATTAGATTCGAAGCAGAAGAGGTGTATTTGGCAGCATTAACCGGAGGACCATGGAGAACGTTTGGTAGCTATCTTATGGTGCGAGCTTGGTCCCCAGAATTTGATCCACTGAAGGACGAAATAGTTACGACACCGGTATGGATTCGGTTGTCGAATATTCTAGTGAATTTCTACCATAAGTCAATTTTAATGGGGATTGCATGCGGGTTAGGGAGGCCTATCAAAGTGGATCTCACTACTTTAAATTTTGAGAGAGCTCGCTTTGCTAGGATATATGTGGAATTGGACCTAAAGAAGGCTTTAAAGGGAACAGTTATGATCAATGGCGAGAGATATTGTGTATCTTACGAAAGAGATAGAGAGTATCGGGAGGCCAGGGGAGATTTTATGATGAATGGTAATGACAGGATGGAGAAAACTGGATTGGAGATGATTGTAGAAGACCCTTAAGAGATTATGCGTCTTGCCTCAGAGAATGCGGAGATGCTAGAAGAAGCACCGATTAATGGTGATTTGTCTGATGGAGGAACATATCACCTCGAGGCATATTTGGTTTCCCCGACGGTTCTAATTTTAACTGATGAAGTCATAATGAATTGTCTATTATGGAATTATTGGGGGGCAAATAAACCCAATTTTAGAAGATCGATTTGATATTTATTAAAGAAATTCAACACAGATATACTGGCTCTGTTTGAGACTCACGCAGGGGGAGATAGAGCGACTCGTATTTGTCAAGGACTAGGTTTTGAAAACACATTTTGGGTGGATGCAAAAGGGCAGAGGGGTGGTCTGTGGTTCTTATGGAGAGAGGGTATAGGGAATGTGGTGATTGAAAAGGCGTCAGATCAGTTTATCTACGTGAAGGTGGAGAACAGAGTTGATATATTTCATTTAATTGTGGTATATGCGGCTCCAACGGTCAGTAGAAGAAGTGAATTATAGGGTAAGCTCCATGAGGTTATACAAAGAGTTGATGGACCTCTGATTATTGGTGAAGATTTTAATATCATTGTCAGATTGGATGAGAGAACTGGAGGTAATGGGAGATTGTCAACAGATCGATTCTTCGGCATTTGGTGACTGGATAAACGAGGAATCTCTGAACGATATGGGATTTAGAGGTAACAAATTTACATGGAAGAGAGGATGAGTAGAACAAAACTTTGTGGCTAAGAGATTGGATCGTGTGTTGTGTTGTGCACATACGAGACTTAAGTGGCAAGAAGTGTCGGTTGCACATCTTCCTTTTTTGGCCTATGAACACGCATGTCTCTACATGCAATTGTGCCTTGTGGTGGGGAGTGATCCTAGGCGGAGACCATTTAGATTTTAAGGGGCTTGGTTGAGTCACACTAGTTTTAAGGAACCTCTGTTGTCATTATGGATATGGATGTTGGATTCTACATCCAATAATATATTGAATTTTTATTAAAGTAAAAGAGAATTTGTTTGTGAAACTGAACTGAAATAGAAAATAAATTTGCTAAATAAAAAACTGTAAAATTGTATATATTAATCTTGAGTAACAAAAAGATTGACCCCCATACATAACTATGGACTCTATATTTATACACGAATTAAAGATTAAATGCTAAGAATAAATACTAATAAATTCCATAATTCTCCTTTAATCCGCCGCTTTTAATTTGGTCTTTAATGTTATAATATCTCGTACTTTGAATGATTTTCTCTTTCAGCTCGCAGATTCATCTCGTTTCGTGGACACTCCTTGCTTCGCTTGCTTCTTCCTTCTGCGAGGCTTCACTACTGGTCGGACCCAAATTTGATTGTTCTAAGAAATTTGATAGTTCTAAGAAATTCTTTTCCTTCTTTTGAATTATTGTATTCCTCAAATTGTTGATTATGACAAAAATTCTGACGAATACTTCAGCTGGGAAACGGCAGAAAACCCCGCCAGGAAACTGTTCTGGTCGCAAAGATCAATTTGGTCCTCATCCTTCATCATGTTCAACAAGTGAATCTATTGAAGGTATTAGAAGGTTCTACAGAATTTCACCAGAAATCGAGTTCACCTTTCCGAACCCTAATGAATCTCCGAAATCAATCCATGATGACTATATGTGCATTTACGAGATTTACTTTTACGGCTGTTGTCTGTTTTTTCCTATCCCCGACGCACTTCTCTTATGTCTTTTTCCTCTTGGAATGGTATTCCTGCAAATGTGTCCGAAGATGTTTCGCCACGTACTGTGTTCGCTAACCCTTGCTGCGGAGGTGGGTTTATCATTAAGTTCAAGTGATCTTTTCAAACTCTTTGGTAATCGTTGTAATAGCCGGAGTACCTATAGCACCTACCCTCATGCTGACAGAACCTTGATTTGATGACGAGGATGATTGGAGGGAATACTGGTTCCTTGTTAAGGTTAACTTCTCTTCTGTCAACGACCATGCTGATATGCTTTGTCGAGACTGGACTAGCATGCTCGGTAAGTCATAGACTGTACATTGGCTTAACTTTTTTTGTGTCCAAATCATTTTTTTGATCAATTAATTGGTTTCTCGCAGTTCCTTCCCCGAAGCCTTCTCCTACAGAAGATTTTTTGAATCTTTTCAAATTTGCATTGGAGAAGGAAGTTTCCTGGGAATCCTTTTCCCTCTCTCATATTCGTACTGCAGTGAATCTTTTGCAGAGCAGTACTCTCCAACCGTTCAAACTTAAGGTGGTTAAAGTTGATACTCTTAGATTTTCTGTACTAGAGAAGAAACAACTTGAGAGTGTAAAGCACACCATTGAGACCAAGCTGAAAAAGAAGATTGATTATGTTGGTATGAGACTTCGAGAGAAGAACCATGCTGTAGATGCTACCGATGTAATCCATAAAACTAGCATGGCTGTTGAGCTTCCGATTCATGGACCTCAGCCTGAGCCTGATTCGCACCCCTACTCAACTCGTTCGGCTAAATTTTCTGATGATGAAAACATTGAGGACCCAAATGCTAACCTACACCGAAAAATTCTCAGATATCTATACCAAAGTCTCAAACTGTTGATAAATGAAAAGGTCATGCATCAATGCCTCCACCTCCTCCTCGTGTTCCACCCCAAAACACTTCTCAAGGTGATTCACACAGCGAGAGCTTGAAAACTTTGGATATACAGAATAGAAGAAAACGATCCCAAAATAATGATTCTCCTTCATCCGGAAATACCTCGAATGATGATCTCCCTGTTTTAAGTATGTGTCAATCATTGATATATATTATTTTATAAAATTTCCCTGCTTACTTATGACTCATTTAGCTGTTGCGCACAAGAACAGAATGGTAATCGTAGAGTCTTTTAGGTCGTTTACGTCTAGTGGCGTAGAACCCCTTCCTTCCTTTGACCAATGGGATCGGGAAGCATTGGATCTTTATGTTAGAAATTCTATTCAATTAGCCAAGGTATATAACCTTATGTTGTATTTGCAAAATTCTGCGTGTATCCTTCTAACTGCTGGTTCTTCTAAACCATATGCAGGTTGCTGCTGGTCATAATGAAACAGTTCGCTTTTATGAATCGGGTATTAGAAAGAGAGCTTCGTCAGGGCATTTTATTGCTATGAATAAACAAATCTTGGATCTTGAATTGAAGATTAAGAATGACGCCCTCGACTCTTTCATACTGTCGCAAGAGAAAGTAGTTGTGCTCACACACGAACTGAACGCTATGCAAGCTTCATCATCTTCGCGTTAAAAACAAAATACCTTTGATGAGTTAAAGCGGAAATATGACAACCTTTTAAAACTTCCCGAGATTCACCCGAAGCATTCGAGCTGCTCAGATTGGAATAATGCGAAAGATCGATGTCATGACATAATTGGAGAGATAGCTGGACATTTTGATTCTTTGAAGGCAAAGATGCTACTTCAATCTAATGTTAATGAGCTTAAAAGCAATCAATCTCTTCTCGCTTTTTTCAAAAGGGGTGATTTTAACTTAAACAAGGAGAAGAGAGAAGTGAAAAAATCACTAGCCGAGGTTGAAGCCCAACTACGAGCTATCCCATCTTTCGAACCAAACTTTGAGCGGTACAGCTCTCTCCTTGCTGATGTATTATCTTACGGTGATCCTCCTCTCGTTCCATCCAAAGCAACCCGTGGTCAAACTTCTACCGAGGCTGCTGGAGGTCTGTTTTCACTCCCTAATGAGGTACAGTTTAATCAATTCAGCTCTAATTTTGCAATAATGAGTTCCAAACATGCGACTAAACTTAGATTTGGAATTATTCAGGCTTTGTCAAAAAATGGAGACTCAGTCCAGGAATCCTTGGGCCGACCTTATTGGCAAATATTTCGAAGATGATTTTTGGCTAGGATGCACATTTATAGTTTGTTTGTTGTTTTGTTGTTTTTGTATAGGTATCACAATTGTGTTTTTTCTGGATGACTTTGTCATTTGGGACTTGTAAACATTAGTATTACTGTGATAGTGTAAATATTATTTAGGGGTTCGTCCCTTTATTTCGCTAGTGATGGCTTGCGAAACTTGAATTGTGTTTTAGGTTTTAATTCACCCTTGGAGCTTTGTTTTAAGACTTTGTTTACTTTCGAAGTTAAACATCTCGTTAGAACATATACGTCAGGTTTGCAAAGTCTGACTTTGTTCTTTTAACCCTCGATTGAGTTGTGTTCAAGAGAATGGGTTGATCAGACCATTACCATTATTTAGGGAATACTATAATCAGTTATCCTCGGTAAAGTGCGAGGTTTGAACTCGGCTTCAGAATTGGCATGCCCTTACTATTTGTAAAGGAAAACTATGTTGAGTAATCCTTGGTAAATTTGTGCGATGATAGAGCTCGGCTTTTGAAATTTCCAAGGGGACTGATTCCCTTTATGTTCTGAACTCGTCATTTCGATTATAGAATCATGATGCGAGTATTGAACCCGGTTTTAGATAATGCGAATCTGTGCTCGACTTTAGGGAATTTGTGTCCGCTAATCGAGCTGATGATCCTTTCCGAAGGATGGTTTTGACTTTTGATTGACATCTGGACCTACCGCTTAATAGGCCTAAAGCCTATGAATTTCTTTAGGTATTAATTACCAGAGATGTGTGACTATAACCTCCTCGAGTATCACAATCTGTCTTATGGAAAAATTAAACTTATGTTCACACACTAATGGTGTAATAATTATTTATCCTTTATTACCCCCATAATGATTATATATTCGACGGCGTAACCCTTCTAGTATTCCCTTCGTCAAAGAGAGAAGGTTATTAAAAAGAGATTTAATTATACTAAGAGGGAATGTTCTTAGAGATAGAACCTTCAATGGAACTTATGGCAGTCTGTTCCAATTTTTCCCCAGCCCGTAGCGGTCTTGATGACCCCTTCGATCTCTTAATATAGGGCAGTACCCAGGCTTATCATTATTCGATCAGGTTATCTCGATGATAATTCCTTATGGTTTGGTTAAGAAACTGCCGCCGCAAAATCAAGAGATCGCTATCAAATTTATTGAAAAGGTAGATTAATACTTATCTATATTTTTATTTATTTTTTAGACATAATTAAATATCAAAAAAACTTTCTTTCTAGCTTGTGGCGAGGCACGCGTGGATTGAAGATGAAAGGGAGATTCTTCGAGCGATAGTGAGAGAAAAGAAAGCACGAATTTGCCAGATTACTCGTGAGATGGGTATCCTGGAAGATTCGCCTTACGCCTGGCTTGCTCTTGAATCAGAGGAGTTCGACTATCATATGTCGCATTGCGTTCGGAAGAAGATAAAGCAGATAGAGAGTGAGACTAACCTATTCTGCGATGATGCTTAGTTTTATGAATTTGATGATTGCCTAGAATGTACTCTGTTAATCACATGTAAGTTCATCAAATCGAAGAGTACTCCTCTAAATATGTGAAACGAAGTTATGCTGAAATAATTATTTTGGAATTTTAAATAGCTGTGTCTGAACGATCAGACTGCCTACTCACCCATGTTGGGATCAAGCCAATCCGTAGTTCGTATAGTAATTTATTTTAGCAAGATTTGGAAATTAAACACAAGAAAAGTAAAAACTCGCGTGCCAAACTTGTTAGCCACTTCACTAATGATTTGAGAGTGAGGGAGTATACCCCTTGTAGCACCCCTGATCCGCTCTATGGCCGGATGAACCACGGAGCATTCTAGAGACAGCTACGATGACGAGCAAGGATACTCGATCAGAGATCAAGAATCCATCCTAACCCGGATCAAGGTATCCGAGCTGTCATACCCGCTTCGGTACATAGATCAGGCTTTGCAACCCTTATATGCTTCCTAGGCGTTGGGAGGACCTGGACTAGATCTCTCACAGCCATGACTTCGGTTTTTAGTTTAACTTTTAAAATACTTTGTTGAAAAATATGAAATACGACAATATGTCTTCAACATACTTAAAACAACACAAGCTTGCCTAAGGCCAAAATAACAACAACACATAATCTAACAATACATACATCCTTTGCAAAGAGGTGCCGAATCTACTTTCCGGTGGCCTAAGATTCCACACGCATAACTACGGCCTCCTAAGGTTACCTGAACAAAAAGATAGAATCATAAGTAAATCCAGGTCTACTTAGTGGTATCGGGAGTACCTGCAATCAATGTTAGTCACTCAACAATCACAGCACACAAGCAGAAGATTTGACAAACTACACACAAGAATCTCCCGAGCTATTCTCGAGAGACACGACAAGCAAACAGCACACAAAGCTTCCCGAATGACACTCGGTAAACAGAACTACCACTACACTACACCATTATAACTCAACTAAACCTCTCACAAAACCCTCTCAAGTTTCCTGAAATTAAATCCAGGAAACCATAACTACACACTCAACTCTAAACTCCACACTCTAATACGTCGTCCGAGATCACAAAGAAAATGGTACACGTCTAATAACTCCTCCTCGACCACCTTTCAGCCAGAGACTCACAGGTCAACCTGGGCACTACAGTTGGTGTCGGCATAAATACGTGACAACTCACTGGTTGCTCCACCGTACCTTGGTGAATGTACTTCTACAAGGACACACACTGGTTCTAAGGGGTTGAAAACCCAGCAGCTATATGTGATAACACACACCGGTTCTAAGGGGTTGAAAACCCAGCAGCTATACGTGATAACCCCCACATGGTTATGCCTCTGTATCTTTGGCATGCTTCATCCACCTCTCAAGAAATCCGAAGATCACAAGAGGATCCACACCCGTACCCCTAATCCAAATCTACCCACTTAACCTCTAGGCTCACTACAATCGACATGAAAAACTAACTTTCAAAAAGTTAGTCAATCACCGATCAACTAAACCCTAAAATAAAACCCCGAAAACAAACCCTCTAAAACTAAGCCATAAATAAATAAATAAACTACACTACAATGAACAAGCGATATCATGCGCCACGGTAATACGCATGATATAACCTCATGTGCTATCTCACATGCTTCGAACACTCACAGAATCGTCGACCTCGCTGAATTGGTGTGGATGGAAAGATTCAAATTCTCAAACTGCTCCTTGTTGGTGATGATGCTTGAACTGGGAAGAACACCATATAATCTATTGGTCAGGATATGAACCTCTTGAGGGCTGCAATCCTTCCAGTTAAGTGTTGTACCTTGCTGCGTCACAATATAACCAATAAACTCTCCAGATGGTACACCGAAGGTGTACTTTGCAGGATTAAGCTTCATGTCAAACTCGTTTAATATTTTGAAGCATTGAACAAGGTGTTGAATATGCTTAGACTCTTTGAGAGATTTAACCAACATGTCATCAATGTAGAATTCCATGGTTTTTCCCAGTTGCTCGTCAAACATCTTGTTGATGAGATGTTGATAAGTTGCTATGGCGTTCTTCAATCCAAAAGGCATTACTACATAGCAATAAATTCTTTTATCCATAATGAATGAAGTTTTTTTTTTATCATCTGGATTCATCCAGATCTGGTTATAGCCGGAGAAAATGTCCATAAAACTTAAGAGTTCATGCCCCGCAGTTGATCTGACAGGTGCTCAATAAACGGCAAAAGAAAACTATCATATGGGCAAGCCTTGTTGATATCAGTGAAATCGATGCAAACCCTCCATTTTCCATTTTTTTCTTAACTACCACATGATTGGCGAGCTAATCTGGGAATTTGACTTCGCAAATAGAACCGGCTTTGAGAAGCCTATCCACTTCATCATTTACTGTTTTGGCTCGTTCAGGACCAAGCTTTATCCTTTTTTGCTTGATCGGCTTGAAGCTTTGATCAACATGCAATTTGTGAGAGATAATTGTAGGGTCGATTCCTGGCACGTCTTCGATTGACCAAGCAAAATAACTTTTATGTTTTGATACGAACTTGACTAACTCGTCTCGTAGCTTTGACTCAAGTCCCGAACCAATTTTTACTACGTGTTTGGGGTGTTCCGAATCAATAGAAACATCGATCAAAACCTTGGTAGACTGTTGTCCACTGGGAAACGTCGAGTCCTTCGGTACCCCGAAGTTGGTTAATTGCTATTGACTTTTTCGCATGTGGCTTGTTATATAGTAAGATCTTGAAATCTCTTAACCTCCGTTAACCGTTCCTACTACGCTATGAGTCAGGAATTTCACATACTGGTGATAGGTGGAAGGTACGACCTTCATTTGGTAAATCCAAGGGGTGCCCAAAATGACATTGTACGCAGCCGATCGATCAAAAACTGTGAATTGGATGATCTTTGATACTCTTTCAGTAAGCACAAGTAATTTGATCATGCCAAATGACATTGATGTTTCGCTTGTGAAAGTCATGAGCGGCAGGTGGTCCAACTATGTCCACCCTGTTAATCTTCATCATTTGTAAAGTACTTAGGAAAATGAGAATAACTGAGCTTCCAATGTCAATTAAGACTTTGGAAACTTCAGAGTTTGCCATATCAAGAGTTATCACTAATGTATCATCATGCAGTTTTGCGAGACGCAGGGTATCAAACTCTTCAAAGTTAATCAGTGCATTGACATCGACTCCCCTTAGGTCTCTGCTCATTTTCATTACAATGGCTCGCTTATGCTGATTGATAGCGCGTACTGTGTCAGGAAACAACATTGAACCCCTGATGATTACATCTATCCTCTCTTTGGAAAGTTTGGTTGGAGTGTGCTCAGACGTTTTTAGCTTATTTGCTAGCGGGCTTTGCGATCTTTGTGGTACTGCTCGATGAACTCTTTAATCTTGAAATCTGCGAGGTCACCAGAAGACCTCAACTCGGCCAAGTATTTTTGATGACATTGCAGTCTTTGGTACTATGGCCATTCACTCGGCGGATGTCGCAGAAAGCATTCTTATCACAGATCAAGGTGTTTGATGAAGGTGACCTGATAATTCCTTTTCTAAGAGAGGATCACATAAAACTGTTGTTATATGGGGGAGTTCGAAGCGTTTGGTGTCTTTACCAATTTTTGGTTTGGTTTTTTTCCTAGTGGGCACAACTCCGGGATTTACGGTTTGATACTTCTTCCTCAGCCTCGATCTAGTTATTTGCTCAGAACAGGGCATCTTGGATAGTAGTTCGCTTGTTAACTGTAAGTTCTAGATGGAATCTTGACTTATGCCATAACCATTCCGCAATGGTGCCAGCGCAGCAGTCTGGAAAATTCCCGAGACTTTGGACAAGATGTCCTTAAACTTGGGAATATGTTTTCTCAAATATTCCTGAGGATTCTAAGACAAATTCCATAGGTCACTATCTATTTTTCCTTTTTCCATTAGTACTGAATACTGCATAATGAAGACCGATGATAGTTGATCAAATCTATCAATCGTAGAAGACTCTATCATTTTCAGAGAACAACTTGCAGTAACCTGGGTCTTTTTCATGCGCATCGAGCTTGATTCTCTCATCTGCAATACGAAAAGCAGCCAGATGGTTCTTCGGGTTGGTAAGTTGGCTCTTCGCGCGTCTAATCGTACGTCGGTAAGTTAACTCTTCGCGCATCCTTGATCCAAAATTTTGCTATCTGCGCTATAAACGGTGAACGTCGAGTTTCTTCGATCACTTTGTCCACTTCGGAAGCTGAACTGGTCGCTTGGTGTTATTTTGACTTCGGCTCATCGAGATCATGATTTACTTGGTGAAAATCTGAGATGATGGCATGTCCCCAAGTATCTCATATCTCGGCTGGGATATCATTGTTATTTTTGTTATTGATCACATCGGCAGTAACTACAAGGTTGGCTCCGACACCAACAGCATCATTGACAAGAATTGCTTCTGCGCTAGAATTGGTTCCAGCCTGAAGCACCGCTATTTGATTGATCAGTGTCTGAGGGTTGGTACTTTGTAGAGGATTCACAGGAGTTTGAGGGCTGGAACTCCTTGTGGTCCTATAAAGTAAACAGGCACTACGATTTCCAGAGGAAAAGCCAAATGAGAAAAGAGAGTTGTTTGATTGTTAGTCAAATTTACCTGACCGTTTTTCAAAGAGGTCATCTTTTTCTCGATGGTACCGAGTTTTGTGGACAGATCAGTCATGGTTTGAGTGATTCCTGAGAGCGACTTCAGGATGGTAGCGATAGTGGAAGGATCATTGTTGACACATGTTTGGTCTCCATTATAACCACCAGCCATAATGAATTTGATGAGGAAAACTGTTCTGAAATGGTAGATTTGTAGCTTAAATGTCTGATTCTCCCCACAGACTATGCAAAAATGTGAATGTTAGATTCTACACCCAATAATATATTGAATTATTATTAAAGTAAAATAGAATTTGTTTGTGAAAATGAACTGAAATAGAAAATAGATTTGCTAAAGGAAAAAGTGTAAAATTGTATATATTAATTTTGAGTAACAAAAAGATTGACCCCCATACATGACCAAGAGTGTCTATATTTATACCCGAATTAAGGATAAAATGCTGAGAATAAATACTAAGAAATTCCATAATTCTCCTTTAATCTGCCGGTTTTGATTTGGTCTTTAATATTGTAACGTCTCATACTTTGAATGATTTTCTCCTTTAGCTCGCAGATTCACCTCGCTTCGTGGACACTCCTTGCTTCGCTTGCTCCTTCCTTACATGAGGGTTCACTACTGGTCGGACCCCAGTTCGCTCCATCGACCCCTCGTTCGGTTTGCCTGTCTTTTCTCACTCTGAACTGACCCAGCCTTTACTTTGACATGCTGAAGTGGTTTACACATGTCATGATTGGAGAAAGTAGAACTTTGGTGCGGATCCGGTATCAACAATGGAGGAGGGATATGATGACTCCAGAAGCCCTAAAGAAATTGCAGGTGACTTTGAAAAAATGGAATAGAGAGGTGTTCGGGGATGTTCATAAAAAGAAAGATGGAATGATGGTGGAGATTAAAACAATACAAGAAACTTTAGATCAAGTACAAACTGATGAGTTGTTGCTTAAGAAATAAGTCTTACTCCAATAACTGGATAGGGTCCTCGAGCAAGAAGAAATTATTTTGTTCTAAAAGTCTTGTGAAAAGTGGATTACACAAGGTGATTGCCATGCGAGTTTCTTCCATACATCAACGGTGATTCAAAGAAAGAGGAATCATATTGAAGCTTTGAAAGATGATAAGGGGATATGGTTAACAAATCCGCAAGAACTGGAGAAGCTGGCTATTACTTACTATAAGCGGCTGTACTCAATGGATGATATTGATTTGGTGGTAGAGAGTTTATTGCGGGAAGGTTTTGAAAAACTAACACGGGAAGAACAGATGGGTCTAAGCAAACCGTTTGTGGCATCTGAATTAGAGGCATCTTTGAGGAGTATAGGGAAATTCAAGGCTCTTGGACCAGATGGATATCAGCCAGTTTTTATCAAAAATGTTAGAATGTTGTTGGTGAATCTGTCACGAGGTTTGTGCTACGGTTTTTTGAAACAGGAGAGTTACCACCAGAGACTAATGATGTGCTTATTGTGTTGATTGCAAAAGTGGCAAAAATTGAGAGGATAACACAATTTCGGTCCATTAGCTTGTGTAATGTCCTGTTTAAAACGATAACAAAAGCAATGGTGTTGAGACTGAAAAAGTTAATGTCTAAATTGATAGGTCCTGTAACGCCCGTGTTCCAGAAATTATTTAATATTAAATAATTTGGAAGTTCTTTCGAGTTTATGAACCTTAGACAAGTCTAGAGAAATTAATTATGGGGTTGAAATAATTAATTTAGATTTGTTCCAGGGGTGTCATAAATCGTTTCAAAAGTTGTGGGCTTTTTCTCAATCAAGTGGCAAAAGTCAATTTGGCTTCTCTTCTTCCTTCTTTTTCTTCCTTGGTCGCCAATGTTTTGGGTTGTGGGAGAGAAAAAGAGTTCTTAAGCTTGTGAGCTAAGAGAAAGAAGAGAGAAGAAGAAGAGAAAGGCTTGGTGAGCTTGTGGGAAGCTTAGATCTTGTGAGATCAAGGGTGAGTGAAGCTTGTGGAGCTTGGAAAAGGAGTGGGTTGGAGCTAAGGTTTAGGCGTGAGGTTTGAAGGAGTTAGAGAGATCTTCTTGACCTTGGAGAGTCCATCTAAGCATAGATCTATCCATTCTAAGGTGAGTTGTGACCAAGGGTTAACATTAGGCTTTGATTGGGGGCTTGTGGGGTTTTTTAAGCATTGTGGGGTGCTATGATGCTTAGAGGCCTTGTGGTAATGTGTGGAGTTTAAGCTAGAGTTTGCTAAGCTTGTGCTGGTTAGAGAACCATGGATTTG
Source organism: Cardamine occulta (assembly GCA_028015245.1). Lineage (NCBI taxonomy): Eukaryota > Viridiplantae > Streptophyta > Magnoliopsida > Brassicales > Brassicaceae > Cardamine > Cardamine occulta. The sequence goes on from CM051390.1 coordinate 6,264,972, forward strand.
TTGTTGTTTTGCCTTGAAAGCTTGATTTGTGTTCATTTGCTTACTTGGTGGTTTTGTGTGTGTTGTGGTTTCTTGATGCTTCCATGGCTTGTTGGGATTGTTTTCCCTTGTTGCTTGGTCCGTGGTATTGCCTTGCTTGATGTGTGTTTTGGTTGTGGTTTAAAAGTTTGGCCTTAAGGTTGTGTCAAGGCTAAGTTGTAAAGTTTAGGAAAATCGGGTGCCTATCGACCAGGTGTAGTCGATAGAGCAAAGTTGATAGGGTATATGGACTAGGGCAGGTCGATAGAGTAAGGTCGATAAATCCTGCTGGACATATTCCTAGTGCTTATCGACCAGGTGTGGTTGATAGAGCATGGTCGATAGAGTGTATCAACTGGGTTGATCTATAGGTATGTTGATGAATTCTTTGGGTGGATTTTAGGATTGTTATCGACTAGGTGTGGTCGATAGAGCATGGTCGATAGTATGTATCAAGCATGTGTGGTCGATAGAGTGTGGTCGATAGGGGGTATCGATGGTGTTAATCTATAGAGTGGTGTATTGATTATGTTGTTATGTGGCTTGTGTTTTAGCTTTTCTTGTTGTGAATTGGTAAGTGGTTAGTCATAGATGCTATTGATTACCTTTTCATAGGTTGATGATTAGGAATTGATAGGGTTGTGGTCGTGGATTATTTTCATGTGTGAATTTGATTGAGTAGAAATTAATGCGTGGTGTGTTTGATTTCTTGTTGTTGTAGTTGTTTGAAATTGCGTGTGGCTTTTATATAACTTATTGTTGGCAAGATCAATCTCACTCAGCGTTTGGTTTACCAAATGTTGATGCATGACTTTTGTCGATGCATGTAAAGATAAGGCGTGATCGTGGAATCGAGGCAGTGAATAGAAGATGATTAGGACCCGGTAGTTTTGAGATTTTTGTTAGCTTTCGTAGGATTGCTGGAACTGGTAGAACTGTTTACCTTCGTGGTCGTTTGTCTAATTGGTTGTTATTGTATGGTTTTGAATATTTAATGTATGGGCATTAGTTCATTATTTCCATGTGCAAAAAAAAAAACAAGTGCGGTTGTTTCATTTTGGTATCAGAGCCCATACGGTTCTAGGATAGCTTATGTGTTGTTTAGGGTAATATAATCATCCTTTTCGAGCCTTGTGGGATTCCACGGTTAATATTTTTATTGTGATGATTGTGTTTTAGCTTTACTTAGTCCCTGTTCTTTGAAATGCAGATGGTTAGAGGGCATGGTGGAGGTCGTGGTTGGGGTAGAGGTCATGGTCGTGTTATGGAGGAGTGGGTCGATGAGTCGCATGCCAGTGAGGTTGGATCTGAGGGTATGGCCGGTGTAAGTACCGGTGTGGCTGGTGTTCCAGCGGGTGTTACAGGTTTAGCGGCGGGGGATGCTAAGGTCCGAGATAATCGTCTTGTTGATCTCTTGACAGTGTTGTTGGAGCGGTTACTAGAGAGGGTACCAGCTCAGGCTCCTGTGGTACCACCAGTGGTTGTTGAGGTTCAGCCTCAGGTTGCATCTGCGGTTGCTGAGGAGCTCCCATCCTACCTAAAGATGATGGAGTAGATACAGAGGATATGCACGGGGTTTTTCCATGGAGAGGCTAATCCTGAGGACGCTGATGCATGGTTGATGAGGGTAGACAGGAATTTCTTCTCAAGTACGTGTCTCGCGGGATACCAAGTGGACATTACGATCCATTATCTGGAGGGTGATGCGCATCTCTGGTGGAGGAGTGTGGTATGTCGGAGAGTTCAGGCCGAGATGGCTTGGGTGGATTTTGTGGAGGAGTTTAACTCCAGTATTTCCCTTAAGAAGTGTTCAACCGGTTAGAGTCGAGGCTTCCGAGATTGACTCAGGGGATCGGTCGGTACTCGAGTTCAATCAGCTCGAGTTTTATGTTAGACGGGCGGTTGAGCGTGAGTCGGCCCATGTGCAGAGATTCTGGATGGGTCTAAGGGTTTACTTGCGGAACCATTGCATGGTTAAGGCTTTTTGCACTGTTGATGAGTTGGTTGAGACTGCGGCATTGCTTGAAGAGGGTCTAAAAGACGAGGTGGTAGTGGTTACACCGAGTTTTCAGGCGAGATCAATACAGCAGCAGTCCGGACCGAGCAGAGGTGTTAACCTGATGCAAGGACAAAAGCGGAAGTATGATGATGCTTTGAGAGGCAATCGGGGTGGTTAAGGTTGCTTCGGGTGTGGAAGCATGGATCACCGAGTGGCGAGTTGTCCTAGGAAGGGCAGGGTATGAGTGGATTCTCGGGTGTGCTTTCACTTTAAGGATACGGGGCGTATTAGAACTCAATGTCCCAAGAAGCGATGCAGTGGTGCAGCCCGTTAGGCCGGTGGCAACAACGCCTCGAGTGTATTCCATCGTCGAGTCTGGAGAGCCGAGTTCCAGGCCGATCACAAGTATTTTCTTAAATTTATCTAAGTTTAATTCTGTGTTGGGGAATTTGGTTGCTTGTTAGGGTTTTAAGGTTCTCGGCACATGTATATGTGTAGGGACCTTGTGTGTTGGCGGTGTTGAGTATCATGTGTTGTTTGACACGGGAGCATCGTATTGCATTGTTACTCAAGAATTGGCCAAGAAGGCTAATGTTCAAAGCGAGCCCGATGTGAATTTGGGTTTCGTAGAGGGTTGCAGAGGGAAGCTCCTGATGATTCACGGTCGGGTTAGAGACGTGGATGTTCAGGTAGCGGGAGAGTCTAGGTCTGCTGATTTGATTATCTGCTCCGTGGATTTGTACGATATCATTTCGGGCATATATTAGCTCGGGAAGTTCAGAGCACATCTGGATTTTCCCCGAGGGCGTGTCATGTTCAACAGAGGCAAGGGGAGGTTGGTGTATCAGGGTGGTGAGACTGACTTCCGGGAGTCTCATGATCTCGGTTATAAAAGCTGAGTGTATTATCGAGAGGGGTTGTGAGACATATTTGGCTACCATTTCCTTGTCGAAGGCCATTAGAGTGGCTAAGTTTCAGGATATTCGGGTTATTTGGGTGGTTCGAGAGTTCCAAGATGTGTTCCAGTCGTTGCAGGGGTTACCACCGTCTAGGTTGGATCCTTTCACGATTGAGTTAGAACCGGGGATGACACCGATATCTAGGGCTCCTTATAGGATGGCTCCAGCAAAGATGGCAGAGTTGAAGAAACAGCTGGAGGAGTTGCTGAGTAAAGGGTTTATTTTTATGAGTACTCCACCGTAGGTAGCACTAGTGTTGATTGTGAAGAAGAAAGACGAGAGTTTTTGGTTGTGCATTGACTACTGGGGACTTAACCGAGTCACAGTGAAGAACAAGTATCCTCTTCCTTAGATTGATGAGTTATTGGATCAGTTGAGAAGGGCTACTTGATTCTCCAAGTAGCACTTGGAGTTGGGATATCATCAGATTCTTATCGATGAGGTAGATCTCCAGAAGACGGCTTTCAGATCTCGTTATGGCCACTATGAATTTGTGGTGATGCCATTTGGGTTGACAAATGCACCAGCTACATTTATGAGATTGATGAACAGCTTTTTCCAGGAGTATCTGGATGAGTTTGTGATCATCTTTATCGATGATATCTTGGTGTGTTCGAAGAGCCTGGAGGAGCATGAGGTGCATCTGCGTGTGGTTCTTGCGAAGCTACGGTAACAGAAGTTGTTTGCTAAGTTGAGCAAGTGTGACTTCTGGCAGCGGAAGATTGGTTTTCTGGGTCACGTTATCTCTGCGGAGAAGGTTTAGGTGGATTTGAAAAAGGTTCGGGCTATTAGTGCTTAGCCGAGGCTGAAAAATGCCACGGAGATTGAGAGTTTTCTTGGGTTGGCAGGTTATTATCGGCGGTTTGTTAAGAGTTTCGCTAGTTTGGCTATGTCTATGAGGAAGCTGACAAGAAAGGATGTTTCTTTCGTGTGGTCCTCAGAGTGTGAGGAGACTTTTGCGAAACTGAAGGCCTTGCATGATCCAGGCAAGCCTTACATAGTTTATACCGATGCATTGGGAGTTGGTCTTGGCAGTGTGTTAATGTAGTGGGGGAAGATTATTGCCTATGCTTCGCGGTAGCTGCAGATCGGTAAAAGAGTTATGCCAATACGCGGTGGAAAGAGCTTGTGTTTGAGGTGGGAGGTAGAGTGTATCTTAAGATGGTTTTGCTGGGAGGTCCGAATAGGTCCATTACTGCGACTAATTTGAGTCTGAGGTATATGGGGCCGTTCTGGATTATAGAGCGTGTTAGACCGGTAGCGTATCGGTTAGAGTTACCCAAGGTTATGCAGGCATTTCATAAGGTTTTCTATGTGTCGATGTTGAAGAAGTGTTTGCATAGAGGTGATGAGCTATTGGCTGAGATTCCGTTAGATTTCCAGCCCAATATGACCATTGAGGCGAGACCTTAGAGAGTTCTCGAACGGAGGGTCAAGGAGTTTCGTCGGAAGAGGATTCTGATGATGCGAGTTTTGTGGGACTGTGACGGGCTACAGGAGGAAACTTGGGAGCCAGAGGCTAAGATGGAAACGAGGTTCCGGAAGTGGTTCCAGAAATAAGTTGCGGCTTAAGTTCCATTGAGAGGTTCCAGTTTCGATGTGTAGCTGTATGCTATGTGTTTTCATTTTGTATTTCCGTTGTGTATAACGATGTTACATTATGATGTTTAATAAGATGGGTATTTCTTATTATTGATGACTTTGGGAGTCATGGTTATGTATTTCGTTTTGGTGTTAAAAAGCGATAATGCATGTGAGAACTTAAAAGCTTGGTTCATAATCAGGAAGAGATTATGGTGTACCCGAAGTAACTAGGTATAGGTCCGATAGCCTTGTTATTGGTTATGCACGGTAGATATTCTGAGTGTGGAATATGGGTGATGCCGGTGTTACCTTGCGAGGTTTTACACGGATCACAGGAGGTAGTTTCTGTCGGAGATGCTTATAGATGTGTGGCTTATTGCTTGATGAGAGGACTAGTTCCTCTAGTACCATTAGCTCGAAGAACTGCGTGGCCTGAGAGTGCGGTTGAAGATGTACCCAGACTCGTGAGGTGTATAGCCTAGAGTGATATATGATATCGTAGATTCGTAAGGTGTATTTCCTAGGCGTAAGTTATATTTCCCAGAATTGAGTGGTATATGATATCGAGACTCTTATAGGTTATATTACCCCAAGTGGAGTGGTATGGTAGATACCCAGAACTCGGAGATGCTGCGGTGTCTTGAGTGTTTGGGTATAGTATGTGTGTGAGCAATAAGCACATATGATGTTGCGGTGTCATAAGAATAGTGACTGAGTGGAAAGCTCGTAGGTTAGTTATGGACCTCATGTGTACATGCGTGTACATGTGTATGTGTGTGTTGACCGGGTTGGTCAAGAGGTAGTGGAAACCTCGGAGGTTGGTAGTAGACCTCGGGTTGGCCAAGGCTTAAGTAATCGTTGCGATAATTAGGGTTCATTGGAGATGAACAGTAACGTAAGATTCGAGGACAAATCTATGTTAGTGGAGGATAATTGTAACGCCCGTGTTCTGGAAATTATTTAATATTAATTAATTTGGAAGTTCTTTCGAGTTTATGAACCTTAGATAAGTTTAGAGAAATTAATTATGGATTGAAATAATTAACTTAGATTTGTTTTGGGGGTATCATAAATCATTTCAAAAGTTGTGGAGTTTTTCTCAATCAAGTGGTGAAAGTTAATTTGGCTTCTCTTCTTCCTTTTTTTTCTTCCTTGCTCGCCATTTTTTTTGGTTGTGGGAGAGAAATAGAGTTCTTGAGCTTGTGAGCTAAGAGAAATAAGAGAGAAAAAGAAGAGAAAGGCTTGGTGAGCTTGTGAGAAGCTTGGATCTTGCGAGATCAAGGGTGAGTGAAGCTTGTGGAGCTTGGAAAAGGAGTGGGTTGGAGTTAAGGTTTGGGCGTGGGGCTTGGAGGAGAAGGAGAGATCTTCTTGAGCTTGGGGAGTCCATCTAAGCATAGATCCATCTATTCTAAGGTGAATTGTGACCAAGGGTTAACATTAGGCCTTGATTGGGGGCTTGTGGGGTTTTATTTAGCATTGTGGGGTTGCTATGATGCTTAGAAGCCTTGTGGTCATGTGTGGAGCTTTAGCTAGAGTTTGCTAAGCTTGTGGTGGTTAGAGAATCATGAATTTGTTGTTGTTTTACCTTGAAAGCTTGATTTGTGTTCATTTGCTTGTTCGGTGGTTTTGTGTGTGTTGTAGTTTCTTGGTGATTCCATGGCTTGGTGGGAGTGTTTTCCCTTGTTGCTTGGTGTGTGGTATTGCCTTGCTTTATGTGTTTTTTGGTTGTGGTTTAAAGGTTTGGCCTTAGGGTTGTGTCAAGGCTAAGTTGTGAAGTTTAGGAAAATCGGGTGTCTATCGACAAGGTGTGGTTGATAGAGCAAGGTCGATAGGGTGTATCGACTAGGGCATGTCGATAAAGCGAGGTTGATAAATCCTGCTGGACATTTTTCCTAGTGCTTATCAACCAAGTGTGGTCGATAAAGCATGAACGATATAGTGTATCGACCGGGTTAGGTATGTCGATGAATTCTTTGGGTGGATTTTAGGATGGCTATTGACTAGGTGTGGTCGATAGAGCGTGGTCGATAGTGTGTATTGACCAGGTGTGATTTATAGGGTGTGCTCGATAGGGGGTATCGACAGTGTTGGTCGATAGGTTGGTTGATCGATCTTGTTGTTCTGTGGCTTGTGTTTTAGTTTTTCTTGTTGTGAATTTCTAAGTGGTTAGTCATAGATGTTATTGATTGCCTTCTTATGGGTTGATGATTAGCAATTGATAGGGTTGTGGTCGTGAATTATTTTCATGCGTTAATTTAATCGAGTATAAATTAATGGGTGGTGTGTTTGATTTCTTGTTGTTGTGGTTGTTTGAAATTGCGTGTGGCTTTCATATAATATGTTCTTGGGAGGATCAATCTCACTCAGCGTTTAGTTTACCAAATGTTGATGTATCACTTTTGTCGATGCAGGTAAAGATAAGGTGTGATCGTAGAATCGAGGAAGTGAGGAGGGGATGATTAGGACCCAGTAGTTTTGCAATTTTTGTTAGCTTTCGTAGGATTGCTGGAACCGGTAGAACTGTTGACATTCGTGGTCGTTTGTCTAATTGGTTGTTATTGTATGGTTTTGAATGTTTAATGTATGGGCATTAGTTCATTATTTTCATGTGCAAAAACAAAAAGTGCGGTCGTTTCAGGTCCTGCCAGTCTAGCTTTATTCCAGGGAGGTTGAGTACTGATAACATAGTGATTATGCAGGAAGTTGTTCACACTATGAGTCGTAAGAAAGGACATAAAGGCTAGATGTTATTGAAGCTTGATTTGGAGAAAGCTTATGATCATATAAGATAAGACTTCTTGGAAGATACACTCATAGCAGCGGGATTATCATATGTATGGGTTCGGTGGATTATGTAGTGTGTTACGGGGCCTTCGATGAATGGTCTATGGAATGGAGAGAAGATAGAACCGTTTAAAGCTTTGAGGGGGCTGAGACAAGGTGATCCTTTGTCTCCCTATTTATTTATTCTCTGTCTTGAGCGACTTTCTCACCAAATAGATAGAGCGATTGCTGGAATAGAGTGGAACCCGATTTGCCTATCATAAGGAGGACCTTTCCTTTCTCATATATGCTTTGCGGATGATCTGATATTGTTTGCTGAGGCCTCAGTTGCACAAATACGAGTGATAAAGCAGGTGCTAGAAAATGTTTTGTATTGCTTCAAGGCAGAAAGTGAGCTTGGAGAAATCGAAAATATTTTTTTTCAAATAATGTTTTGAGAGAGCTAGGGAAACTGATCAGTGATGAAAGTGGAATAAAGATGACGAAAGATTTGGATAAATATTTGGGAATGCCTATTTTGCAGAAGCATTTGAATAAAGAGACTTTTGGTGAGGTTTGGGCAAGAGTCTCAGCCAAGTTGGCTGGCTAGAAAGGTAATTGTATGAGTCTTGGAGGTCGGCTAACGCTAACAAAAGTATTGCTCACATCCATACATGTTCATACTAAGAATGTGATATCTATGTCGAAAGCTTTGTTGGATGAGTTGGGTAGAGTTTCACGATCCTTTCTATGGGGGAGTACTAGATAGAAGAGGAAGCAGCATCTTATAGCTTGGAATAAAGTTTGCTTACTAAAAAAAGAAGGGAGACTTGGTATTAGAAAAGTGGAAGACATGAATAAGGCCTTATTGGTGAAAGTGGGCTGGTGATTGTTGCATGACAAAGATAGTCTTTGGACACACGTTCTGCGAAGAAAGTATAAGGTGGAGGATACTAATAATATCTCTTGGACGGTTCCTAAGAGCAACTGGTCGTCGATATGGCGAAGTGTTGGGCTGGGTGTGCACGAGATAATATTACTAGGTCAGAGTTGGGTGTTTGGTAATGGTAGGAGATTCGGTTTTGGAAAGATAAGTGGTTGTTGAATAGACCACTTATGGAAATACTAGTTGGAGAATTACCAGTGGATCGGGTGGATGAGCGTGTTAGGGAACTGTGGAGTGATGGAGCTAGATGGTCACTGGGGTGAATTGTTCCTTATGTCACAGAGGATGTGTGCCTAAGACTAGGAGCAGTGGTGCTGGATAATGTAACGGGGCTGAGAGATCATTTATCTTGGGGAGAGAGTTCTGATGGCTGCTTTACTGTTACCTCATCATATACATTGTTAACTTAAGACAAAGCTGAGAAGCCCAATATGGAGAGCTTTTGGTCTCGAGTATGGAGGGTAGTGGTTCCAGAGAGAGTCAAAGTTTTCTTGTGGTTAGTAGGGAATCAAGCTATTAGGACAAACTCGGAGAGACACAACCGACATCTTTGCGACTCTACTATCTGTCAAGTTTGCAAGGGGGGGAGGAGACAATTATTCACATATTGAGGGATTTCCCAGCTATGGCTAGACTGTGGCAGCGTTTCGTACCGGTTAGAAAGCGAAATCAGTTCTTCAAAAAGTCCTTACTCTAATGGTTGTATGAGAATTCGGGTGGGGATTCAAGGACAGAGGAATATCCATGGTCGACATTATTCGGAATGACAGTATTGTAGGGCTGGAAATGGAGATGTGGAAATGTTTTTGGTGTGAATGGAAAATATCGAGATAGAGTTAAATTCATTAAAGATCTAGCCAAGGAGGTTATGAAGGAAAAGTCGTCTCTCGGAGGTTCCAATGTGGCAATCATGAGAGTGGAGCAGATGGTAGCTTGGGCTGTTCTGCAAAATGGTTGGTTGAAAATGAATATTGATGGGGCATCGCATGGGAATCCGGGGAGGGTCATGGCTGGTGGGGTTTTGTGAGATGAGATAGGTAGCTGGAAAAGAGGTTTTGCTCTGAATATAGAGATATGCTCGGCTCCTTTGGCAGAATTGTGGGGAGTATATTATGGCCTATATATCGCATGGGAGAAGCGGGTAACTCGACTAGAACTGGAGGTGGATTTAGAAGTGGTGGTGGGGTTTCTTAAGACAGGGATTAACGAGGCTCATCCTTTGTCTTTCCTGGCACATTTGTGTCATGGCTTCATATCAAGGGACTGGAATGTCCAGATTACTCACGTGTATAGGGAGGCTCACCATCTTGTTGATGGACTAGCTAACTATGCTTTCTCTTTAGACTTAGGTTTTCATTCTTTTGAGCTTTCTCCTAGTTGTGTTGAGGTGATTTTTTTGGAGGATGCTCGTGGAATTGCGTTTCCATGACAAGTTTGTGTTTAATTTTTTTTTTTTGAATAAATTGTGGGAGACCTTGTCTCCCCGTCCCATACCAAAAAAAATGAATTCTAAAATCCGTGCGATTATTATACGTATCCGGATGGAGAAGCGTCCATTCTTTTTGGAGAAGCATCCGGACAACAACTAAATCAAGAATATTCTCCTATTCTCTTAAGAAATGGAGTGGGACTGAAGAGAGCAAATAGCTCAGTGGCGATCATCGACTGACAATAATAAGATGTGGTACAGTTCTCTTCTTCCACTTGCTACGGTTGGTAGGCAGTCTTATTTCTGCTCTTTGTTTTCTGATTTTTGGCTTTTATATTTTTTATTGGAATCCAATTTTAGACAAATGGCTCTGGCTATGAGCATTATAACGTAGTCTTCACTAGTCAAAATTGGTGTTAGTTTGAATAAGAAATGGACGTTCAAAGTGAGTAGGTTATGAAATCATTAAAACGAATGAGTTTAATGTCTATAGCTGAAGAGGATGTTTGATGGGAACCTCACCTACTTGACTAGAGATCACAAGATGTAGATTCAAAGGGACAATTCAATCTAACAAAGCACTAATAGATTTTATGTTACTACTCAGTTCCTAAGATGAATAGTGATTCATGTATATATCAAAGGATATGTGTTACTTTGAATGATTTGATTCCATAGCGACTTTTTTTTAATACCAGGAGGTTTTGCGCCGAAACCCGTAATCTCCCCCAAGCCCTGAAACCACAGCATGTAATATTAGTTTCGTCTCAAGCGTCACTCGAACCGACGATCTCTAAGTTTCGCCTAAAGTCTTTACCAGTTGAGCTAACGATACTTGGTCATAGCTTTGAAATATACGTGGAGTATTACAAGATATTTTTCAAAACAAATACTTGTGAATATCACTTAGTGCGTGTGAAATGAGGTTTTTTTTAGGAGAATGAAGGTCATGTTATATTCTCTCTAAGTTCACTCATGATTAACTGGACAAGTTCAAGACCAAAATGAACCCAATAGAGAACTTAGTTCTACGGCAAAAAAAAGGTTGGTTATATATGTTGTCTTGGTTTACATAAAAGTCAAGATGGTTAATTAAGGACATCATGTTCACCTCCTGGTTGAGTAAACCTGACAAATATTAACAATTTGTGGTTAAAGCCTGAAATATGTTACCATCTCAGATATAATGATTTTCGTTTATACTCTCAAGTCAATCGAGTATGTATACTCTTTATATGTTTAAAGTCGTTTCTATTTATGTGGGGATTGTTAGAACCCAATTTTAGACAAATGGCTTCTGTCATGGCTAGTGTCCACATTGCAGGCTATTTTAAGAATTAAAGAAAAAGATCATATCTTGCCTCCATTTTATTCGGGTTTTATTAAAGAGTTTTATTTTCTTATTTCTCAATTTTATTTCCTTTTATTCGCAGTATCCTACATTTTATTTTGTCTCCGTCCTACATTTTTTCCCTGGTGGTCTTCTCTTTGTGGCGTTTGTGCAGCCTCTAGAAACGTAGTACCTTTTTTCGTCATGTCTTACCGTTTCAGCTCCTTTGGTTCAATCCGGTTTTGTAATTAATTGTGTTTTGATATATTGCCAAACTGGGTCCTTCGATTTTTGGTTTGTTTTTTTTTAATATTTTTGTTACTTTTCTTTCATACACTTAAATTCTAAAACCTTAAAATTTTCAATACGAAAACATGTTTATCCATAAAAAAATATTACTAGAAATACAGAAATAACATTGTTTTCAAATGTTATATCTAACTATACAAATACTTGAATTTTTTTTTCCATCTTCTATTACATTAGTATTATTAGGGATATTTGATCTAGTTTTATTATGATGATACTTGGCTACTTGCACTATATACTATTATGATGAACACAATTAACAATTTCTTCGAACAACGATTATATAATGCAAATTTTCTTCGATATGTGATTCTAAATATACAACATTCTTATACTATACATATACTCCCCTGTAACACACGAAATCACAACATGTGGCTCTGAAACTTTTGACAAGATAAATCTATTAATCTGTGTAAGAAATTGTTTTCTCGACTCAAATACTTGAACTAATAAAGTACTCTATATAATAACATTCAATACAATACAATACTATACAATAAGAAAAAGGCATTTGATAGCATTAAGGGGGCCTGCCACTTGATTGTGAAGACCATTATCTCTGCAAAGACTTTTAAAAGTCAATCATTTTTGTCGTAGATCTATCTCTTCACTAAAATCTGAAGTTCTCTATTATTTCACCACAAATTTTTGGCTAAATAATACAAAATTTTCTGTATATGCTTAATTCAACGATCTGCCAACCATCTATTAATTCACTCTTTTTTTTTTTTTTATAAATTCAAGTCTTCTAAAAAAGATTTTAGTTTTTAAAATCTTTTTTAAATGCTAATCTTTCGTAAAAGGTTTTAATTTTCTCTTTATAAATGAAATTTACTACTCTACATTTTAAATTTAATAAATTTCATTTAAAGGAAAAAATTAAATACTTTTAAGAAAGATTTGGATTGAAAACGTAGAAAGACATTCCTTTGTGAAAGTAGTAATATCCCCAATTAACAATAGGGATTACCTTCAACAAAGATGACTGAAAAAAAAATCAAATCTTACATTCACATGAACACAATTAAAAATACATATTTCCGTTGAATTGACCGTCGTTGTTGATCCTTACATACAAATACAATCCACCAATCCCAGTTGTTACAATCTTCTTTTTTAGTCGTTTACAAATTATAATTAAAGTTTCAAAGACTTTGTTGGGCCATAAAAAATCACACTATATATTTTAGATAAATAGAACACAGTGGGTTACACGAATATAGAAAAACATGAATTCACTAAATGCTTGTACATATGTGTGAATCACTGAATTATGAGATATTTCAAGATTTGAACGGCCAATAATTAGAGTAGAAAGAATTCAAACAATTGACTTTTTTGAATGCGCGTGATAACACCCCATAGTCAAACTCTATCGGGTCCGTCAACGAAATAAGTTTTTCACTTTATAAAATACCTTAGCTCATCTGCAACTGAATGAACACAAAACCCAGAAAAAACCCCCCCAAATCACTAATCTCGTTCAAGAGATAGAGAAAGAAAAAAATGAGAAAGGGTCGTGGTGATGATTTAAAAGTTCTTTTGATCATATCCATAATTTTGAGTGTTTCTCTTGCTGTTTCTGCAACTGTTTCAGAAGCTAATGCTCTTCTAAAATGGAAGTCAACTTTCACAAACCAAACAAGTTCATCAAAGTTGTCTTCTTGGGTCAATCCAAACAGCTTCTGTTCTAGTTGGTATGGTGTTGGTTGCGAACGCAATAGTATCGTCCGGTTAAATCTCACAGATACTGGAATTGAAGGTACTTTTCAAGATTTCCCATTCTCTTCTCTACCAAATCTCACTTATGTTGATCTCAGTATGAACCGTTTCTCTGGAACCATTTCACCTAAATGGGGACAATTCACTAAACTCAGCTACTTCGATTTATCTATAAATCAGTTAGTTGGTGAAATCCCACCTGAGCTTGGTGATTTGAGTAACTTAGACACTCTTCATCTTGTTGAAAACAAGTTAAACGGTTCGATTCCTTCTGAAATCGGTCGGTTAACTAAGCTTCATGAGATTGCTTTGTATGATAATCTTTTAACCGGACCTATACCTTCTTCTTTTGGAAACCTTACCAATCTAGCTAACCTTTACCTCTTTATCAATTCTCTTTCTGGTCCAATCCCTTCTGAAATAGGAAACTTACCAAAACTTGCTGAGCTATGTCTCGATCGAAACAACCTTTCCGGTTCAATCCCTTCCTCTTTTGGAAACTTGAAGAATGTAACACTGCTCAACATGTTTGAAAATAACCTCACTGGTGAAATCCCTCCTGAGATTGGTAATATGACCAAATTAGATACCCTTAGCATCCACACCAATAAGCTTTCCGGTTCAATTCCTTCTACCTTAGGAAACCTCAAAACCATAGCCATTCTTCATCTTTACGGGAATCAACTTAGCGGTTCGATCCCGGAGGAGCTAGGTGGCATGGAAGCAATGATTGATTTGGAGATAAGTGAGAACAAACTCACTGGTCCTGTTCCTAATTCATTTGGCAAGTTAACTCAGTTGGAATGGTTGTTTCTCCGTGATAACCAGCTTTCTGGTCCGATCCCACTGGGAGTTGCAAACTCTACAGAGCTTACCGTCCTGCAACTCGACACCAACAACTTCACCGGTGCTTTGCCAAATACAATCTGTAGAGGTGGCAAGCTCGAGAATCTCACGCTAGACAATAATTTCCTCGAAGGTCCTATTCCGAAAAGCTTGAAAGAATGCAAGAGCTTGATCAGAGCAAGATTCAAAGGCAACAGTTTCTCAGGAGATATCTCTGAGTCTTTCGGAGAATACCCGACTCTCAACTTCATTGATCTCAGCAACAACAAGTTTCATGGAACAATCTCACCAAACTGGGAAAAAAGTCAAAAGCTAGTTGCATTCATCCTCTCAAACAACAACATTTCTGGATCAATCCCACCTGCGATTTGGAACATGACACAATTAAGTCAGCTCGATCTCTCATCCAACCGCATCACGGGCGAGCTTCCAGACTCAATCAGCAAACTCAATCGTTTATCGAGACTACAACTGAATAACAATCAGCTCTCTGGCAAAATCCCTTCAGGAATCAGACTCTTAGCAAATCTTGAGTATCTTGATCTATCTTCAAACCGATTCAACCTCGAAATCCCTGCAACGATCAACACTTTACCAAGGCTTTTTTACATGAACTTAAGCCGAAACGAGCTTGATCAAACCATCCCTGAGGGATTAACAAAGCTATCTCAGTTACAAGTTCTTGATCTCAGCTACAATCAACTCGACGGCGAAATCTCATCACAATTCAGCAATTTACAAAACCTCGAAAGCCTCAACATCTCACACAACAGTCTCTCAGGTTCAATTCCATCAAGCTTCAGAGAAATGTTGGCATTAACACAAATCGATGTGTCATTCAACAATCTCTCAGGTCCAATTCCAGATAACGCAGCGTTTCGAAACGCAACTTTAAAAGCGTTTGAAGGTAACAAAGACTTATGTGGTAACGGTAACAGCACACATGGCTTGAAGCCATGCCCAATCGTAGCAAAGAAATCGAAGAAAGATCGAAGCCTAATCATCTTCATATTAGTTCCGATCATAGGAGCAATCATAATCCTCGCCGCCTGCGCCGGAATCTTCATCTGTTTCCGTAAACGAAATCAACAACAAATCGATGAGAATTCAGATTCAGAATCCGGCGAAACGTTATCAATCTTCAGCTTCGACGGCAAAGTCCGATACCAAGAGATCATCAAAGCAACAGGAGAATTCGATTCGAAATACCTAATAGGAACCGGAGGAAACGGAAAAGTCTACAAAGCAAAGCTACCACAAGGAATCATAGCCGTTAAAAAGTTAAACGCATCAACAGATTCAGAGATCTCAAATCCAACGGTGAAACAAGAGTTCTTAAACGAAATCAGAGCATTAACAGAGATCCGTCACCGGAACGTTGTGAAACTCTTCGGATTTTGCTCGCACCGTCGTAACAGTTTCTTAGTGTATGAGTTCATGGAGAGAGGAAGCTTGAGGAGAGTTTTGGAGAATGATGATGAAGCGAAGGTGTTGGATTGGGTAAAGAGGATCAACGTTGTGAAAGGTGTGGCTCATGCTTTGTCGTATATGCATCATGATCGGAGCCCGGCGATAGTTCACCGGGATATTAGTAGTGGGAATATATTGCTTGATGAGAATTATGAAGCGAAGATTTCTGATTTTGGTACGGCGAAACTTCTTAAACCGGATTCTTCTAATTGGTCTGCTGTTGCTGGTACATACGGTTATGTTGCTCCAGGTATATTTTTTTTCTAACAAATTTAATGCCTGAATGGTACTTTAGATGATTTCTGATTCCATTCGGGATCGGCAAATTGCCGAGTGGAGGAGAAGGCTTTTAAATTTTCCAAAAACTATTTAATTAGCCAATCAAGATTATTGTTAAAGTGGTTTCTAGAAAATAGGGAATCTAGATTTTTGTAGTTTTTACCAATTTCTAAACAAAACCAAAAACTATTTTAATGAGATTTTAAGTTTAGATTGAACGATTTTTTGTTTCATTTTCTATTTTTTTTTATTTTTTTTTTTGCAAAATCTAAAAACTAAAAACTAAAATCTAAAAACCAAAATTTATAATCTAAAAACCACTTTAAAAACTCCAACCATTCATAGCCTAAATTATATGGATCTGGATTTTGGACTAAATTCGTCGGGTCGGATCGAGTTGAATTCACTGGTTAAATAAGAAATGGGTATTTTTTTGGTTTTATTCGGTTTTTACTTTTACAAAATTGTAGCCAAATGAAAACCGGGATTTTTGTAGTTTATGTTTGATGGGATTTATAGTCCGGTTTATAGAGAAAAAAGTTTTGGTTTTGGTTTGGATTTGACTCAAATTTAAATGAAAAATAATTTAAAAATATAACCAAAAAAAAACTATAACTAATTTGTTCATTTTGGTTTGTTTTTTGTTAAAGATATAGTCTTCGTTTTGGTATAAGCATTTCAACTTTAGATTCGTTTTGGTTTGATTCAACTTGGTTTAAATCCCCACTCCTATAAGTCCTATAAATCTGAATTTTTTTATTTGGTTTGTTTTAATATAAAATTTTGCTAATGATAATGTCTAACATATTTATGAAATTTGGATGTAACAGAACTAGCTTACGCAATGAAAGTCACAGAAAAATGTGATGTGTATAGCTTTGGAGTTTTAACTCTTGAAGTGATTAAAGGAGAGCATCCAGGAGACCTAGTTTCAACTCTATCATCATCTCCTCCGGACAAAAATCTATCGTTGAAAGGAATTATCGACCATCGACTACCGAAGCCAACGCCGGAGATGAATTATCAGATCTTAGAGATGGTGAAAGTTGCACTTTTGTGCTTACATACTGATCCACAATCACGCCCAACAATGCTCTCTATCTCCACTGCCTTTTCTTAGACTACTCCTTTCTCTGATTCTCTCTACCTAGCAAAAGTTTATACATTATATTTGTATTTCGATGATTATGTGTTAATAATTTTGTTTTATGGATAATGTTAGTTATATGTAATGCTACTCTCTTTTGTTAAAGTTGAATTATATAATTGCGGTTATTAGTTAGTATTCATGGTTTTAGTTTAGTAAAAGTTGAATTTGAATGCAAACGATGTAAAATGATTCAAAGAAATCTTTGTTTCTTCTTTTCTATTATGTTCGAATCTTCGTTCATAGATTTAAATTTATTTTATTCAATTCTTAAAGTTAGTTTTTTTTTTCCGTCTCATAAAGTTAGCTTTAATTAACAATTTTGGATAAATTACGTGATTATGCAGATTCAATGAAAATTATGTACAATAATCCATCCCAAAGATATGTTTGAACGACTGGGTGGGAACTCTCATTAAAACTTATACAATTTCAGATTAATCAGTGAATCGTTTAATACCATGTGCATTCAGCATTCTATGTTTAATTTGCACTGAATTGAAATTATGAGTATTAATTAGAGTTAATTGGAGATATAGACAGTTTTTTTTAACATATTTGGCAAAGTAAACAATTTACTACCTGTTCGTTTATTCATCAGCATCCAACATCTAGATTCAGCATCTGGATTCAACATCTGGATGTTGCATCAAATAGTGTTCGTTTTGGTATATAGGTTCTGCATCTAAATTCAATATCTAGATGCAAGTTTGTTCGTTTTTGAGTTTGTAATAACATCCAGATGCAACTAATTAAAAATGACTAAAAATGACATGCTTTATACTAATATATATATTAAATAATTTAAATTAATTATGCAATTTAATAATTATAAAATTATTGTTTTCATAAAATAATTATAATTTCAAATAAAATTTTAATTTTAAAAATTATTTAAAAATGTGTTTTCCGAGATTTTGACGGGAAAATATGCTTCCGCGTTTTTGGCGGGAAGACGTGTTTCCGCATTTTTAGCGGGTAAACATATTTTCACATTGTTGGTGAGAAAACATCTTTCCGCATTTTTGGCTAGAAAAAGTGTTTCCGTATTTTTAGCGGAAAAACATATTTTCGCATTTTTAGCAGAAAAACATGTTTCTACATTTTTAGCGGGAAAACGTGTTTCCACATTTTTAGCGGAAAAACGTGTTTTCGTATTTTTAGCGGGAAAACGTGTTTCTACATTTTTGGCGGGAAAACGTGTTTCTACATTTTTGGCGGAAAAACGTGTTTTCGCGTTTTTAGCTAGAAAATGTGTTTCCGCGTTTTTAGCTAGAAAATGTGTTTCTGCGTTTTTAGCTAGAAAATGTGTTTCCGCATTTTTAGCGAAAAACGTCTTTCCATGTTTTTTTTGAGAAAATATGTTTCCATGTCTTTTGAGAGAAAAAATGTTTATGCATTTTTGGCGAAAAATATGTTTTCCGCGTTTTTTTGTGAAAAACTTGATTCCGTGTTTTTGGTGAAAAACATGCTTCCGCGTTTTGGCAGAAAATAGTAAAATATTGTTTAATAAAAATAATTTTGGTTTTGTTAAATTTAAAGGTGTTTTAGATTTTTGGATTTTGAGATGCAGATGAAGCATTCAGAAGCTCATTTTTTAAGCATCTAAAATATCTGGATATTTTAGGTTTACATCTCATTTTAGCATTCGGATACAAAATTAAATTAACCACAATGAATAAAATCTGACATCTGCATCCAGATGTTGCATACGGATGAGGAAACAAACATGCCTATGTCTAATTTGCTAAATAGACCGTTTGATTGATGTCTTAGGTATCCAGACTCACAATACTCAAAAGACAATCAAAATATCTTCCATAAATTAACACATAATAGTCTTAGTCTGCATCGTTAAACAAATACATACATTATAAGGTTTTTGGTACAACTATCCTTGTCATCCGTTGTTTTCAAATATCTTGACTTCAGATGATATCTGGATCCATTGAGAACATAAAAATAAATAATATAATATATATATTTTTGAAAAATAAGTTTATAGATAATATTTTTCAAAATCAAATCTGATTTTATGTACTTTAATAAATAATAAAAACATAATACAAGTAAAATATATAATTTTAACATATTGATTTGGTTTTCAATATAACTCGGATTAAAACAAAATTTGACTAAAACAGGTAAAATTGGATTAAAACAAAACAAAACTTGGATTTGACTAATAAAACTCGAATTTGACTATAACCGATAAAATCTGTCAAAATCCAGTAAAATCGGTGACCCGGTTCAACTTCAAAACCCGGTAAATTTAAAATCATTTTTATTACTTTTATTATTTAATATTTTTATTTTTATTTAATTTTTAAAAAAATTTGATATCTACAATTTTTTGTGTTTCTCTTTTGAAAATTCTTATTTTAAGTTTAAAAATTAGAAAAAAACATATTTAGTTTCCTATTATTTATTTTTTATAAGTTTAAATAATCAATATATTGTTCTATTGTTTTTTATTTTGTTGAAAAAGTACAATAATAAAATTTTCTAATTATATGTCATGTTTTTTAAGTTTATTATTAGAATATATATATATTTAAAATATAAATATTCAAAATTCCGGTTCAAGGTTGAATCGGTCTGACCATCTAATCTAATGATGCTGCCAAGTCGGTGGCAGTCTGGTTTTTAAAACATTGGGTTTTCTGAACCTTAAAACTATGATATTTAGAATATTTTAGCAGGCCAGAACGGATCTCGCATTGCATCTCGAATTCTAAATAATAATTCCACCCAACTTGCTTCTCTAATTCGTGGTTTTTTTGTATTTTGTTTATAAAAGGTTGATATTTCGAAGTTTTGTTTTTTTCAAAAAAAAGCTTTGAATTATATGCCCTTGCACATTAACCAATGAGCAAATAAGAAAATAATTTGTTATAATTATTGTATATTGCCTCGCGCACCACGAGTCGTATTAATAAATTAATTTCTAGATGGCTAAATAACTAAAAAAATATGTATAAAATGGCACCTTCACCACCTCCACCTGCTTATACACACTCTACCTTGTTCTTCGGCTCTCTATAATCGCTCCACTCTAAGAGTACAAGGTTCTCACTCTCTCTCTCTTTTAATAATAGCATTCTCTTAGTTTCAGAATACAATTTACAACACATTATATTTCACTGTAATTAGATTTCTTCTTTTTTTAACGTCTAACTGATTTTATTTACATTGTAAAAGGTTCATACAAATATTAACAAGCCATATTAGGGGAACAAAGTATACATAGTAAATTGATATTCATTCTTCAAAACTTTCTTGTTTAGTATGTCAACGGCTTAATTTTTTTTCACGATTCGTTTTTTTCTTAATACAAAATACTAAACATCTAACTTTATAAATCAATTTTTCTTTTTCTAAAATATGTATACTTAATGCTATTCTGGCTTTATTTTTTTTCTGGATATGATGTTGCATTTTTTCCTCAAGTAATGATTCAAATTAATTAAAGACGAACTAAAAAAAATTCAATCTAAGTATAGATTCGAATCCGTAATTGATGGCCCTAAAGATTGAAGCTAAAGGTGGAAATGGAGGGAATAAATGGGATGATGGATGTGACTATGATGATGTGACAAAGATACATGTACGAGGTGGTCTCGAAGGCATACAGTTCATTAAGTTTGAGTATGTGAAGGCTGGAAAAACAATTGATGGACCAATCCATGGTGTCTATGGTCGTGGTTTCACACAAACGGTATGTTAATCTTATTATTATTATTGGCAGCAATTTTAATTACCGAAAATATCTAACCCTTTTTGTTGAAGATATTTTTAATATTACTAAAGATATGATGAGATAGAATTAATGTTAACCCTTCAACTCATTCCTTCCAGCTAGCCAAAATCATTGACAAGAATGTTCGGAACAGATTATTATCCATTAAAGACATAAGAGAGATGCGATATGACAAAGAGATAGAGCGGTGGTTTGCTATCCGATGAAAACAGTTGGCTTTTAAAATTACTTGTATCAAATTTCAATATTTAAAGCATTTGATGTAAACTTGGTATGAACTAATTACACTCTTAACTCATATAGACGGTCCAAAGGCAAGGCCCAAAAATAAGGCCTGTTAAAGAGGCCCATTCTACACTCTTTTTGAGTTGCCTAAACAAGAATTATGTTGTTCTGCGTTTAATAATTTTGTTTTGACATAAAAGGAAAAGACAGACAAGATTCACAGAGTTTCAGTAAGGACGAGACAAGATCTGGTGTAATTGATGAACAAGTTTTGGATTGTAGTAGCTTGTAGTTTTGTTGTTATAATAAAGACAAGTTTTGAACAAGTTTCTCAACTTAGATCCAAATAAACACACAATTAGATTTGATAATGACTAAAGAAATTGAGTATTAACAAAATTATGCTTTTCGACTCGTTTGAACCACACAATGGCTAAAATACAAAGCTTCTAATATCCATTTCAATCTATTGTAGGACATAGTTTGACTCAGAAGAGTAGCATCAAAACACATGACGACTCGTTTGGTCCGTTTCATCAAGACTACAAAACAAACAACATCAAGAAAACACCAAAAGCAAAAGATAGAGACAACAAAAGAGCTCTTCTTCTAGTAAAGGGTCATCAAAAGAGTAGTCAAATCCTACTTTGAGCAAAACAACAACACTTTTCTTGCGTGAGGGGTCACTTCTTCAAAAGGTTCTTGGAGAATATCTTCTTGCAATATGGACTCGTCCTAAGGTTACTACCACATCTTCGTATCTTCTCCACCAAGCTCGACCGAACAAAACCCTGGTCAATACCAAAATTAGGTTCGTTACTATGATTTTGAGTATGTTAGAAGACATGATCACATAACTAACTAACTAACCTTGGTTACGGATAGAGCAGACTGGATAACGTAATTCGCGTAAGGATCTTGAAGAAGATGTTCAAAGTTTGTAACAGAAACGAGCTCACGCACGATCTGAAGTCTACTCTCCGGATAAAACCTAATGCATTTCTCCACCACATGGCTACCAAACTTCTGTGTAGCCAATTTCACATAACTCCCTCTCAGTTCAAACATTATATTCGCTGTTCCCACATTCTGCTCTATTATGTATTGCACCACATAGTTCCTACACACATAAATGAAACTCCAAAGTTGAAAATGTGATCATCATTAACAGTATAATACATAGTTCTAAGCCTAGTTAACAATATTCAAGATTTCTTGAATAATACTAATACTTAGACGAACCACCAGTTAATAACCATAAGATGATAAACAAGATTGAAATCTTGCAGAACCAAATTGTATAAGTATTGTTACCCAAAAGGATCTTGAGCAAGGTGAAGAGAGTTTCTTGATATTTCAGCAACGAGCTTCTCACGTTGCTCCCCAGCCGAGTAGAAAACACAGCGTTGCAACACACAACATCCATGGCGATGAATCGCAATCTCAGCACAGAATTTGGTAGCAGCCTCCAAGATGAACTACACAAGAAAACATATAATGATCAATATTTAAACATCATCAAGAACAATATCAAGAACATGAAGAAGGAAGAGATTATAAATGTTATAACCTTGTAATCATTAGGGCCAAAAGATTTCAAGCAAGTTAGTATGACATGGTTTCCATTTAACTCTTTAATCAGAGAGAGTAGTCTTGGTTGAAGAGCTGACTTAACAAGACTGATCTGTTCCTTTGTACTCACCGTCTCAATCAGCTTCTGCACCACCCGTGTCCTAAGAACATAAACCAAAAAAAAAAAAAAAAAAGTCTCAGCTTTTAGCAAAACCAAAGATTTCCTAAAACATGATGCATCAAGTCAAGTCAAAACGTCTTAAATATTCAACCATGAAGCTGAAATGTTTTGTCTAAATCAGTAATAAAAAACACAATTCATCTTTTTTTTTTTACTATCAACAGCTGACAAATTTCTCAAAGATCTCTTTTTTTTTGGTTTCCTTTCCTAAAATAGCTTAGGTTTCATCTTTCTCGTCAAACAAGAAAGATCTCACCCTTACTCCACAAACATGTCACAAAACCTTCTTCATCTCTTCTCAATTCTTGTGCTTATAAGAAAAAGCTAAACGTCTATATATTTTTTACTTTTCATTTCATTTTAAAATCAATATTCTGAAACATTAAATGAAGATATATATACATATATAGTTAATATATATATTTTATTAAGGATACTGAAGCTTACCCAAAAGTGTTGATGGCGATTTTGGCAAGAAGTCCAGGTTTTGAAGTCAACATGATGAGAATCCGAGTTCTCTGTTCTTCATTACAGACTTGAAGAAACTTCTGTAAGAGATAATTCCCAAACTGATCCCTTCCAATTTCAGTTACATGATTAATCACTTCATTGAATATAATCATTACATCCACAGAACTTCCTTCTTCCGCTAACTTCTGTAAGAATCGACAACCCAATTGATCTTTAGCCATTGAGTAAACAGAGCCGTAGATATCAACCATTGAAGCAAGATTTTTAGTCAAATCACCATTCCAATCAAACGAACTCTTCTTCTTCGTAGAAACCTCAAGCTCTCTAGAACCTTCCATGTCTGAAAATGGTGGAAAAATCTTGTTTTCTTGAAAAGCTAGTCCGGATTCCAACAAGTACTCTCTGTTATGACGAGACATGTTCTGTGTAAAACCTCTATGATTGGGGTTAAAGCTAGGGTTAGGGTTAGGGTTAGGATAATCTTGCAACCCAAGTAATCTGAGTCTATGATAGTCACCATCACCAACATTACCACTCATACAAGATTCACCATTAAAGCTCTGTACTAAACCTTCACAACGAGCTTTCAGATCCGCACCATAACCATCATAACCACGCATAAAAGCTTCACCATGAGAGCTTTGTACTAAACCATCACGAACCTGGTCAAACCCACCATAACCACTGATAGAAGCTTCGCCATGAGAGCTCTGTACTAAACCTTCACGAAACTGGTCAAGCCTTGAACCGTAACCATGGAGATTTTTCGAGCCGGAGAAACCGGAGTGGTTTAGAAACGGAGAAGATCCGGTGAAAATACTGCGTTGTTCATCGGAGATACTCATTTTTCTGAAGTTTTGAGACAAACCCAGATCATTAGCCGCCATTAAAGCCGTCGTATTTAGCTTCTGGTTCAGAAATGGGTTTGTAATCGGCATTGTACAGTCATTATCCGCCATTAAAGCCGTTGTATTTAGCTTCTGATGATACTGATGGTTCTGATTCAGAAATGAGTTTGTAATCGGCGTTGTACGGTCACCGGAAAAGGGAAACCCACCAAAACCCAGATCAGTATTTGGATTTTTCTGACTCAAATCACGAGAAAAACACCCGAAATCCATGAACTTTATGAAAAAGGTCAAATCTATAGTATACAAACAAACAACACTACAGAAATTTCCAAAGAAGAGGTTTTTGAAAGTTGGGAACGAATAAACAGAGGAGAAGAGACGAAACAGAGAGAAGAAACAAAAAAAGGTGATATTTAGGATTTTTCTCAGTGCATTTTCCCGGAAAGTTTTTCTGGGTTGATGTTAATAAATGTTTCTGAGATTTTGGGGATTTGGCGAATTTGATTTTGCAGTTATAGAGAAGGGAATGGGGAGAGTGATGCGTGTTTTTTGTAGGTACGGAGACAAAGTATTTTGTCATTTTGTGATTACAGAGACGGCTTTGGTTCGCTTGTACCACTGTTACCTCCTCCAGAAACAAAAGTTGGAGAGAGACAAAGAAACAAGAATAATGAATTTCTTATAAACAAAAAAAAAATCAATTTTCGTAGTTCCTTTTGTTGTTGTAGATAAAGTTTGTTTAGGGTTTTTCCTATTAATTGACTCAATTTTGTTTCTTTTTTGTGTGTGTGTCATTTTAAGCTTTGATTAAACTAATATTTTTTCTTGTTTTAATGTCTATCTAATTTAGTATATACAAAATTAAAATTTTAAGTAAGTAGCATTGAAAACCGACTGTATTTAGTTTTCTCTCTTATATAATTAAAGGATATTTTTTTTTACGGCACACAAAAATATTATTATTTTAAAAGTTTTGTTTGTGATTTTGTCACTTTTAAAAAAAGTTTGTGGTTTTATCACTTTTTTTTAACACTGCACTAGTTAACTACTATGTAATATAACTTATTAGGATAAAATTTTACAAAGTTTTGTAGTTATAAATCAACTTGTTTAGAAAGTTTTATACTAGGAAATCAACTTATGATAAGACATAAAATGTAGTTTTTTCTTTATCTATATCTAAAACCTTATCTATTAAAAGTTTTTCATTGAGATATTCCCAATAAAATAATAATTAAACTATGAAAATGAGGAGAAAAGATAAGAGATCCATAACAAAAATCTCTCAAATAAGATACTCCGAGAGACTTATTTCAACGTAAAGCATCTCTTAAATTGGTTGAAATAAGTCTCTCGGAATATCTTATTTGAAATACTACCGATAAAGATGTTCTTAAGTGGCTCAAGACAAACAAGTTTCGTTGCAAGAGATCGCTCTGCCGCGCAAGATCCTCGAACCTACCACGAACACCATAAGCAGCCTTTTTTCGTTTTCTGGTTTGGTTCAAACCGAACCAAACCAGAACCAATAAAAAGGGATACCAAACCGAACTAGAACCAATAAAATACTCTAACAGCTGCTAGATTCGTAAATCCAAAAAACTAAAACCAAATCCGATCGGAGAACCAAGTGGTATAAAATTACCCTCAATCAATATAATTTTATACCAAAAATATTAATTGTATTTAGATTTTATATAACATAAGTATCCAAATTTACAATTATAAACTAGAAGATATCAATGATTTTTAGACCGAAACAACTAAAATACTAAAAATAACTAAAATATTAAAAAATATTTAGTTATATTTGTGAAATTTAACCAAATTTTATTCTAATTTAACCAATTTTATTCTAA
The DNA here is from genome assembly GCA_028015245.1 of Cardamine occulta. Lineage (NCBI taxonomy): Eukaryota > Viridiplantae > Streptophyta > Magnoliopsida > Brassicales > Brassicaceae > Cardamine > Cardamine occulta. The sequence goes on from CM051390.1 coordinate 6,290,695, forward strand.
TTTAACCAATTTTTTTATTTTTTTCTGATATTTTAGGTTAGATTCTCGGATGGTACCGAGCCAAACCAAAATCAAAATTTTAAAAGACATGAATATCATAAATAAACTCCTAGTACCAAAATATCCGAAATCCAAAAAAAAAAGATCTGAACTCAAACATATATCCAAATGTCTAGACCTAATTTTAGTTTGGTAATTTTGGGAAAAAAATAATAATTCAATTTTCAGTTTTATTGTTATTATTCGTTTTTTCTAACAATTGAATACCCAAATTTTTTAGTTTCCACCAATTCCTCATATCGACATTAAGCTATTGCAACTGATGTAACATTATTATTTTCTACCTGATTCCACAACAATTCCACAAATAAGTTATTACCATTTAGTGCCGATGTCACTACCAATAGACAGATAAAAACAAATTAAAGTGTTTGAGAAATTTGAATAAATTCTAAGTGAGTTTGGAGGTAAATAAACTTCGAGTTAATTCATGACTGTTAGTTTCAGTTATGGCATAAGGTGAGATAACTAAAACAATGATTTTGCGATAATATTTTAAAATATTAACTAAATATTTTATATAAAAATAAACCTCAAACATAAACCTACACTGCAAATTTTAAAAATCTAAATGCTATCCACATCTTCTGGAGCTGTCAAAACCAAATAAAGAAATCATATCAACGCATAATGAGTTTGGAGATATTTGGGTTTTAATAAGTTTTGAGATGATTTGGTGAAATTTTAGTGAATTAACTAAATATTTTAGTGAATTAGTAATTTTGTTATTAAATTTTCTGAAATTTTACATAATACCATGAGATTTTGTTATTTGCATTTTGAACTAAGAAATTTCATCAAATCTCACATGAAACTTTTAAAACAAATTCTAATCATGTTTCAATAACAATAGATTTGAATATATAATTTAAAATCATTAATCCAATAACACTGTATTTTAAAAAATATTTTAAAATTTATATTTCAATAATTCATGATTTATTATTTAAAACTCAAATTTCTTTAAATACTTACTCCAATACATCTCTAAAGATTTACAAAGCAAACGAAAATCATTAATCCAAAAATCCTATTTTGGAATACACTTAGGGCCGTTGGTAAAATGTTCGAATCAAACTTGGCTCGATCGTCGCAGTCCCATTAACTTAACGTAACTCCCAAATCAAATTAAAATCACTCTGATTTTTTTTCCCTAAATTAATTAACCAAAAAAAAAAAAGTAAAGTAAGAAAGAAGAAGAAGACTAGAACAAGTTCTCACTAGAGGACTCCATTTCTTCTACTCACCAAAAAAAAGCTTCGTTTGATTCTTCATCAGATCTCAATGAAAGAATCAGATCTCACCACTGAACCAATAGCTCAAAATCTAATCAAGCTAATCAGCAATGTCTGCTTCTCCGTCTTCGTCTTCACAGTTCTCATTTTCACAGTAATCGCCGTCACATACCAACCACCAGATCCATGGCTTGAATCTGCTCCAGCTCTCACCAAACTCCTCACTCAAACCGAAAACGCAACTTTCAAAATCGACGGTTCAATTCTCAACACCGGCGAAGATCTCGCTTTAACTCCGGTTTCACCGCCGGTTAACTCAACGGAAACGGTTACAGAAGCGACGATTGAGAAATCAGAGGAGATAATCGGGAATTTAACGGTGAATTCTTCGTCTATTGATTGTGATGAGCTTAAGATTGTGAATTGTTCTGATCCAAGAGTTTTAGTTGCTGTTGAGAGGTTTAATTTGAAAGTATTTAAATCTATTGTGTTCTTAGAGTATGAAACTCCGGTTAACGGATCGAAATTAGACGAATGCGATGTTTCTTGGAGATTTAGGAATAAAAAGGAGAAATCTTGGAGAAGATATAGAGATTTTAGAAGGTTTAAGTTTGGATTTGGTGAGAATTGTACTTATAGAGTGTTTCATACTAGTGGTTGGCATTCTGGTGTTAATGCTCGTAGGCCGAGGATTAAACCGAGCTCTAGAGGCGGCGGCAGGCGTGATCCCGAGATTAACGATACGATTCCAACTCTGGGTTCTCAGATTAACTTTAGGAGAGGGAAGTATTTGTATTACTCGCGTGGAGGAGATTATTGTAAAGGTATGAATCAGTATATGTGGAGTTTCTTGTGTGGGTTAGGTGAAGCCATGTATTTGAATAGGACTTTTGTGATGGATTTGAGTTTGTGTTTGTCTTCAAGTTATAGCACTAAAGGGAAAGATGAGGAAGGTAAAGATTTTCGGTTTTACTTTGATTTCGAGCATCTTAAGGAGACGGCTTCTATTGTTGAAGAAGGAGAGTTTTTAAGAGATTGGAAGAAATGGAATCGGTTGCATAGTAAACGGAAAGTTCCTGTTAGGAAGGTGAAGACGCATAAAGTTTCGCCATTGCAGTTAAGTAAAGATAAGAGTACGATTATATGGAGACAGTTCGATGCTCCTGAACCCGAAAACTATTGGTATCGAGTTTGTGAAGGGCAAGCTTCGAAGTATATCGAGAGACCGTGGCATTCATTGTGGAAATCAAAGAGATTGATGAACATTGTCTCTGAGATTAATGGGAAAATGGATTGGGACTTTGATGCGGTTCATGTAGTTAGAGGCGAGAAAGCGCAGAACAAGAAGCTATGGCCACATTTGGATGCAGATACATGGCCTGATGCGATTTTAACCAAACTTAAAGGAATGGTTCAACCGTGGAGGAATCTATACGTCGCTACTAATGAACGGTTTTATAATTACTTTGATAAGTTTAGGTCTCAGTACAAGGTTCACTTGCTTGATGACTATAGCTACTTGTGGGGAAACAAGAGTGAATGGTACAATGAGACAAGTCTATTGAACAATGGGAAACCGGTTGAGTTCGATGGGTACATGAGAGTAGCTATTGATACAGAGGTGTTTATTAGAGGTAAGACTCGCGTTGAAACGTTCTATAACCTTACCGCGGATTGTAAAGATGGGATCAATACTTGCTGAAATTTGATCAATCAGGTTGTGTTATATGTTTCTTTATAACTTTTGTACCATCCATTTCATTGTTGTATTTGTTTTTTTTTTTTTGTATCCAAGTCAGTTATGTTTGTGTTTACCTTGGGGGGAGAGTGTACGTAACGTTTACATTTTTTTCTATTCAATTCCTTAGTCCATTTGGGATCTGATTGCCAAGTGGTGTGGTAGTGGCACATGGAGTTGGTTGGATTGTTCCTCGAATTCGATTTCCTCTGGGAGGAGTGGTATTCTCAAAAGGAATATATTTAAAATTGATTCCGGTTCAAGGCCTAGACATGAATTTCAAAGTTATAAAAAAGAACGGGAAAATTCTATAAATATTTACTATTTTCGGCTTTCACAAAAATATATGATATTTTTTTGAGTACCCAAAAAAATATATTAACTAACATTTTGTTTTGTTTTAATATAAATATTTTAAATTTTATTCATTTAACATTCATGATTTTGATGGAAAATAATATCCGTTGAATTTACTTATTTTTAATAAAAAAAATAAAAAAATAAAAATAAATTCCTAAAATTCTTTTAAAGTCTTCAAATTTTCTTTAAAGTTCCAAAAATAAAAATACTAAAATTTTAGATTCAGGATAAATCAAAACAGTTTCGTAATATTATTTAAAATTTTAAATAATGCTAAAAAATTAACATTTTATACTATACATGAAAATATCTTTCATATATTATATCATTGACAAACGTGTTAATATAATAATTATAAAAATACTTTAAAATTTTTCTTACTACACATTAGGTAAATAACATATATCAACTCTTTTAAAATCATATATTATATTATTTATACCGGAAATTACCTAAAATATATATATATATATAGCTTGTTATTTTATTATAATTGCACAAAATTTTATCATCTAAGTAACCTTGTAAATTATAAATCATATATCAAACTCATACAAATATATAGTTACAAATCATAATGGCAAATTTATTACTGAAGTTTTATGAATCCAAAACTTTTAGAATTAATTTTTTTGTTTTTTGTTTTAAATTATTTTTTTTGGATTCTTACAGCATTTTAGATTTTTATTTGTTCTTTTAAAAAAATAATTGAGAATTTTTTTAATTTTCATTTAATTGTTTAAAAAAAATTAATGGATTTTAATTTTCCTGATACAATTTAAAATTTTTGTATATTATAACAGAAGAAAAAATAATTCTTGTATTTTTTGGGTATAAAAATTATTTTTTCCAAAAAAAAAAACATTTAGATACACAAATATTACGAGAATCCTGAAAATTAAATGTTGTTGGAATATATATCATATATATATATATATATATATATCTCGAAATCCTTTTTAGTCATTCTAACTACATATAATAACTATATATTTTAGGGTATACAAACTAATTAAAATACTTGACCTAATAAAATACCAAGGAAAAAGAGAGAAAGCTTGTATATAAACATGACGTTATGGTAGGAAAAAATACAAATCAAACATTCATCTGACCACTGATTTTATAGAACAAGGATGTCCGATGATCCGTCGTCTTCTCGGCAGTGCAACAACTGCAACAGACACGTCACCGGCGACTTGGCATTCTGCTTTGAATGCAACAGCCTAATCCTTCCCGGTGGAGATTCTTTGCCATCACTTTTTCCAGATCCGACATACGTCGACATTCTACTTGGAGTTGATTCGTTTCAGATTAAGATTACAGCTGAAGGAGACAGAACACCAACAGCTGCGGAATCAGCGTTTGAGGCTTTAGAGACTTTTGAGGTTATTGTTTCTTCTTCTTCTCAGGTTTGTGCTGTGTGTATAGATGCACTGCATCTGCATGGTGATTGGTGAAATCTGCAAGAAGCTTCCATGTGGACATTGTTACCATGGGAATTGTATTTTGACATGGTTACGAAAAAGAAACTCTTGTCCTATAGATGCCTATGATCCATTCTGTTGGAGATTGAAAATGATGGTGAATAATGATGGTGGATAAGAATTCGATAACGTAAAAGAAAGAAAGCCGTGAAAACTAAACATCTTAAGGTATAAGGTCTGAGATAAGAATAAAATTGAGAGTTGGTGACGGAAGGATGGAGCTAGAAGATATTGTCGGAAAATGCCATGAGACAAGAAATAGTGAAAGATTCCAGCAAAGTGAAGCTGCGAGAGGGAAAAAATATTATGTTGGGAACCGAGATACGATCTCAACAAGAAGATATCAGATTGGACAATTAAGACCTTGCGAAAATAACATCACATCTAGATATGAGTGAGAACATAGCTGTCGGTCACTGGATCTTTTTTATATCTTATACTAGGTCTGGGCGTTAGGGTTAGTTCATGTCTCTCGGGTTTTTGGGTTTAGAGGCCTATGATCCATTCGGTTTGGTTTGGTTCCATCTGCATTCGAGTCAGGTTTGGATACACGAAATAGAAAACAAATATTAAAAATTGGTTAAATTTGAATAAAATTTGGTGAAATTTTCACAAATATAACTTAGAACTTTCAAATATTTTTGCATTTTGCGTATGTTGGTTATTTTGATCTAAAGATAATTGATACTTTTGGGTTTATAATTGTAGGGTATATAATTGAGTTATAACAAGTTTATATATTATTAATGGTTTTGAATATATAATTGTATTTCGAATATTTCAGGCATCCATTCAGTTCTCGGTTTAGTTTGGGTTTAGTTTTTCAGATAGAAAAGTTTATGATTCTTTCGAGTTTTTGTCGGATCAGATTCAGTTTAGTTTTTTGGTTTTTGATATTTTTTAAAAACATATCTCACACGGTGACCGAAAAACCAAATGACAAGATGGACCAAACTAATAGATGTGGTATATGTTAATAGATTCAGTTTAGTTTTTTGGTTTTTTGATATTTTTAATATGTTAATAATAAAATTATAATAGATAAATTAATTTATGCATGTAAAATATCTTAATAACCAAACTCTTTTCTCTAACAAATTCTACTTTTCTTTCTAAATTTATTTTTATAAGATAAATCATTAAGCACACATATTTATTTTAATAATTAATTTTACTTAAATTTAATTTATTTTTAAATTAAGAAACCTGCCCATCAGACGCAGAGCCGTGCCTCTAGTATAATGTCAAGAAACATTGGCCTACGGCCCCAAATTTTTAAAAAAAATTTGTTAAGAGGCCTTCAAGTATAAGTTAGGCTTATTTTAGACATATTTGAATTAATATAAAAATTGAAAAACTAAAACTTAGAAGAAAAAAAAGGAAAACAAAATCAATCAAAGAATTAGAACAATTACCGAAAGAAGTTACAAGGCCTATTGAAGTGTTAAACTTTTTGAAGAAAGTTCAGGATTTTTATCCTCACTCATGGATCGCTTATCGGATATTATTGACGATTCCAGTCTCAGTTGCATCTGCTGAAAAGAGTTTTTCAAAGTTAAAGTTGATCAAATCTTACCTTCGATCAAGTATGTCACAAGAAAGATTGAGTGGTTTGGCTACTTTATCTATCGAAAGAGGTTTGGTTAGAGAAGTTGACTTTGAAAAATTGATCAATGATTTTGTGGGAAAGAAAGGAAGAAGAATTACCTTTTAAACTATCTTTGTGTTTGCTTCTTTAGTTTTTTTAATGTCACACGACAAGATTTATGCGTGACACTTTTCTTCTTGTTGGTTTTATTATTATATACATTTTTATTTAATATGAATTGGGAATTTTTTTTTTTACTATCGCCTACGGCAATATTTCACCTTGGCACGGCTCTGATCAGACGGGTCCTAATCTATTATATTAATAATATTGGAACCATGATATTTTATTGATTTATTTATACATTAATATTTGTTTATCCTTTGCTTCGTAGTTGTTGGCTCTTAGAAAGCATTTGATGTTACTGAATTCGTTGTTTGTTGTTTTCCCTTGAATGGTAAAGTGTAGCCTTTATGTTGACATTGGTTCTTAGGCCAATTTATCTTTATCCGTGGTTGAAAGAGCTGCTTCTATCTTCCCATATCAAAGTTTTGTTATTTCCTATTTTATTCTTGGCTTCGTAGTAGTTTGCTTGTAGAGGTAAGTATTAGATTATATACTGGTTTAACTTAACCAATTGTATAGATTCGGTTTAGCTTACTCTATACTTGTATATAGATAGCATTTAGATCATTAAGATCGTTTTTTAATAAGAAGAGTTATCTTTAACAAACGTTTCTTATCTTCTTCTTCACTCTAGAAACATAATATGGTATCAGAGCTATCAAGCTCATTTTCTTCTTGATTCGGCTAGATCTACTTCGTCTTCATTATTTTTGAGCTCGATTTTTGCTTCCCTAAGCTCAATTTGAACTAATATGGTGTCAATCGCGAAACGACCTCGCCGATCAACCCGATCCAAAGCTACGATGAGCTCCGATGTCATCAATCCTCGAAAATCGACTCGATCTGCTATTGCAGACATTTCTCCATCAGATTCTCCTCCCGATTCTCCTCCGGTTGCGTTATGATCAGATTCCAGAGCTTTGCGAGTGGGAGCAACACAGGAAACACATGATCCGTCTTCATCTCCGTTTTTATGCATAGCGCGGATCATCCAGGTTTGATCACCATCTCTCTTCGTCTTGATGGAACGAATTATGAAGACTGGAACGCTGCAATGCGTATTGCATTAGATGCGAAGAATAAAACAGGATTTATTGATGGATCATTGTCTCGTCCTGTAGAAACAGATGTGAATTTTCGATTGTGGTCTAGGTGCAATAGTATGGTCAAATCGTGGTTACTGAATTCATTCTCGCCTCAGATTTATCGTAGCATCTTACGCTTGAATGATGCTGTTGATATTTGGCGTGATCTCAATGGTCAATTCCATATGACTAATCTGCCAAGGACTTTCAATCTGACTCAGGAGATACAAGACCTCCGCCAAGGATCTATGTCTCTTTCGGATTATTATACAACGCTGAAAACGTTATGGGATAATTTAGAGAGTACCGATGAACCTGATGAGCCTTGTGTTTGTGGTAAAGCTTCTCATCTGTAATTGAAGGCAGAGAAAGCAAAGATTGTCAAGTTTCTGGCTGGGCTTAATGAATCCTATGCGATCATTAGGAGACAAATCATCATGAAGAAGGTACTTCCAACACTTGCTTAGGTTTACAATATTCTGGATCAGGATGATTGTCAGAGAGGTTTCTCAAATGTGATCACTCCTCCTGCTGCTTTTCAAGTCTCTCAGAATGTTGTTGGTGCTGATCCCACTGTATGCTATGTTCAAACTGGTCCTAACAGAGGGAGACCTATTTGCTCATTTTGTAATTGTGTGGGACATATTGCTGAAAGATGTTACAGGAAGCATGGATTCCCTCCTGGTTTTACACCAAAAGGAAAGAGTGGAGATGTCAAACCTCTTGATAAATCTCAGACTCAATCATCTGGTTTCCTTCCTAAGCCAAAAGTCATTGCTACTCAAGTTGCTCTATCACCTGAACAAAATCCATCCAGTCTTGACGGTTTGATTGGAAATATGTCCAAGGAGCAAATACAAAATTTAATTGCCTTGTTTAGCTCTCAACTCCAATCTCAAACCAATACTCCTTCTGATGAACCAAGCACCTCTCGTCCAGAAAATGCCTATGGTATCTCATTCTCCTCATCCACTTATTGTTTTGTTGGAATTCTCACAGTTTCACAACAAGCATTATGCAGTTCCTCATATGTGATAGATTCTGGAGCAACACATCATGTTGCTTATGATAAGAATCTCTTCACTTCCTTGGATACAAATGTTGTGAGCTCAGTCAATCTACCAACAGGGTCTTTTGTTAAAATCAGTGGAATGGGGACTATTAGAGTTAACAAGGACATTATTCTCAATAATGTTCTGTTTATCCCTGAATTTCGATTGAATCTCATCAGTATTAGTTCTCTGACTACATATCTACAGACAAAAGTAATATTGGATCCTTCTTCTTGTGAAATTCAGGTTCTTACCAAGGGGTTGACGATTGGACGAGGTAAACGGATAGGGAATCTCTATGTGCTTGAAGCTTCATCTTCCTCACCAGCTTCAGTCAATGCAGTGGCTGATCTTAATGTATGGCACAAGAGATTGGGGCACACTTCCTTTTCAAGACTAGACATTATTTCAGATGTTTTGGGGATGAACACACAGAAGAATAAAGGGATGACTTTTTGCCATATCTGTCATCTGGCAAAACAGAAAAAGTTATCTTACTCCTCTCCGAATAATATTTTTAATGCCAACTTTGAGCTGTTACACATTGACATTTGGGGTCCTTTTTCAGAGGAGATGATATGATCCTCCTAGAATCGGCACTTTCGAGGGGTAAGATAAAGGAATGGATAGATAGATAGAGGTGGAGTGAATGGATCGCACCAAGGTTGCGGAAGGCCTTGGATATTTCCTCAATGACTTTTCCAAGATATTACACACTTGAAAACGCCAAGGTTTGAATCGCGGATATGACACACCTTGATTCGATCGATTGATGGATATGACTCACCAACAATCAGTTTTGTTCTTCAAAGAACACAAGAGAAAATACTCTCAATTTTTAATAAAAATACTTGGTTGATCCGAAAATGACTACAAGAAAAGAGTTTTAAAGAGAAATGGAGTAAAGAAAAAAAACTAGAATTAATTCATAGGAATTTAAGAAAACATTAACTACTTTGAAATATCTCTTGGAGTCTCCCAAGCCACCTCTTACACTCCCTTGGCCGAAATTAATCAGGTGCATAGCAAGCTGGGCTGATTTAATATCCTCCTTGGGCTTGAGACTTCACAAGATAATTCCAAAATTTATTGGACTTGGACCTGAACCTAACTTGTTTAACTCTTGTGGACTAAGATGGATTAGAGTGACCCATTTGTCTCATTAAAACCTTCCTTTGGAAAACCCATTGGGAAAAAACCAAAGGCTAGGAAAAAGAGTACAAACGAATCACCCGCTATTAGTCCACTCGAGCAACCAAGACGGTTTGATTTTCCTTGTTCTCGAACTGAACTTTAGTCGGTTGAACTTGAGTGAGTAATGCGGAGATGGCGCTCTGAAATTCTTTGGCTCTCGATCTTGTCATTGGTCCACTTGGTACGGCCAAAGCATCCTCGGGTTCAAGCTGCTTATGTGAGCTATCCATGATCACATCATCCCCTCCCTCTTGAAAAGGATTTGTCCTCAAATCTGGAATATCTGCAACAAAAGGGATTAAGTCAGCAACATTAAAGCTTGAACTCACATTGTACTTACCTTGGAGATCGAGTTGGTAAGCATTATCGCCGATCCTCTTTGTGACTCGGAATGGACCGTCAATCCTAGGCATCAACTTAGACTTCCTCTGCCGAAATCTCTCCTTCCTTAGGTGTAACCACACGTAATCTCCTTCCTCAAAAATCATCTTGCGCCTGCCCTTGTTAGCTTGTTTAGCGTACAGCTTCGTCTTCTCCTCTATGTTGTGCTTTACTTTCTCATGAATTTGTTTAACAAGTTCAGCTTTCTTTTTCCCATCCAAGCTTACTCTTTCACTCACAGGCAATGGGGTTAGATCCAAAGGAGATAAAGGATTAAAGCCGTAAACAATTTCAAAAGGAGAAAACTTGGTGGCGGAATGCACAGATCGGTTATAAGCAAATTCAACATGTGGTAAGCATTCTTCCCAAGTTTTTAAATTCTTTTTAATCAAGGCACGCAGCAAGGTAGACAAAGTTCTATTAACTACTTCAGTTTGGCCGTCGGATTGAGGATGACAAGTAGTTGAGAACAGCAACTTAGTACCTAGCTTAGACCAAAGCGTCTTCCAAAAATAACTCAAGAATTTTGTATCCCTGTCACTGACTATAGTCCTAGGCATTCCATGCAAATGAACTATTTCTTTAAAGAACAATTCAGCAATATGGGAAGCATCGTCAGTTTTATGACAAGCAAGAAAATGTGCCATTTTAGAGAACCTATCGACAACAACAAAGATTGAATCTTTTCCAGTCCTAGTTCTAGGTAATCCAAGCACAAAATCCATAGAAATGTCAGTCCAAGGCTGATCAGGAATAGGCAAAGGCGTGTACATACCTGGGATGTGTACCTTCGATTTGGCTTGTTTGCACGTGACGCATCGCCCACAAATTCTTTCGACGTCTCTCTTCATTTGCGGCCAGTAGAAGTGTTCTTGCATCACTTTTAAAGTTTTGGAAATCCCAAAATGCCCCATCAAGCCTCCTCCATGCGCTTCCCTAACTAACAAATCTCTCACGGAACAATTAGGCACACATAACCGATTTTCATAGAAAAGAAATCCGTCATGCCTAAAATATTTCCCAAAAGCAAACTTATCACATGACTTAAAAATCTCTTGAAAATCAGAATCAACTTGATAAAGATCTTTAAGGTGTTCAAAGCCCAGAAGTTTAGCATCCAAAGTAGAAATCAAGGCGTCCTTCGAGATAAGGCATCAAGAACTATATTTTCAGTTACCTTGTTTGTACTTGATCACATATGGAAATGTTTCGATGAATTCTACCCACCTAGCATGCCTCTTGTTGAGCTTTTGCTGACCCTTTAGATGCTTCAAAGACTCGTGGTCAGTATGAATAACAAACTCCTTCGCCAGAGGTAGTGCTGCCATGTTTGCAATGCTCGGACAAGCAAACTCCTTGTCGTAGGTTGGATAGTTAAATGTAGCTCCTCCAAGCTTCTCACTGAAAAAGGCAATGGGCTTCTTCTCTTGCATCAAGACAGCTCCAATACCTACACCAGATGCATCACACTCAATTTCAAAAGTTTTAAGAAAGTTCGGTAAAGATAAAAGTGGTGCATTGGTGAGTTTATCCTTTAACACTCGGAATGCTTCTTCTTGTGCCTCTTCCCATTTAAATCCAACATTTTTCTTGATCACTTCAGTGAGAGGAGCAGCTATGGTACTGAAGTCCTTCACAAATCTCCGATAGAATCCCGCCAGTCCATGGAAACTTCTCACTTCTCCTACGGTTTTCGGACTGGGCCATTCTCGGACAGCTCGTACCTTTTCTTCATCCACTTTGATGCCATCTGCACTTATGACAAAACCTAGAAACACAAGGTTATCCGTACAAAAGGTGCATTTCTTCAGATTAGCATAAAGTTCCTCTTTCCTAAGTACCATCAAAACCGCTTCTAGATGATTAACATGCTCTTCTAAATTTTTGCTATAAACTAAGATATCATCAAAGTAAACAACAACAAAAATTCCAAGGAAGCTCCTTAAAACATGATTCATCAACCTCATAAAAAGTACTAGGTGCGTTGGTTAATCCAAATGGCATAACTAACCGGTCATACAAGCCATGTTTCGTTTTTAAACGCAGTTTTCCATTCGTCACCCTCTTTCATCCTAATCTGGTGGTATCCACTCTTAAGATCTATTTTCGAAAATATACTAGAACCATGCAGCTCATCTAACATATCATCTAAACGAGGGATAGGGTGGCGATACTTTACAGTGATATTGTTGATGGCTCGACAATTAATACACATCCTCCAAGTCCCGTCCTTCTTCGGGACAAGCAACACCGGCACAGCACAAGGGCTCATGCTCTCTCGTATGTATCCTTTGTCCATCAGCTCACTCACTTGCTTTTGAAGCTCCTTAGTCTCCACCGGATTGGTTCTGTATGCTGGCCTGTTGGGAAGTGAAGCTCCCGGCACGAAATCGATCTGGTGCTCAATCCCACGGATAGGCGGCAATCCCTTAGGATTTTCCTCCGGAAAGACGTCTTCAAAGTTCTGCAAAATAGAAGAGATTTTACTCGGCAATTCCGGTACGGGGTTAGTAAGGTTCAACAATGCTTCCTTGTAAACAAATAATAGAATGGGTTGTTTAGAGAACAGAGCTCTCTTAACCACATTTGACCTCACAAAGAAATTTGAATGCCTCACGGGTTTACTCTCACAAGCCTTTTTCTTGGGTTTTCTCAAACTCTCATTTTTATTTTGAGGTGGTGTGTTTAGGGGTTCACTCACAATGGTTTTTCCTTGTTGCTGCAGCTGAAGTTGGTCTTGATGAACCTCATGTGGCGCTAAAGGAGCCAGTATCGTCTTTCGGCCATTGAACTCAAAAGAGTAACGGTTAGTAAAACCGTCATGTAAGACCCTTCTATCGAACTGCCATGGTCTTCCAAGTAGTATATGGCCGGCCTCCATAGGTAAGACATCGTATAATATCTCATCCTCATACTTGCCTATGGTTAAAGGAACCAATACTTGGCGGCTCACCGTCATCTCACCAGCATCATTAAGCCATTGAAGCTTAAATGGTTTCGGATGCTTCCTAACTTCCAGTCCTAACTTCTTCACCATTGTTTCACTCGCCACATTAGTACAACTTCCACCATCAATAATAAGGCTGCAGACCTTACCTTGTACCAAACATCTCGTGTGAAACAAGTTTTCCCGCTGCTCTTGGACAGAATCTTTAACTTGAATACTCAAGGAATGCCTTGTTACCAATAATTCTCCGATGGCTGGTAATTCTATGTCCTCCTCAGTTTCAACATCACTTTCAAGTTTTTCCTCCTCAGTTTCAATCTCGCCAGTATCCAATAGAATCATAGTTCTCTTATTGGTGCACTCGTTGGCGTAGTGTCCTCTCCCTTGACACTTGAAACACTTAACGTCCCGATTTCTAGACGTAGTAACTACAGCTTTACCCTTGACGTCTTCAGCAATGGCGTGGGGTTTAGGGTCCGGTCTTGACTTAGAAACAGTTTTATCCTCTCGGCTGTAACCCGTCCTAGTATTAGCCGCTCCAGCTCCATAGGAAAGTCTAGAAGTACTTCTCCTTTTAACTTGCTGTTCAACCAACACAGCCTTATGAAGCATTTCTTCCAAATCTTTATAAGTTTGAAGCTCCATTCTATCTTGAATATCACGAGCTAAACCACTCAAAAATCTGGCCATCGTCGCCTCAGCATCTTCATCTATATCGGCCTTAAGCATTAGAGATTCCATCTCTTGGTAATAGTCCTCTACACCCTTACTTCCTTGAGTTAAACGCCTAAGCTTTTGATGCAACTCCCGATGATAGTGGCTTGGAACAAATCTTTTTCTCATCAGATTTTTCAACTCTTCCCAAGTGACTACGGCGGTTCTTGGTTACGTCTTCGACTCGTCACAATCTGATCCCACCAATTAATTGCATAATCAGAAAATTCCGTTGCCGCTACTTGAACTTTCTTTTGCTCCGAATAATTTTGACAATCAAATACGAGCTCAATTTTTTTCTCCCACTCCAAGTAGACATCCGGATCATTTTTCCCATGGAATGGTGGTATCTTCAACTTAAGTCCACCGAGATTATCTTCATTTCGACCCCTAGCTTCTCTTACTCGTCTCGGCCTTCTTTCACTTTGATTAGAAGCTTGGCTACCTCTGCTGTAATAATGCAAGTCTTCCCCATCAGTTTCATCTGGAGGGCGTGCTCTTCTTCTTCTAGCAACAGTATTCGGCAATAGTCCTTGATTAACGGACTCTTGAATCGTATCGATCCTTGCATTGACTACACCCATTTCTTCCCTCACCATCCGCCTCATTTCTACCATTAAGGTCTGCATGTCCAGGGTGTTATTTCTTCTTCTTTGAGCTCGGTTGGTGTTCTCAACTTCTTCGCTGGAATGATTTGACATATTGATCTTGTTTTCCCTGCACACTTAACAAACGTTAGCAATAAAAAGTCGATCCTCACAAGTGTTTCTCTCCTTTTTATTCACTCAATCACTCAGCACTCAAGATGTTCTCTCTCAGCGATTTTCTCAATGGTTCGTATGGAACAAAACCGATCAAATCGGATGAACAACTCCAACAACACAAATTCGAAACAAATGATTTGAGATAGAAAGAAAAGAGAAAAGAAAGTTTAGTAAATTTTTTTTTTTTTTTTTAAACAGATCAAGGATCAGAAAATTAAAGAGATAAAATTGGAAAAATAAAACCCCCCCTAAGTAATTAATTTTCGGACTGATTGTTTTTTTTTTTTTTCTTTTTTTTTTTTTTTTTTCTTTTGGTCCGATCAAATTCTTTTTTTTTTTTCAACAACTCATAAAAAAAACTAGAACTATAGAAAGATCAAACAGAAAAAAATATGATCAAAGATAAAAAAATCAAATCGACTAAATCCCCTAATTGATTGATCCGATCAACTAGATTAGAAGGACAAGAGAGAAATGAAAAGTCTAAGATCAAAAGATGATAGATACAAATACCGATCCCGAAAGTGTGCTCTGATACCACTTGATATGATCCTCCTAGAATCGGCACTTTCGAGGGGTAAGATAAAGGAATGGATAGATAGATAGAGGTGGAGTGAATGGATCGCACCAAGGTTGCGGAAGGCCTTGGATATTTCCTCAATGACTTTTCCAAGATATTACACACTTGAAAACGCCAAGGTTTGAATCGCGGATATGACACACCTTGATTCGATCGATTGATGGATATGACTCACCAACAATCAGTTTTGTTCTTCAAAGAACACAAGAGAAAACACTCTCAATTTTTAATAAAAATACTTGGTTGATCCGAAAATGACTACAAGAAAAGAGTTTTAAAGAGAAATGGAGTAAAGAAAAAAAACTAGAATTAATTCATAGGAATTTAAGAAAACATTAACTACTTTGAAATATCTCTTGGAGTCTCCCAAGCCACCTCTTACACTCCCTTGCCGAAATTAATCAGGTGCATAGCAAGCTGGGCTGATTTAATATCCTCCTTGGGCTTGAGACTTCACAAGATAATTCCAAAATTTATTGGACTTGGACCTGAACCTAACTTGTTTAACTCTTGTGGACTAAGATGGATTAGAGTGACCCATTTGTCTCATTAAAACCTTCCTTTGGAAAACCCATTGGGAAAAAACCAAAGGCTAGGAAAAAGAGTACAAACGAATCACCCGCTATTAGTCCACTCGAGCAACCAAGACGGTTTGATTTTCCTTGTTCTCGAACTGAACTTTAGTCGGTTGAACTTGAGTGAGTAATGCGGAGATGGCGCTCTGAAATTCTTTGGCTCTCGATCTTGTCATTGGTCCACTTGGTACGGCCAAAGCATCCTCGGGTTCAAGCTGCTTATGTGAGCTATCCATGATCACATCAGGAGACAATATAAGGGTATAGATATTTCTTAACTATTGTTGATGATCACTCAAGGGCGACTTGGATTTATTTACTCAGAACAAAGGCAGAAGTAATATAAGTTTTCCCAGGTTTTATTCAACAAGTTGAGAATCAATATAATACCAAAATAAAATCTGTACGATCTGACAATGCTCCAGAGTTAAAATTTGCAGAGTTTTACAGAGAGAAGGGCATCATTTTTTATCACTCATGTCCAGAGACTCCGGAACAGAACTCTATGGTTGAGAGGAAGCACCAACACATCCTCAATGTTGCTCGTGCACTCATGTTCCAATCCCAAGTTCCTTTGTCAATGTGGGGTGATTGTGTACTTACTGCGGTATTCCTTATCAATCGCATTCCTTCTCATGTATTGTCAAATAAAACTCCTTTTGAAGTTCTTATAGGAAAGTCTCCAGTTTATGATCAGATTCGAACATTTGATTGTCTGTGTTATGGCTCCACCTCTACTAAGCATCGACACAAGTTTGAGCCGAGATCCCGAGCTTGTGTGTTTTTGGGATATCCAGCTGGTTACAAAGGTTACAAACTCATGGATTTGGAGAGTAGTAGCATTTTCATTTCACGAAATGTTGTGCTTCACGAAGACATTTTCCCATTGGCAAATGCAGTGACTACAGAATTACTCACACCGATGGATTCTGAGTTTCAGGTAACCCCATACCATCTTCTACATTAAAGCCATCAAATTTTCCATCTTTTCCATCCTCTCCACCACAACTTTCTTCCCATCGAGAAAACAAATTACCTGCTCATTTACAAGACTATTACTGTTACTCTTTTCAAACTGATTCACATCATCCCATTACTTAATCTCTTTCTTATTCACAAATATCACCACCACATGTAGCCTATATTAATAATATCACCAAAATACCGATTCCTCATACATATATTGAGGCTCAGAATTCCAAGGAATGGTGTGAGGCTGTTGATAAAGAGATTGATGCAATGGAAGTGACGAACACTTGGGAGATTACTACATTACCTCCTGGAAAGAGAGCAGTTGGTTGTAAATGGACTTTCGCGTTGAAGTTTTATGCAGATGGAAGTCTTGAGAGGTACAAGGCACGAATTGTTGCAAAGGGATACACTCAAAAGGAAGGTCTTGATTACAATGACACCTTTTCCCCAGAAGCAAAGATGGCCACTGTCAAGCTTTTGTTGAAAGTCTCAGCTTCTAAAAAATGGACTCTCAAACAATTAGATATTTCCAATGCATTTCTTAATGGAGAGTTGGAAGAAGAAATATATATGATATGTCTCATACCAAAAATTCACCCTTAAAATAATTAACTAAATTTCTTTTCTTACCACAGAAGGGTAGAATGTTCATGAATAGTCGATTTCTTACTCTTTGTTCATGATGTACTGCACCAAATGGTGTTTTTCATCAATCTCCCAATTATCATTTTACTTATTTTTAATTTGATTTAAATTCCGTCAAATCAAAACTAATTTAAATATTTATTAAATTATTCAGATAATTTTTATTTTACTGTGCAAATACGTTGAACTTTTTCTCCATGTAAAATATAAAAATCTATATATGCTGTCTTGACAAATTTATCTTTTAATAACATGAGATAAATAAGGGCTGTTGGAGAGAGCTGGTTCACAAAGTCAGATCAAAACCTACGCACAAGTTGAAGACAGCGCGAGTAATGAAAAAAAGAATTAACTTGGAAAATAAAAATAAAAATAAAACAAATCTTCGTTAATTTTTAGGCCTTTACTCATCAATCCAGCTAAGGTCTTCCAACCTCTGCCACCAGAAAATAAAGAAAGAATTAGACAGATTCAGACAAGTACAAGAAGAAGAACAAGAAGAGAGAAGAAGGACAAGAAGAGAGAAGAACAACAACAATAAATCTTCTCTTCCCCATTTTTGATTTTGCAGATCTCATCTCCTTATCAATTATTTTGGGTATGACTTTTTTAAACTCTACATCTTCATCGTTTCTATGGCAATTGAAAATGTTATCTCTCCCTTAGATTCTCTGTTACATTGTTTGTATTCTTAAGGGTTTTTTAACATTGTTATTTCCCATTCGAAAAGGAATCTAGTTTTATGGTAACGGTGTGCATGAGTCACATACCATATTTTAGTTTCTAATCTCTATTAAATCATAGTGTGAAATTTCTAATTGGTGGATTTAGACTTTCACCTTCACCATTTCATTCAATGGTTTCATGTTAAACTCTTCCAGGGTATTGTAATTGATAGTAAAAGGAGTTGATGTAGCTTTTATATTGACATTGTTAGGTAGTAGATTACTTGTTCAAATACAACTTCATTTTGATTTCTCTGTTAGGTTAAACTTCCTCTATCTTTCCGAATCGGAGTTTTTTTGCATCCTTTGCTTCGTAGTTGGTAGCTCTTAGAAAGCTATCTTTTATTCCTACATTTATATCTTGCGTGCATTTGATGTTACTGAACTCGTAGTTTGTTGTTTTCCCTTGAATGGTAAAGTGTAGCGTTTATGTTGACATTGGTTCTTAGGCCAACTTAATCTTTATCCGTGGTTGAAAGAGCTGCTTCTATCTTCCCAAATCAAAGTTTTGTTATTTCCTATTTTATTCTTGGCTTCGTAGTAGTGTGTTTGTAGAGTTAAGCTATCTTTTATTGGGTATTAAATATCTTGTGTGCATTTGATGTTACTCAACTCGTATTTCTTTAAGTAAGATTATGTTTGTGTAGATGGCAAGTTCAAAGGAGTCTCAGAATCTTAGAAATCTTGCATACACTGGGAAACAGGCTTTACTTCCTCCGAAAAGTCCGTTAACTGGTGGTCCAACATTCTCCACAGATTTTGTTCCCACTAGTTTGATTGGATCCAAAGCTGTTCAAAAGTTAGGAGAAGGAAACATCAATCATCATCGAACTTCATCCGAGAGTTTTCTGATCGAGGAACAGCCTTCTTGGCTTGATGACCTTCTTAACGAGCCTGAGACACCTGTACGGAAAGGAGGTCATCGACGGTCATCAAGTGATTCATTTGCATATGTAGATGTGCCTGTTGGTTTTGATGTGGATTATGCACTTTGGGATGGTGGTAGATATAATAATAACAGTTTTACTGGTCACGCTAGAGGTCCCAAGGAGCTTGATTACCTCAAAGGCCAGCACGTCCCCTTCTACCCTTCGGTTCATTTGCCCAAACAGAAAAATAGAAGATGGGATTCATTATCAGATTCCGGTGCTCGCCTGAACACTAGTTCTGGTTGTTTGGAGAGAACCGCTATCCCAAGATCAGGGTCCTCTGGTACCATACATGAAGCAGAAAAAGTTTCTTGTGCTACTGAAGGAAAGAAAGATGTTCCTATGCATTTCATAAACATTACTGCAAAATCATTTTCGGAGAAAAGGGATAATTCTTTGGCTAAATCTGCTGCTTCTGAGGCAGATACGAAACGTGCTAGACAGTACGTAGTTTATTTTGCTTTCTGATGTAGAAGCATCTGTGATTTTCTATTGGACTGACATGTTATATAGTAATAAGGAACAATCTTAGGTCAGTTATAACTTTATTCTGCTTAATCAAACAAGAGCATTTGGTTTTGCAGGCAGTTTGCGCAACGCTCTCGGGTCCGTAAAATTCAGTACATAGCTGAACTTGAAAGGAACGTTCAGATGTTACAAGTAGAGGGTTCTGAAGTATCAGCGGAGCTTGAGTTTCTCAATCAACAGAATCTAATCCTCAGCTTAGAGAACAAATCCCTTGAGAAACGGTTGGATAGCTTAGCACAAGAGCAACTTATAAAATACTGTAAGTCCCCCTTAAAAGTAGGATGTCCATTTTTATCAGTGATTATACTACCGTTAAATCATCATTTCGTAAACTAAACTATTACACTAGAAAGCTTTCTAAGCATGGAGTAGATCAAAAGATGTCTTCTATTTTCCCTGAGTATGTAAACAGTGTTTAGTGACATGACAAGTTAATTTTTTGCAGTAGAACATGAAGTATTAGAGAAAGAGATTGTGAGGCTAAGAGCTTTATACCAGCTACAACAGCAACACGAGCAACAGCAGACAAAAAAACAAGGAGCATCTAGCCACCAGCGTTCTAAGAGTAGAGATTTAGAGTCACAGTTCACGAACATGACCTTAAGGCCCTAAGGGTTTAAAGTTCGTGCCGAAAATATTTTTAACGCTTATGGCTTGAGCTTGAGCTTGAGCTGTCTTCATGGTTCCAGGCCAGCTTCTTGTGTATCTTTTCCCCTGCTCTGTTTGTTCTTGTGCTTCTTAGTTTATTTTTATTTTTGTTGACCTGGTTTGACATTTCGATGAGCAATTACCAGCGATTGATGGAATAATGACATAAATGAAACAACGGGTTCATTAGAGGCGGTCTGGTCTGTCTCTGCCCCCATCAGGTATTTATGATAAGATATTATTAACTCATTTGTTCATGTCGTCTCCTCAATAGACTGCAATCCTTACCGCGATACTAGCTTCATTCTTGGGCGCTTGTATTGTGTATGTGTCTGAAGAGAATGTTCCCTGTAAAACGTCTAGTGATGTAAGCTGCGTCTCAACTGTTGTTTGTGTTGTTCATCTGTTTGTGTAACCAAACTCACATCATTTATCAGAAATTTGAACATCTTTAGGAATATTTTGGTTCTGATGTTGCTATGACAGATCCTTCTTAAAGCAAACAAAAATGTCACATCTGAATATCTTGGTATGTTAAGAAAACAAAACATAATCCGAATAATATATGGATGCAGAGTCATTCTTGTGTGCGCCTTTTGACATTGTCCAGCGAGAATGATTCCCATCTGCTATGGTCAAGAGAGCTCAAATCTTGAAGCTCTGCTATTGCTAGAAGATACTGAGTCAGCTTCGGAAGCTCTTGATCCTTGTCTTGGTTCGCATGAGCTTTCCTGAATGGCTTGATGGTTAAACCGTTTTGAGGATTCATCACGAAATTCCTCCTTAAGTCGTCAAACATTATCGTGTTCTCAGAATTATAGAACTTCACAAGTCAGAAATAGCACCCATCAGTTACAAAGAAAGGTCATAATTTATGTAACAATAGAGATTGAATAGGATATGAATACCTCGGGAAGTAATGCCCAAATTAGGCGTAGCGGTTTGCAATCAAAAATCCCACGAGAGTCTGATTGAACTGTGATCATAGCAAGATGGTCGAGAAGGGCAGTGATCTTGTAGTTATGATTGTTCAGCACTCCGAGCTCTGTCATCTTCAGCTCAACCCATTTCATGCTGCGAGAGCCAAAGTGAATAACTCTATAGCATCAGCAAAGCTAGGAATAGGACAAAATTGAATAGGAATAAATGCAACAAAAGTAACAAAGCAAAATTGAAATATCCAAGTAGCAACATCACCTGGTAGCAGACCATATCATGATATCGTATTCTGCATACGCAGCAGTAAGAAACTCATGTAGATCTACATTACGTAATCAGAACCTTCATCAGAGAAAGAAGCTAACTAACTAGTTAAACAGATAACAGTATAAGTATAAAGGCTTACAAGGACGCATAAGCTGTAGTGGGTTCTCCGCTGTGGAACGATGATCGAACAATGTGTAGTCAATATCTAAAACAAGAAGTTTCTTTCCTTTACGACATGGCGTTCGAAGGTTTATCTGCAAATAATGTAAGATGTGGAGTTAAAAAACATTAGCACAATGTGATACTGTAGTTACCATTTTTACTAAAACATCAACACTCACCTTGTATTGGTCAATTCTTCTTCTCAACTTTTGCTTATTGACTTCTTTATCTTTAATGTCTACAGTTTCTTCCTTACCAAGCTCAAAATCATCAACAATTTCAGGAGATTCTGCTTGATCCACTATTATATCATCTTCAGTTGTACTGAAAATCCAAAACCCAGAAGCTTACACTTGCACCAAATCCATGGATCATTATAATGAATTTCATACTTTTTCTTATCATGCTTCTATGCATTATGAATTTCAATCATTCGTATTGTTTAGATCAGTCACATAATCATTTATTTTTTTTTTCTTCAATTTTATTTAGGGTTTTAGCAATTGAAAGAAAAGAAAAGACTAACCCAATCATTGTCATCTTGAGAGAAGGTTTAAAGGAGATGGTAGAGAGCAAAAGAGAATCATCAGAGAGTTTATTTCCGATCTTAGGATAAAGAAGCTTTTGGCGTTTCGGCAAAACGTTAGTGAGAAGACAGATGCGACGCTTCAACTCGGCTACTGAAGCATCAGCACAGATTCGGACGGTATATTCTTTTCCGTTCCACTTAACTGTCAGCGTTAGTTCCTCCTCTGTTTGAGGACATAGCGCCACAGGAGGAGATGAGGAAGTTGAAGCCATTTTTTTTTTAATTTCGTTCCTTTTGGCACTTTGCTGTTTTTGTATCAGAAATTATTGTCAACAGTATTGAGAGATTGAACCAAAGTCTATAAACTAAAAGGGGCTGTTTTTAATCAGAAATTAGATTGGAACTGGGGTACCGCGGATCAATTGTTTTAATATAAATATGTTATTTTATGTTTTTACTAAATATTTGTATTTTGTTCTGGTAAGTTAATTTACTATTTTTGTGTTTATTTATGGTTTATAAATATTTTTATGTTTAACATATATTTATAGTATTTTGTTTTTATGATTTATAATATGTTTCAAACCTATGTCAAATCAATTATGTCATTTATTCTCAATAAAATAATTTAGAGAAAATCCTACTGAATTAGATATTAAATTAATCTAAATAAAAAAAACTATAATTAAATGAAAACCAAAACATGTATCGACATCATCTATCAATACCAAAAAAACAAAATATATACGGATATTAATTACTTTTGGAGGTCTCTTATAACTCATGGTGTCATACAGTTACATTGTTTTTTACCATATCATATTACTAATTAAAAAATAAATTTCATTATATTGATATATATTATTTTTAGTATATATTACATGATTAGTTATCCAATATTTGTCTTAAACCCGTCTATTTTGGGACGGAAACCTGTCATGTCCAGTACTCGTCAGAAATTTCCCATCCGATTCTATAATCAATCCCTGTTATATAATATATTAGTCAATATTATAAAATTAATTATCTGTCTATTTTGGGACAAAAACTCATTATATACATCACGTAACCAATCTATTTAATATAATTACATATTTTGAAAACTTTTCAGAGCTAAATATTTATATTTTTTTAAAGTTTAAATTGGTTCAACTAAAACCGGATTAAATCGAATAAAACTTTTAAATTTGAACGCATGATAAGTAAACCTTATTTTTCATTCATATTTGGAATCATTTTGGTCTTTTTAATAACTAGATTTGAACCCGCGGTACACCGCGGGTCAATTATTTTAATATAAATATGTTATTTTTTGTTTTTTACTAAATATTTGTATTTTATTTTGGTAAGTTAATTTACTGTTTTTGTGTGTTCTTTACAATTTATAAATATATTTATTTTTTTGTTTAATATATATTTATAGTATTTGTTTTACGGTTTATAATATATTTCAAGCCTATGCCAAATCAATTATATTATTTATTTTCATTGAAATAATTTAAAGCAAATCATACCGAATTATATATTAAATTAAAAATCTAATTTTAGTTTTCATTTAGATCGCAGTTACATCATTTTTTTACCATATCAGATTACTAATTAAAAGCAAAATTCATGATATATATGTGTATATATATATATATAGTATTTTTAGTATATATTATATGATTATCAAATATTTATCTTAAGCCCATCTATTTTGGAACGGAAACCTGTCATGTCCAATACTCGTCGGAAACTTCCCATCGTATAACCAATCCTTGGTATATAATTATCCGTTTTGGACTTATAATTTTAATATGTTTGTATTAAAAATTAATTATTATAAATAGGAATTTCTAGTATTATTATTAATATATATATATATATATTAGTCAATATTATAAAATGAGTTATCCAATATTTTTCTTAAATCTGTCAATTTTGGGACAAAATCCTATCATATCATGTATCAGTCGGAAGCTTTACGTCCTGTAACCGATCTATTTTATATAATTACATATTTTAGATTTATTATTTTAGTCTAACGGATAAGGAATTGAGTAAGAGGTTACAACATCATATCAATATAGTGATTTTACAAACCCGTTGATCATTATGATGTTTTAAATTATTTTTAATTTCATTTATATTTTTTGTAAAAAAACAATTTAGTATATCGTTATTTGCATTTCATAATAACTAACAAATATAAATTATCTTTTAAAATGTACTTCTCAAATAATAATATAGAGAGTTCTTATTTTTAAATCTATGTTAAATTGTTAACTTTCTATATTTTTTATATATATAACTAATTTAACTTTTAAATTTTTATCTAAACAAATTCTAATATATAGTTAATATATTAATTATTTAAATCAATAATTCTGATGACTTAATATTTTTTAAAAATATGTCTATGTAAATCAAATATTTAAGAGATTTAATTGCATTGAAAAGAAATAATTACTGTTAATGTATTGATTATGAAAAATATTAAAAGAAATACAAAATATTTTTGGTTCCTTAAACATATGTGTACTATTTTTTTAACTAACATTTTATTTAAAGATATACAATTTGGATTAATTTCTAAGTTTTCTTTTAAATGGTCATATTTTGTATATATTTTAAATTTTGTAGAGTTTAAATATTATTAGTATTTTAAAGTTTTTATAGATTTTAAATATTATTAATAATATAAAAACTTTATAGATTTTAAATATTTATATATTTTTAAAGTTTAAATTGGTTCAACTAAAACTGGATTAAACCGAATAAAACTTTTAAATTTGAATGCATGATAAGTAAAATTTATTGTTCATTCTTATTGGAATCATTTTTTTTTAATAATATATCTCAAAACCATTGCCTAATTCTCATTTAAGTACTCTTAAAAATATGTTTGGTAATAGGTCCATGAGTACCTCTTTTTTAATAGTGTAGAGATGTCTATAAATCAATGCCTAAATATTTATTAATTATATGTATTATAAAATCAATCAAAATAACTTGAAAATAAGATCAAACAAAGGTGATAGAAGAATCATAATTTATACTATTAAATTACAGTATTAGATAATAGAATAATTGTGTTTGATTGTAAAGATTTGTAATATTAGATAAAAAAAATAAATAGTGTTTGGATACAAAGTTAAAAATAATTCATTAAGTACTCATGAAAATCAGTTTGACAACAGGTCCACGAGTACCTCTTTTTTAATAGTATAGAGATTATTCTCAACAGTATTGAGAGATTGAACCAAAGCCCATAAACTAAAAGGGGCCTAACATATTTATTTATATTGGCCTTTTTATAAACTAAATTGAGCGAACAAAATTTGATTAAAAAATCTCTTTTCGAGTTTTAGAGAAGAAATCTGATAGGTGGGTTACAAAGGCAAACCGAAAGTGGCCAAAGAAGTTTTAAGTGTGAACGAACCTCTGGGTGAGAAAGAGGGTTTACTATTAGTAAAAGCTATGTCGTTTTATATTAACTATTAAGAGAACTCAGTTGTATTTAAAGGAGAACCCGAATTAGGGTATCTCTTATTTTATGAACAAACAATTAATCTCTCTTATGATCTCTTACTCTCTACCTTAATCAGTGCATCTCTAATCTCATCTCTTCTTCCTTATTTATTCTTCTTACTCTCTGTTTCTCATCTATTTCTATTACTTTACTTGATAGACCAAATCCAGATCTTATCATTGGTGCTTTTCATTGAGAGTATCTGATAATGGCTACTTCAAACTCGAGGAGACTTGGAACAAATACACAGAGGACCTAAGACAAATGATGATTGCCTTTGCTGAAATACAAAACGAAGATCTCAAGGCAAAATGGATCGCGACGATTAGGGGAAAACTATGATCGAGAGTATCTGCTGTATAATGAGAACCAGAAAATGTCTGAGCCTCAACAAGATTCAAGCGATGAGGATCGAATACCATCGGTAAACTCGATGTTACCTCTTGGGAATTTCGTCGAGCAAGTGGTGGGCCAGAAACAGGAAGCTTCGATGGTAGAGTCTTCGACAGATTAACCAAAAAATGAATGTGTGCTATGACGATTTGGAACTTTTTAAGCAGAATCAAGGTCGTTTTGAGCTTGAGGACGCCAAACAGAAAGAGCAAAGTTACTCCAGAATGCAGGTTTTCTGATTCTCTTCTAACAAGCAAAAGTCTAGGAGTTAGAAAAATCACTGTGAAACGAAGGTATCATAGGTCTCGTAAAAAGAAATCAGGGCTTTTATCTAAAGTCTCCCTCAAGCTACAAAAAATTTCTCAATACCCCAATTTAATCTTCCATCTCTCTCAATAAGTGATTTACCTAAACTAACCTTACTTTTCTCATTTAACTAATGATTAATTTTATTAAAATTGTGGAAAAAAATTAAAAGAGAACCGATTGATTAAAGGAAGGGTTGGTTGGTTTAAATTGATAAAAATTAATGAAAATAATAAATTTTCAACCAATAGGATTTAAGCATGTGTTTCATCTTCTTCTTTCTTCTTCTTGTTTGCTCGATCCTCACCATTTTCTTCTTTCTTCATCTTTGTTCTTCTTTGTTTTCGTTCTTGTTCCATCTTCATTTGAGGTATTTTGTTTTCCTTTCTTCTTCCCTCTTCGTTTGAAGCTTTTTGGGATGTTGAAATATCAATGTTCATGGGTATTGTAAATTTAAAAATATTGTGTATTTTTTTTGTGAACTATTAAACTCGTTTTGTTGATAGATTAATGTCTTATATTGTTTATACTTGGTATTGTTAGGATTCTCGTGGTGAAATCATAGTGAATCTAAAGTAGTTAGTAATTAAAATCGTTGGTAAACTCAAAATTACCCAGAACTAGTAAAACCAAAGACAACCGATACAACTGTGAACATTTAGTAAAACTGGTACGACTATATATAACTAGTAAAACTGGTACAACTATTGTACTACTGAGACACCAAGAAACTAGTACAACCGATACAACTGTGAACATTTAGTGAAACTGGTACGACTATATATAACTAGTAAAACCGGTACAACTATTGTACTACTCAGACATGCACCAAGAAACCTAATGTTTAATGATATTTTTTTTTGGTTTCAGGATAAAATGAATAATATTCGATGCATCGTCATATATTTTGATTATGGAGGATATTATTCTAATAACGGAGGTTATATAGATTGGATTCAAAGTGAAGATCAAATTTACACTTTAGTGATAAAGAAATCTATAGAGGAGGTCACTTACTATGAGTTGTTTCACAGCATATGCATGAAGATGATGAAAGATGTAGCTACTACGAAGCTTAAATCTGAAGTTACGTTCCATGCAGATCCTAGCGAAGACCATCATTTATCTCGAATGATGTAGATGTTTTTGCCTATTTGATGGCATGTCCTAATGATAAATGTGGGAGTATTTTGCATGTGGAGATTATGGAAGATGTTATACAAAATCAGGAGTGTGAGCAAGTTTTAAGAGAGGATCTCGGCAGTGGAACATGTGTTAATGATGGTATGATTAGTCTTTATGGGGAGGAACCATCAGAATATGGGTTGGTGAACCATGATGATGGCGTATCACATGATGATGGATTTGTTAATATGGATGACTCAGATAGGTATGAATACAATCAGCTCACACATGTTGTAGAAGAAGGAGAAGGAAGAGAACAAGGAGAAGGAGCCGAAGAAGGAGGAGAAGGAGGAGAAATAGGAGAAGAAGGAGAAAGAGGAGAAGGAGCCGGAGAAGAAGGAGAAGCTGAACGAGAAAGAGGAATAATTGAGCATGTAGATGTAGAATGGGAAGATACAATGGATGTATTTATAGATCAAGAATTTGACACTAAGGTGGATGTGCATCTTATTGTACAAAAAGCTGCACATGCGAACTGTTTCGAGTTTGATATCATCAAATCGGATCTGACGAGATACGTGGTCAAGTGTAGTGAAGCAGCAAGTGGTTGCAAGTGGATGTTACGGGCTGCGAAACTTAAAAATTCAAAATTTTTCTCTATAAGAACTCACAACAAGATGCATACATGCTGTCGGGCTAGTAGTACAAGTACAAATAAAAGAAAAGGCACACAACGGTTAGTAGCATCATTTTTGCATCAAAATTATCCAGGTATAATTAAAACTCCAGTTCCGAAAGAACTCATGGGTTTGGTTGAGAGAGACATGAGTGTTGAAGTGTCATACTCTACTGCATACAGAGGAAAAAAAAGAGCTGCTAGTGATGTGCGGGGTAGTGCGGAGGATAGTTATAATATGGTGTATTCTTATATGCATGTGTTAAAATATATGAACCCCGGGACTATAACACACGTGGAACTAGATGAAGAGCATAAGTTTAAGTACTTATTCTTCGCCTTGGGAGCATCCATTGAAGGGTTTAGGGCTATGAGGAAAGTGATCATTATGGATGGAACACACCTTAAGAATATACATGGTGGAATTCTTATTGTTTCTACCGCTCAAGATCCTGACCACCACCATTATCCAATTGCATTTGGTGTAGCTGATGGTGAGAAAGATGCAAGTTGGGGCTGGTTTCTGAAAATGTTGAAATTAGTGGTGCCAGATTCTTCTCAACTGGTATTTCTTACTGATAGAAATCAAAGTATCATCAAGTGCGTTGCTGAAGTGTATCCATTAGCACAACATGGATATTGTATGTGGCACTTAGCTCAAAATGTGAAAGGAAGCGTCCATTATGTCAATAAAGATACAGTTGGTAAGAAATTCATGGAATGTGCTAGAGCTTACACGGAGGCTGAGTTTGTTAAATTGTATACATCTTTTAGGATGAGGTACCCATCTGCAGCTGCTTATTTGGATAAAAGCGTTGAAGTGGAAAAATGGGCAAGATGTTATTTTTCTGGTGAAAGATACAACATCTTGACCACCAATAGTGCAGAATCTATGAATAGTATTTTCAAAGATGCAAGGGAGTATTCGCTACTACCAATGTTAGATGCAATTACATCTAAAATGAGCGAATGGTTTAATAAATATCGAAAGATTTCTGGAGAGGTGTCACCCGCACAGAAACTAGTTCCTTATGTGAATAAGATACTCCATGAAAGATGTAAAGACTCGAAAAAGTTAATGGTGTCGGAGCTAAACAGCTATCTTCTTGAATTTAATGTCATTGGTTTCGATGGGAAGACTTACTTGGTGGATTTAGATAGGAAAACTTGCAGCTGCAAATGTTTTGATATTGATAGGTATCCATGTGTCCATGCATTGGCAGCAAATAGAAAAATGAAGAATGGAAAGATTCCATTACATGATTTGTGCTCTAAATATTATTGGGTGGAACAGTGGGCATTGGCATACTCTAGGACAATTTATCCAGTACCCCATCATACTCAGTGGAAAGTTCCGGATGAGATATGGGAGCTGTATGCCTTACCTCCATCATATGTAAAAAAAAGGCAGAAACCAAAAAGTTAGGCACCCATCAGTTGGAGAACACGGTCGTGCTCGAAGGGGGCGAAAACCTAGTAATATTGGGGAAAGTTTGAGTGAAACGGCCCCAAGTTCGAGTCAAAGAGACGATGGATCTATTCAAGGAGAGGGAGGATCGAGTCAACGACGGGGAGGATCGAGTCATCGAGGGAGAGGATCAAGTCAAAGAGGAGGAGGTATGTTTAGTTGGTTTGGGCGTGGTAATTGTTAATAATTATATGCTTGTATTGTTGTTTATGAATTGTTTGGTGCAACATCATATTATAAGGACATATGCCTTACACTTTGAAGGTATAGTTGAGATGTGAATCCTTAGAAGTTGCAAAAATTGTTAAACATATTATTTTACAAATTTGTTTTTATTAAAATATATGAAATTTATACCATAGATATAATGTGATATGTACAACTATAAAATGTGAAGTTTCAGTATGATACAACTAACTAAACCAGAATCTATCAAAATACAACTATGCACATTGCGAAGTACAACTGGTAATATTGGTACAACTAGAGTATGTACTTTCAATGATTGATTTCAACCCTGTCAGGTCGTATGTACTTTCAATGATTGTTTTTGTCTTTGCAATGATTGATTGTCTTCGCAATGATTGGTTTTGTACTTTGCAATGATTGGTTTTGTACTTTCAATGATTGATTGTCTTTGCAATGATTGGTTTTAAATTATACGATTTAAAATTAACTTAATTAAATTCAACCTAGTTAAATTAAATTAAACTAGTTGTACAAAATGATCCAAAATATATTATGTGGTCTCAGACCTACGAGTTCCACATTTATACAAAATGACCCAAAATAAATTAACATCACTTGTTTCCTTTTTTGTTTCCCTTTTTTTTCCCCTTCTTGTTTCCCTCCTTGCTTCCCTCCTTACTTATCTCTCTCTTCTTCTTCTTCCATTCTGTATAGGGAGTATTCATGTACTTGGAAGATCTAGTCTTCCGCTTCTTTGATACCGTAGGTGGACAAGGATTGCTTACCGGAACTGGTACCGGAGAAGGCTCAGAAGCAGCTACCGGAGAAGGCTCAGAAGCAGCTACCGAAGAAGTCTGAGATGCTGGTACCGGAGAAGTCTGAGATGCTGGTACCGGAGAAGTCTGAGATGCTGGTACCGGAGAAGGCTCAGAAGCAGCTTCCGGAGAACTCTGAGATGCTGGTACCGGAGAAGGCTCAGAAGTACCTACCGGAGAAGTCTGAGATGCTGGTACCGGAGAAGGCTCAGAAGTTGGTACCGGAGAAGGGTGAGCTCCAGCTACCGGAGAAGGGTGAGCTTCAACAACATCTTCATGCCTTTCACCAGATGTACCTTCACCAAAACCAAAGTTTTCATCTTCACGCCTTCTTCCAGATGTACCTTCACCAAAACCAAAGTATTCATCATCCACACCATCCTCATCCTCCTCTACCTTTTCCTTCCCTTTGTTGTTCTTCTTCAAGGTTTTCACCTCATCTTCAAGGTTTCCCAACCAAACAATAATATCACCCAACTTAACCTCAACCATCTCTTGCCAGTTCATCAGCGATTTGAACCCATTTTCTATCATTTTTTTCGTTATTTCCCACATTTCTCCTGGACTAGGAGTGGCACCTGGTGGTGAAGTTAGAGGATCCGCTTCATCAGGTCCAGACTTTTCCTCAGGTATAGCCTTTTCTTCAGCCCTAGCAGCAACGTCCTGATTGTACAATTCTTTCCAAAATACTTTCTTTCCGGCTGAGAGATGAGCCATTATACCGTCAGCTACAACATCTTCATTATCACCACAGAAGTCTTGATCCCAAATGCGACTCATCAGATATATTTCTTCATCCAGAGAAGCTTCCAAAATGCTACAAATATTCTGTATTACAAAAAATAAATAATTAGCTACAATAATATTACATAGTTATAAAATATCATCTTAAAAACTAAATATACCTTTGAATCACCAAGCGCCTTATTAAGATCTTCCAAAGGATATCCACTCATCCCATTAGGCACAAACTTCCTCTTACACATTCTAGGACAGTCCTTACCTGCTGGAACATCTTTGCGATACTCCATCTTCAGAGATGGGATAGCCTCATATGCCAAAAGCTACATTAAATATTTTTAAAAAATTAGTAAGCACAATAATTTAACCAGTACATTTAACACAAGTTTTGAATTATATTACCTCCAAAGGAATTATGAAGCCTGGAAATGTCCAAGATTTCCTGACTTCACCTTTAAACCTCTCGAACATATGCTCCAACTCATATGAAGAATCTTCAAAAGTAAACCTGCCCCAAGGAAACTTTTTGCATTCTTCCAAATCATCAACAATGCGTAGAAGGAAAGGATCAATAATTTCCGGTGACTTCGAATGCGTTTTCATCATCGACGCCAAGAAGTATAGCACAGCCATCTTCAACCGATCTTCACAAGCTATCATCGTGGTCAATTGTTCTTCTACCTCTGACAGTTTGATCCCACTCTCTCGCCCATTAAACATTCTTTTAACAAAGGTTAAACTCCCAAGCTCTGTATGGTTCTCGGGGTACTCACGGCAGTTGAGGCCAGAAATCAGTCCATGCTCCCACAGAGAGTATCGGACGGGTACCCCGTTGACCACAAACCACCAAACATGGCGCTTCGCTAGACGCACAGTCCGCAAACAGAGCATCCAAAACCCCATGCACTTCCTCGTCCTCTCCTTCGGCATGTGAATAATATGCTTGAATTGATTTTCGTCATCCTTAAACCAATCCATCTCTAAATCATTAAGGGTCTTTTTCAACTTCGCCACTGGTTCAGAGATCCAACATCGAGTACTGAATTTGCAAGCTTCTTTGTAATTCTGTGGGCCGAGATAGAACCTGTCAGGTTGTTGAGGTTCCTGCTCTTCCTCGTCGTCGTCACTATCCTCCTCCTTCTCACTATCCTCCTACAACCAAAACAATACACTTAATTATAAGTTGTACCAAGATTACCAAGTTACACCGAGTAAGAGTTGTACCAAGATTACCAAGTCATACCGTTGTACCAATATTACCAAGTCATAACTATTTTATTTTTACCAAATTTAAACTTCATCAAATATGCGGGAAATTCAAACTTCATATACAATTAAACATTTCCATACTAGGTTTATTTAGTCGTACTAGTTTTACCTGATTCGATGGTTCATTATGTCCACTATCCGAGCACTCCTCTTCTACTTCTGGGGATGATCTCTTTGAGCTGTCTGAGATTTCATCTTCATCTCCAGTTGATGAGGACAAAGATTCTACTTCTTCTGGTGAAGACTCAGCCGTGCTTTGAACTTCGGGGTTTTTCGTTCTCGCCATATCTATATCGCAAGATGAAAACACACTCCACAACATCAATTAACTCAAACACGATATTTGTAAAACCTTATTCTACATTTCTCGGGCTCTCACACACCACATCAATCAACTCAAACACGACTTTCATTCACAATATTTTATCCAAATTATTAGATTTCAGACGAAATTCATTTCCCCATTTCAAACAGACCCATAAAACCCTAAATAAATTTTCAAGTAATCGTGTACTGTAAACCTCAAATTTAGAGGTCACGGTTCAAGGGGGCCGGTTCAAGAGACTAACCTTTCAGAGGGGATGATGAACGACGGGTTTAAAATTATGGCTGGTATAGAACAGAGAAGAACCGGACCAAAACAGTCGACTAAATCCAAAGACAGAGGAGTTTAAAACAGTTGACGGTTTTAAAATTGCGGCTGGTAAAGACTGAATGGCGATCCGAGAGAGTAACAGAGCTGAGAAACGAGGGTTTTTAAAGTGGTCTAATGGAGTTGGGCTACAAAAGGTGAAGGTTTATGGTGAAAAGAGCGGCGGAAGAACACGAGATACAAAAAGGAAAAAGAAGAAACGAAAATGAGGAAGGAGTGGGATGGGGCCCCGATTAGATCTGAGGAAGGAGGGTCACAGGTTTGTTTGTAATTTTAGTAACTTTTTTTGTCTTTTAAGACATTTACTAGCTTTTTGATTAAAACTTAATTATAAACTAAATAAAAAACATAAGAGGGATATTGAAGACAAATGGTTTTTAGAAAGGGCCACGAGAGAAATTCGCCCAAGAAATCATGGGCAGATGACTCAATCTTTCAGACCAATTATAATACACCACACCGTGATCTTATGCAAGCTCTTAAGAGCTATGGTATATTTTGTGGCTCAAGTATTAGAGAAATTTTAAGAGAGAATTTTACTTTGGGTACTTTTTCCACCTTTGTTCACTCTAGGTATATATTTTCTTCACTTGGTCACCTTTCCCACTTAATTTTACCTTTTTTCCCTTTTATTACTCTCTAATTAGAAAACCACTTTTTGACTGATAATTACATAAACCGATCTGATCCAACCCAAAAATATTCGATTAAACTCTGATGAACTTTTGTTCTTAACTCTGACTAACTTAGGCCGGGAATATCGCCGCCAGATTGAAAGTTCTCTAATCTCTTCCTACACAAATTTCTTCCGATAGCCGGAAGTTCCCAAGGACTCTCGGCAAGATACTAGGCGAGACACCAACACCGGGAGAAGCCGGGGCGTGGTGTGTTACAAGTGCCAAGGTCTAGGGCACTTTGCCCGAGAATGCCTAAACAGCCGGGTCATGATCCTCACTCCGGAGGGTCAATACGAGTCACAAGACGAAGCGCCTGAGGCAGCCGAAGAAGAGGAAGAAGTAGTCGCCCCACCTGAGGGTGATGTTGAGTACCCCGACGTGGGAGAGCTACTCGTCGTGAGGAGTAATCTCAGCACCAACATCACGCCAACCACCGCACCCTAACACGACAAATTGTTCCACACCCGTTGCACAATCAACAGCAAGGTTTACGGCTTAATTATCGATGGAGGCTCGAGTACTAACATCGTGAGTGCCCATTTGGTGAAAAAGCTTTCCCTCCCTACTACTAAGTACTGCTCACAATATAAATTACGCTGGTTAAGTGATAAAAATATGATCACCATAAATGAACAAGTAGAGGTACCCTTTAGCATCGGCCAATACCGGGACTCGGTCCATTGTGATGTGGTACCTATGCAAGCTAGCCATGTCCTTCTTGGGCGTCCATGGCAGTTTGATAAGGATGCCATGCATAACAGTTAGACCAATTTTTACTCATTCATGCATGATAATTGGTGTGTTAACCTAGCTCCCTTATCACTTGCTCAAGTACATGAAATGCAATCAATATTATCTAAGGAAGCCATTGTTAAATCGAACTTTCTTTTTAGCTCTAATGTTGTTAGAAAGTCTTTGGGCACGGGTTGCCGTGTGTTGCTAATGGTTTATCGAGATGTTTTGAGTATAGGTACCCTTGATCAAGAACTCCCGGAAGAAATCATCGGAGCCTTGGCCAAGTACAAAGATGTCTTCCCCGAAGAGATGCTCATCGGTTTGCCACCACTACGCGGAATCGTGCACCAGATTGACTTTGTCCCAGGTGCATCCCTACCCAACAGGCCAGCCTATTGTGTCAACCCTGACGAAGCAAAGGAGCTCGAGAACAAAGTTACCGACCTGATGTCTAAAGGATATGTCCGGGAAAGTTAGAGTCCGTGTGTTGTGCCCGTCCTACTAGTTTCCAAGAAGGATGGAAGCTAGAGGATGTGTGTTGATTGCCGTTCCATCAACAACATCATAGTGAAATACCGACACCTGATTCCCCGGCTAGACGACATGTTGGATGAGTTGAGTGGGTCATCAATCTTTTCCAAGGTCGATCTGAAGAGTGGACACCACCAGGTTCAAATGTGTGAAGGGGATGAGTGGGAAACCGCATTCAAGAGCAAGCATGGTCTATACAAATGGCTTGTAATGCCCTTAGGTTTATCGAATGCCCCGTCTACGTTTATGTGGTTAATGAATCATATGCTCCGAGCCTACATCAACCGGTTTGTGGTCGTCTACATTGATGACATCCTGATCAACAGGAAAAACCTAAATGATCATGTGAGTCATCTGGAAGCAGTTCTTCAGACCTTGAGAGAGGCGGAGCTATACGCCAACATGAAGAAATGCGTGTTTAGAGCGTTCGAGCTCGTACTTTTAGGATTTGTGGTTAGCGCCGAGGGATTGAAGGTCGATCGCGAGAAGATCAGGGCCATTGAGGAATGTCTAACCCCGACCAATGTCAGCCAAGTCAGGAGCTTCCATGGCCTGGCCAGTTTCTATCGCCGATTCGTCCGAGACTTTAGTACCATTGCGTCTCCGATTGGAGGTTACCACGTATAGCTGCCGGGTATGCAAACCCATGGAACGAGAGTGTGTCCATGGGAACTACATACTATGATATACGGAGGAGCAACCAGCGAGTTGTCACGTATTTATGCCGACACCGAGTGTAGTGCATAGGTTGACCTGAGTGTCTCTGGCTGAAAGGTTGGCGAGGAGGTAGTGTAAGACATATATCGATTTTTGTGTGATTTCGAACAACATATTGGAGTGTGGAGTTTAGAGTAGAGTTTAGGTTAGAGTGTGGAGTAGAGTTGAGGTTAGAGTGTGGAGTAGAGTTTAGGATAGAGTCTAGAGTAGAGTTTAGAGTGTGGTTGTGAGTCATGTCTCTCGAGAATAGCTCGGGAGATTCTTGTGAGTAGATTGTTTGAGTCGAGTCTCCTGGGATTTAGCTCAGGAGATTCTTGTGTGTGTTTGATTGTCGTGTCTCTCGAGAATAGCTCGGGAGATTCTTGCGTGTAGATTGTGTGTTTACTTTTAGCTTCCACTTGTGTGCTTTGATTGTTTGTGTATGAAGGTTTATTTAGGGGTTATTTTGACCCAGCCTTGTGAGTTACATTAGGTTTCTTATAACCGTTTGCTTGTTTTGCAGGATTAGTTACTTTGGGGGTGGAGCACTATGAATCATCAGCACAGATTCGGACGGTATATTCTTTTCCGTTCCACTTAACTGTCAGTGTTAGTTCCTCCTCCAATTGAGGAGATAGCGCCGCAGGAGGAGATGAGGAAGTTGAAGCCATTTTTTTTTTAATTTCGTTCCTTTTGGCACTTTGCTGTTTTTGTATCAGAAATTATTCTCAACAGTATTGAGAGATTGAACCAAAGCCCATAAACTAAAAGGGGTCTAAGACTATCTCCAATGTATTCCTCTATTTTTTATTTTAAAATAGAATAACTTTAAAATAGAGAAAAAATTTTCTCCAATGTTCATTCTACTTTAGAGTTATTCTTTTTGTACAGTAATTATAGAGTAAAATATAGAGAAAAAGTAGAGTTACTCTATATATAGACTAATCCTATAATTTGCTCTATTTTAGAGTAAGATACAGAGATAGGTTGGAACAAATTCACTCTATAATAAAGTTTAGAAAAAAAAATAGAGTGTGATTGGAAATGTCCTAAAATATTTATTTATTTTTGCTTTTTTATAAACTAAATTGGGCAAACAAAATTTGATTTTAAAAAAAAATCTCTCTTTTTTGAGTTTTAGAGAAGAAATCTGATAGGTGGTTAAGAAGTTTCAAGTGTGAAGGAACCTCTAGGTGAGAAAGAGAGTTTACTATTAGTAACGATGTGTCATTTTAGTATCTCTTATCTTATGAAGAAACAATTAATCTCTCTTATCCTAAGTAGCATGAAAACGGAAACGGGTACGCAGAAGCGAAACATGTGGAAACGCGGAAATGATTTTTTCCAAAAAATTAGAAAATAGATACGTGTTGGAAACGTAAAAAAAAATAATATATATATATATATATATATAATTTTAAAAATATAGTGTACATATATAATTAAAAATATAGTAAAACATTAAAACCATATTAAAAGAAAATATTTGAAACAACAAAAATCCAATAAATAAGTATTAAGTAGCTTATGTTAATACTTCCAACTGTTCTAGGAATTTTGGAAAAAAAGAAAATATGAGATATTTATATTTTATAAATTAGTTAGGATTTTGTAAAGATAATATATATATATATATATATCATGCATATCTCAAGTTTATAAATTATTTATTTAATAAGTTTTTTAAAAAATAAAGTAAGTTTCTATCGCGTTTCCACCGTGTTTTGAACGTACTTCACCGTGTTTTGGCCATATTTCTCCATCTTTTCACCGTAAATATTCTTTGGCGATGTAACTTTGCCAAGTATTTTGGCTTTACGGAACATCTTACCTATTTCCCTTTAGCATTTCTCCTTATTCGTTCCCGACTGTGTGTTCTGAGGTAAGGTTGAGGGTCATTACATTACCACTTAGGAAATCCAATCACTTGATAACATTTGTCAGCCAAGTGACCAATGTTCTTGCATTTTGAACACACCATCTTTTATTTGTCTTCTCCACCACGATAATATCCAGCTTTTGCGACAAAGGCAGCTTGTGGCCTTTGTTCTCTTCCTCGCACCACTGTACGAATTCTGTCAACTGATTTAATCTTGGAGTACACTTGGTTCATTTTTTGCAATGGATCAGTGGTCAAAATCGAGGTTCATACTCCGCCAAAAGTTTCATCATCGAGTCTTAACAAGAACTGATGAATTTTGTCCTCTTCTTTCTTCTTCTCTAGTTATGATCCGATGTTACACTTGCAACCTCCACACTTGCACGTTGGAGTCTGGTCATAATTTAGCAGATCCTCCCAAAGATTATGCAGTCTTCCATAGTAATCAATCAAAGACATACCTCCTTGTCGAAAATTTGCCAACTCCGTCTTGATCTCTTGTATATGCGGACCGTTTCCCTCCAAGAATCGCTCCTTGATCTCTGTCCATAAATCTTGTGGATCTTCTTTGTTTTCCAAGGTTCTTCTCACCTTAGGTTCAATTGTATTCAAAATCCATAGTGTCACCATTGAACTCGATGACACCCAATCTTCATAGTCTGGATCATCTTTCTTTGGTTTTACAATAGATCCATCGATGAATCCAAATTTCTTCTTCACGCGAAGCACGGTTCTCATGGCCTGCGCCCATTCATCAAAATTTTCTCCAGTGAACTGCACCTGTGAAATTATGCCACCATGATTCTAGTTGGCCGCCAATTGATAACTTGGTACCACCATCTTTTTCTTTTCACCACTTTCTCCTTCTTTTTCGATTTTAGCACTCATTGATCTTGAGGCTCTGCTACCATGAACAAAACAATAAGAGTTGGAGAATTTCTGATGCTTTCATTAAGCGTACAATACAAAGAATATATACAAGTCATAAGCTAACCCTAACCATAAGCTTGTTCCCCAAGTCTAAGGCCAAGCCCATTACATGTTAAGGTACTAAGGCCTAAGATATATATGTATCGTAACACTCTATGGCATTGAAAGACCCAAGAGAAAGATAAAAAATTTAGAGACTGAGTGTAATTGGATGGTTTTTGAAGTTTCGGAATTGCTGCTCCAAAACAAACACTGTTTGTCACTTCATCTTGAGGACAAGATGAGACTCTCAGAGGCGAGTAGTAATCAGTATAGCAAATATGGAGAGCTGTTTTGTTATATAGAAAAGAACAAGCACCAAGGAGAAACATCAGCGATGAAATTGATTATGGAAAACGGTCATGGTGGTTCTCTGTTGGATGTTTTTATGGAGAAAAGAGATTATGTAGCAAGAGAGAATTCACACATTGCAAGAGTTTCATATTCTGAACCGCAAACTTGATAAGCCGTTCTGAGACAAATTTTGGTGAGAATACAATTTATGACGAGAAAAAATTGCAGGTTGTGTATGGCAGTCTTGAAGGGAAAACAAGAAGTGGGATCAATGAATTGTGGCAAAGGAATTCACCCAGTCATGGAGAGAAGTTCAAAAAGATGCTACAGCCTGAACTCGATGTGGTAATAAAGGAGATAACAAACCAGTCTGGGTGTGTAGGAATTAATCAAGAGAGGGCTGTATCAGAACACAGAAACAGGCTGGAAGCTTTTTAGCGTGGAACAATCAGCTCACCTTGGAGATACTGTGAGGAACTACTCTTGCAGAATCTGAAGCTTTCACTACAGCTGATATTGTTAGCCAGTTAGGTCCCCAGATTGTTATACAACGGACGGATGTCACACCATGTCACAACTCTGGTTTGCTATAAGAAGTTGATGACCTAATTAGCTTATTTTTAAACTCTTTTGATGTTATTATTTAAATTTTCTTTTAAGTATTCCTAAAAATAAGGATGAATTATATGTAACACAAGTTTTTTGGTGAATATAATTTACATTCATACAAAAAAAAAAGTGAAGAGATCTTAGTTTTGGAGAGAATAGGGTTTTATGCAAAAAAACTATCGAACTTATTAAAATTTGCAAGCTCGACCCTCACCTCAAAACTGTGCAAGTCAACCTACTCACCTGCAAAGTCACCCGTAATATAGCCACCACATGTATTGTCGACGTGGCACCGTCTTCAGCTGTTAAAAAACTAACGGTTGGCTTAAAACGACGTAGTTTTGTGCTCTTAAAAACTACACGAAGTTTCGAATTATGTTGTCATTTTTATAACACAAAACGACGGTGTTCTAATTCCTCTCTATCGCGATTTCTTATCTTCACAAAATCTCAAAATCGAATTGGGGCTAAGTTGAAATTAGGGTTCCTCGTCTCCTCTCTTCTCCTCTGCTCTCCTCTGCTAACAATTCCGGTTGGTGTGGTTCGTAATTTCTTCTCTCTTCGCCTCTCATCCTCTCCTCTCATCTTCTTCTCTTATCTCCTCTCATCTCATCTGTCTCAATCGTCGTCTTCTGCAGGTTTTAATACTTCTTTGAATCTCTAAGTTAGATTGTGTTTCTGTTAGCTGAGACTAAGAAGTTCATGGCGTAGACATTCTTGATACAGAACTAGGCATTGAAAATTCAATCATGATATCTGACTATCGTAAAACATTATCTTGGTACAAGTTTATGGATTGGATTTTTTGTGAGTGATAAATTAGTAGCTAATTGATTATCCCTTTTGAGAACTGGCTAAGTAAAGCTTAAAGTGTTGGTATAGGGATCTTGTGGTATGTATGTTTCTTTCACGTCGTTTTAAACTTAGAGTAAAGTGCTGATTTCTTTATGTGAAATTCTATGATTGATTTCTGGGATTGTGCATATGATTTCTTCATCTCGTCGAATCATATGAAACTGATTGCTTTGTTTCTTGAATTATTTGAAGGAAATGGGTCTGCATAGTTATAGTTGGACCTCGTCTTCACTGGCAAGTGTTGAATCCGGTGGTGAGGAATACATCAGACAGTATGGGATTCCTCATACCTGTTACTGTGGTTTAAACCCAGTTATTCTCACCTCTGGCTCCAGTCTCAATCTGGGAGGAGGTATTATGCGTGCAAGAATAGAGGTAAGTGATCTGAATGTTAACTAAGTTTGAAAATAAACTCATTTATTGAGTTAGATAAATTAATGGTCTGTTTGTGCAGCTAATTCTTAGGATTTTTCATGTTTACTCTAGGGTGGGGATGCCATATAAGAAAATGGTGGGATGATGCTGTGATGGAAGAGTTCCAAGAAATAAAGATGGAGAAAGAGAGTCAGGAGGATAAGGTTAGGTACATAAACACAGATCCTGAAGGCGCACTTGTTGATCCCCAAATGATGTGGAACAATGTTCTCCACAGCCGAGATGAGGTATACCGCCTCCATCAATTGTCCGAAGCTGTTGAGGCGAAGGTTGAGGAGCTAAAGGCACATGTGAAGGAGCTGATGAGCCGTGATATGGCAGTGAAGGAGATGAAGATGTTGACCGCCATAGCTGTATCTTTGGCTCTTGTAGCCTTCTTGATTCTCCTCTGGAAGTAGTAGTGTTTTCTTTTGTAATGTGTCTTGTAGGTAATCTCTTAGGGTATTAAACCTTTTTAATGTTCTCTTTCGGTAAAGACTTTTAGTGTTGTAATGCTTAATCTATGGTTGGTTGTGGCCCAAAAAATGTTTTTATATATTTGAATTAATGTTGCTTATTTATCAATCAATTATTAGAAAATCAATCGTTTGAAATTTTGATATACATTGAACAAAAACGAAGTGGTAGTTTTTTGATATACATTTTAGTCCTTCCAAAAAAAAAGCTAATAAAAACCCAGATCACGAAGCAGCAACTAGACATTCTCTAGTCTTAGTAGCTTTGGACGATAAGACATAAGATGCTCCATATAGTTTTTATGAGGAAGACATAAAAAAAGACATAAGAGAGAATAAAATCAAACAAGTTCGAAATTGTAGAGTTATACACCATAATCAAAAGTAGTACAAAAGATAAGCCACAAAGAAGCTTGGTTTTTAGACCATTGTATGCTAATAGTACCAAAACACCATTCAAGGTTGAGATAAACAAACACGATTGCCAACCAAATTGGCAAGTTCTGAAAGAGATAATACACGAGGCTGAGGAGCTAAAATCTGTTCACGAGTAGCAGGAACACAAGCTTTGCCTCCACGAGTAGACCCTCCACGAGTCCGAGGACCACCTCCACGACCACTTTTTGCAGCATTTTCAAGCTTCTTCTTCTCTCGGGCTTTGTATAGTGCGCTAGGTAAGATCGTGTTATCCGTTGCATCAATGACAAAGTTTGTCTCCTTTTCAGGCTGAGAAGCTGAAATGTGGAGGTTGTCATTCTTCTGAGGTTTGCCTCTCTTCCTTTTTGGCAATGCAGATGACAAGCTTGGGAGAGGAGGCTCTGGAGCATCAGATGTTAAGCTTGAAGGAGGAGGTTGTGGAGCATCACGTTAGGCAGGCTGAGAGGATGATGGAAGTAAAGAACCCCAAGGTTCCCATCCATCAGATTGAGCAGGCTGAGAGGATGAAGCACCTTCACCCCAAGCACTACTAGAAGCTGCCTCAATTGGTTTCACTCTTGGCCTACTTGGTGGCTTCTTCTAATGCTTTGGATTTGGTGGATTCTTACATTTGGTCTTGTTGTGCCCTTCTTGACCACAGTTCCTGCAATGCTGTGACAAATAAACCAAATATTTCAATAAAGGATTACACAATGCAATATTTCAACAAGATAATGTATGCTTTCAACAAGATAATGACTAGAAACCTTACCATTTTAATACCAACTCTACCTAATCGGCCTTGTACTTTAGTTGGTTCTTTCTCACCCTTCTTTTTTTTTTTCTTCTTCCCTGGTGGTCTCCCTCCAGGACTCTTAAAATCAGGTGCTAATACCCTTTCAGTTGTTGTCACCTTCCAAAGATTCATCCCATTAACAGGTTCTACACATTTTTCATAAGCAAGCCTAAGGTTCTCAGAGGTAAACCAAGAGCTAATCAAGGTTTTAGGGTCTTGTTCAGCTTTTCTCTCTAGCCTAAGAGCAGAACAAATGTGAGAACAAGGGATTCCACTAACCAGGTAAAGCCTACAACTACAACTGACTACATTTCTTAGATGAACTACATACCTATCAACCAGTTTGTAGGTAACCTCATACTTCCCAAGCCCACAAGATAATGATTGACAGTATTTAGCTTGATCTATTTGCTGATCTAGTAAAGCTAAGGCTCTAGGAGTATACTCTGACTTAACTTTATCAGCTTCTAACCTTTTCTTGTCATTAGTAGTCATCACCCTCCTTCGGATCTCCTCAAGCATCTCTACTATTGGCTTAGTCCTAGCTATCCGAATAGCTGCATTGAATGACTCTTCTAAATTATTTTCCACAGCATCACACTTGGAATATCCTGAGAAAAAAGCCCTACAAAACATTAAAAAGCATTAGTAACTACTACACCAAGGACAGAACAAATAATTCTCAAATACACAGATGTTCTTACCTAAACCAAGGACAAAATAAATTAATTCTCAAATCAGCATTTGCATCAGGGTCATATTCTTTTAGCTCTTTCATCTTCCGATCAAAAGCTAATGGGTAGTAAGAATCTGCAGCAGCCCAAAACATGTCTTGCAACTCATTTCCTGAGTGTCTCTTCTTCCAACAAGCATGTACATGTCTGGTACATATCCTATGTTCAGCATATGGCAACACAACTCTCACAGCTACAATTAGTCCTTTTTGCTGATCACTAGCTATTGTTAGACCATTCCCCTCGTTTAAACTAAGATCACCTACCAGATGCTCAAAAAACCATATCCAATTGTTCTTACTCTCTACATCAACTATTCCCCATGCTATTGGGAACATCTGATCATTAGGATCCCTACCACAAGCCACTAACAACATACCAGTCATCCTCCATTT
Organism: Cardamine occulta; assembly: GCA_028015245.1. NCBI lineage: Eukaryota > Viridiplantae > Streptophyta > Magnoliopsida > Brassicales > Brassicaceae > Cardamine > Cardamine occulta. The sequence goes on from CM051390.1 coordinate 6,334,550, forward strand.
CAAAAAGTACCATCTATATGTAGAATTCTTCTACAAGCAGCCTTCCACCCTTCTTTCAGTCCATGGAAGCATACATAAAATCTGTGAAATCTAGATTGTCTAACCTCACATTCCACTGTTGAATGAGGATTTGATCTTTTCAGCTCATACACATAATCATGGAGCCTAGAAAATTACTCTGCTTGCTCCCTGTCAAAGGTCTTCAAGCATCTGAGCCTTGTCCTCTCGCATACTGTCCATGGAACATTTATGTTGCGCCTGAGAAGCTTACTCTGAAGTTGTGTTGCTGAAAAGTCAGGATTCTCTCTAAATTCTTCAATGTAAAGCTCAGCTATTCTTGCATTGGTAAGTAGAGTGACTTTACCAAACCAAGTGCAGTTGTGCTCATCCTACAATGACCTAACAACTACCCTACTACAGCTGCTGTTTATGGAAGCATAAATCCTCCATGGAAAATTCTTTTCAGCACAAATAGCAATTACTCTCTTTGCATCACTCTTATCATACTTTATGTTCTTCTTATTCTTCACAGCATACTTAGTGATAGCAGTCTTAAAACTATCTATGGTCCTATATTCCTGACCTAAGCAAAATCCCTTGTACTTGGTATCATCCAAGTCTCTCCTTTCATTATCTGAACTATCACTCGAATCATGCTCCCTATCACCATAATAAACATTACACTCATTTCCCTCATTCTCTGAACCGAGTACTTGATCATCACCATCACCATCTGCTACTTCAGGTTCATCATCATCAGACAAATATATGCCTCCTACCATTCGCATCTCTATATATGGATCATCACTCCTAACAACATACAATGTTAAAGCTCCAGTTGCGATCCCATAATGCACCGCATTCCAAAGTGTTTCATCTGCTTCAATGTCTTCTCTTTCTGCCTTATCAGGTGGAAACCAGCTCATCTTGCTCATATTGTCTTCATAGCATAAGATGCCAACCACAATCGATAACACTGTCCTTATTGTGAAGCCTTCAGCCACATGACTTCCACACTTATGAGATTCACCACCTAAATACGAGCCCTCTCGACCCCAATAACCTCCAGCTTGAATGAATAGATCAAAACTCATCTTCTCACTTAGCCTCAAAGCAACATATACCTCAAACCTACAAAGAATACAAGGAAATAGTCAAAAATTGAGTCAGTACGAGTTACAGAGATTTGATAAGATCAGAGATGCAGAAGATAAGAGTAATAAAATGATAAGTAGATGAGACGAGTTAATCGATGACAATATCGATGAGATTGAGGTATCATTACCTCTACGACGAAGTTTATATCCTTAAATCGAGCTCCAGAATACTTCAATATCTCGAGTGAGAAGAAATCGCGACAGATAACGAAGAAACTTAGCCCAAATCTCAGAACCCTAACCTAACCCGAAATCACGACACAGAGGAAGAAGAAGAAGCCTAAATCTAATCGAATTAGCCCCAAATCCTAAACCTAACCTAGCGTTATTCGTGATTCTGAACAAACCCTAAACCCAAATCGAACAAGCAAGAGACGAAATCGTCAGAGATTGAACAGCATGTATCCCCAAATCAGATGAACCCTAATTTTGAAAAATCCCCAAATCGATTTTACTTAAATCCTCAAATGAAAAAAAATAACATGTATTTTCGAAAACAACATGGAGTTTATAAACTTAAAACGACATCGTTTTAGCTCAGCCGTTAGTTTTTTGACAGAAGTGAACGGTGCCACGTCGACGATACAGTGGTTGGCTGTATTGCGGGTGACTTTGGGGTTCAATAGGTTGACCTGCACAGTTTTTAGGTGAGTGTCAAACTTACAATTTTTAATAAGCTCGATGGTTTTTTAGCAGAATTCCCGAGAGAATACTATCAACGGGAAACTCTTCTGCAAAACGCGTGTATAATGGCTGCACCGGGATCACCTTGTCATGACTGCAGACAATTGAAGATTGGCTAGACACAGATTCTACTCACTGTAACAGCAGATGGGCACTAAAACTGGAAGGATTTAGCAGTGAATGCCAAGTCAAAATGCAAAAGGGTATGGACAGACTTGTCTTCGATCAAGAAAGCAAGAAGCTAAGGAACAGGGAAGTTAGATATAAGAAGCTATTAAAGAAATCAATTGGTTATGTGATCATCACAGTAATCATTGTTGCTTCTATTCAAGAATATTGGTCTAAAGCTGATTTCAAGTTTGAAACTTTTATTGTATGTGAGATAGTGGAAACTGGGGAACTATTGTCGAGTTTACGGGATCAGTTTCCAGAGTTTAACCTTGAGGACAAGGTTATTTCACTACCGGGAAATATTGATAGGTTACAGAGGCAAACCGAAAGTGGCTGAAGAAGTTTCAAGTGTGAAGGAACCTCTGGGTGAGAAAGAGGGTTTACTATTAGTAAAGCTATATCGTTTTATGTTATGAGAACTCTGAGTTGTATTTAAAGGAGAACCCGAATTAGGGTATCTCTTATCTTATGAACAAACAATTAATCTCTCTTATCTCTTACTCTCTACCTTAATCAGTGCATCTTTAATCTCATCTCTTCTTCCTTATTTCTTCTTCTTACTCTCTGTTTCTCATCTATTTCTGTTACTTTACTTGATAGACCAAATCCAGGTCTTATCAAAATCTTTTTTTTTAAAAATATAAAAGATTATGTAACGACCTGATTTCGAAATCAAATCACTGATAGAATAAGAAATTCAATTCATATTCCTTTGATATACTTTTGTTATATTTGTTAACATACTCATCTATTCTCTTTGTAACTCACATTGTAAATCTCTATAATATTATTTGACTATATATAGCCTTGTCAATATAATGAATCCTTCAAGGGGAACTCAATAACTCTCTTGATATCAAACAAAAAAAAATCGTTTTTACATCGAATACTTTAAAGATTGAAATTTGATACAAATAAATTTAAAGTTTGACAATTTTCATCGGGTAGCAAACCATCGCTCCATACCTTTGTCATATCGTGTCTCGCCCATGTCTTAAAAATGATAATCTGTTCCGAATATTTTTGTCGATAAATCTTGCTGCTTTTGTTTTTTTTGAAATGAATGTTAAATTATATTCAAACAAAAAAAATCGTTTTTACATCGAACGCTTTAAAGATTTAAATTTGATACAAATCATTTTAAAGATTGACAATTTTCATCGGGTAGCAAACCATCGTTCCATCCCTTTGTCATATCGCGTCTCGCTCATGTCTCTAAAAAGGATAATCTGTTCCGAATATTCTTGTCGATAAATCTTGCTAGCTGGGAGGAATGAGTGGAAGATTCGCCACGTCTGACCATTTCTCTCATGCCATATGGTAGAAATTGTTGTTTGGAACACATATCTCAACAAAAAGAGCAGGAGTATATCTTGTGTTTCACATAAGAAGAGCAACAATACTATTCCAATGTGTTGTATATTGAGAAGTGAGAATATTATGGGTTAGACGTGTCCATACCTCAGCCGAATATGGACACATGAAGAAGAGATGATTCAGTGTCTCCAGTGGTTCCGGGCATAGGCTGCAGTTTACCAATGGTTCTTAACCTTCTTCTTTCTTCATTTATTTCTAAATCAAAGGTTGTCCCACATGTAACAATTGAAAGAGTCTTTGGTGTTACTGCTAGGAATATTCTGAAATCATTTATACTTTATTCTAGTTTAGTTGTATTGTCGAGATTTGACAGTCACATAATATTAGTGATTATAATGTTTTACTAGAAACAACTTATAATCTAGAGCAATTTTCTTATATGGCACAAAATAAAGTTTTTATGACACAATTAACCTACAAGCTTCATTTAGCCAAGATCTAGCATTCATTAATTTATAAAAAGACACGTATACGCTTCTTCACTAAACAAATAAACTTTCCAGAAAAAAAACATATCTTCATCGACCACTCTGACGATGATGAATCTCTGATGACGAAGAATCTCTAACGAAACTTTCCAGAAAAGCATATCTTCGACATCAACGATGGCGACTCTTTGAAGATGACGAATGCGACTCTTTGACAGTTTTTTCTAAGGTAAAGCTCGATTCATGATCTTTGCTCGTAAAATCTTGATGTTGCGGTTTGAAGCATAAATGTGTTGGATCGAATATGCATAGAACATGTTCGACAAGATGTTTGTGAGAATTGAAGTTTTTACATTTTCATTTTTGATGTAACAAAATAATTTGGAATCCGATTATTTTGTATTTTTATAATATGCATATCTTGAATATGCAAACTGTGTTGGATTGAATATGAATAGAATATGCATAACTTGAATCAAAGTATTTTGTAGCTTCAATAGTTTGAACCATAGTAGCTTGAATCCAAGATTTTGTAGTTTCACTAGCTTGAATGTAGTAGTTTTGATGTTTCTTCTTGATATGACTCTGGCTTGTTGATAGGTTTCAAGGTGTTTAGATTGTTATCTTGATTTCCATGTTGTTTTCTAGGCTATTTAATAATGAACCCACGACTTATTGACTTTATTCAGTTGATTCCATTGTTTATATTGATAGTGTACGGTCATTGATTGTTTATATTAGTTTCAGCTTTCATGTGCAAAAGGGATTCAATATCATCTGCAAAACCTTTCATGTGCCATTGTAAAAGGAATTCAATATCATTGCTTTGATACATAATCTAAGCACAAAAACGAAGAATGCATATCTGAAATGTAAAATCTTAAGTTCGTGAACTGTTGTTCAATATCCTTATTTGTGATTGTCATTAATTGTTTTGATCATCTGTGAAAGTTGATTAGGTCTCTGTTTTTTGCCCAGATGTCTTTTAACATTAATTGACTTTTTTGTTCATTATGCTGCAACTAGTCACGAATCATTTTGAAAGCAATGGCTTCAGTACCTTGAATCCGAGCTAATGAAAATTACAAATGTTACGGGAAAACAAACTTCTTTTACAAATTAGACTTATAAAAACAGATTTTGTTACAAGGTAAATTTTTTTTTGTAAATTTGTTAGTTTCGAGTTTCAACAACTCCTTGCACAGTTAAAAGAAGTGACATTTTTCTCCATACCCTTTTTCAATCGAAATAACCAACGGTCAATACTGGAAGAAATTAGATTTGTAATTATCACACTCATGGCTCATTATAGTTCATAACCTTATTCAAATATTATCTTCAAAGTTGCGGCAAACCTTTTCTTAGCTGGATGCAGCGAATATATGATTGGACTAAAGTCAATTTTCTTTAGATAATAGACAATAATCCTTTTTAGGAGTTCTAATAAGATTAGTCCATAAAAATGTCAATGGGTTTGGTAGGAATGGGGTCTAATCTTTCTTTATCTTTTCGGTACATTTAACCCATCAAATGCAATATACGTGGAGGATGGTGCCCACTCCATATAATATATGTGATGGTCCCTCAGTGGGTCCACTCACATTAGCACTTACTATAATGAAAAATCCATCATTAACATTTTACACTGTTTCTTATAAAACTAATTATGTTTTTGGTTTCCCTTTGTTGAAACTATAGTGCGCATTCAGCAAATGAAATCATAGGAAAGTTTTGAAGAAATTGGAAGTAATCCTAAGAGAATGACAGAAACGTGCGTTACACTAGACAGGATATCCTAGTGGCCTTGCTTTTAAATCATATCTTTCTATCGTGACTCATGACTATGTTACATTTTAGTCATGACTATGACCTTATAGAACATAGAAATAATATTAGCTTCAGTATACATGTATTTGTAATACAGCCACCAATATGTCCCTTCCGTTACCATGATCTTGTTGGTCGACGGTTTGTTTTCCGGAACAAAACTACATAGCATTTATATGTCAACGGTTTGTATTCAATTAAGCTATAAAATGCAATTTAAAATATTAATTAAATTGAAACGATATTCTAACAAAAAATCTATCCAGGTTTATAATCTTACCTTGACTCGAATCCAAAACTTGACAAAATACTTATTTTGGTTAGGATTCGGATTCATCTGAATTTTGGTTAGGATTTCATTATAACTTTCGATTTTGATTTAAAATGTGTTTTAAAGCTTAATTCAACGCAAACTATCGGCATTTCAATGCTATGTAATTTGTAACAAAGTCCAAATTTTAGTGTGGTTCTGAATTGATAATACTGTGTATAGTTTTATGCAGTATACTAAATTTTGTGTGGTTGAGGATAGTACTAAAACTTGCCTTGGGGCCGTGAATCGATTACTTAAACATAATTCAATTATTATTCATTACAATGAAAGTGATAAAATACGCTGATGATGATGAACATTAAGGTGAAGGAGCCACCACAGGCTTAAATGACTTAGAATAGGAAGAAAACATGTGGGAATATCTACAAGGGAAAAGACTATGGAACCACATGTGAGGAGGACAATGGTACTTAGGTTTGAAACAAAACTCCGCACATTCATGTACCGATCTTTGTCCTGGGAAGAAAGGAATGCAATTGTTGCTAACATCAAGAACACCTTTTTGAATCAAACCCTTACACCAAGGCCCCACGTGCGTGAAATAGTTATCAGACAACGATAAGTTCACAAGGTTCTCCCGGAGGAGCATGCACACCGCCTCAGGAATGGCCCCGAACAAGAGATTTCCAGCAAAGTTGAGCTGCTCTACTTTCTCTAGACACATTAGAGAAAGTGGTAAAGGACCAGTAAGCTTGTTTCTTCCGACATCGATCACTGTTGCTTCCTTGAGGAACCCGATCTCAGAAGGGATACAACCCGTAAAATCGTTATTCAAGAAGAGAACTTCGGTTAACATTGACATTGATCTTAGGATACTTCTTGGGAGAGGACCACTGAACTTGTTGTCTGCTAAAGTTAAGTAAAGAATGTGTGATGTACCATCGCCAGGTAACTCCGGGAGATTCGCGGTGAAGCCGTTGTCATTGATGAAGAGAACGTCAAGGTTCTGACCAAATATTTGAGGTGGGACGGAGCCGGAGAAGGAGTTAAACCGGATATCAAGAAATGATAAACCCGGCATACCAACTACGGCGGTTGGAAACTGACCGGAGAATTTATTGTTGCTGATGTCAAGTTCGTAGAGGTACTTGAGGTTGACGATCTTGGAAGGGACGGTACCTTGAAAGTTGTTAGAGTTTACATGAAACAGAGCTAAGTCTGGGAATTGATCGATGAATCCATGGATGGAGGGAGCAGAGAGCTGGAAGCCATTGAAATCAATGGAAGCGACAGTGATGGCGGTTTTGTTGTCGGGAGGGTTGTCACAGTAGAAACCTCTGTAACTGCAGATGTCTGAACCAATCCATGTCTGAGTTACGTTAAAAGGGTCGAGAGTGATGCATGACTTGAAACTTTGGATAGCTGAGTACACATCTGCAAGCCTTTGGTCTAAGAAAGAGAGTATCTCTTGATTCTCCTCACCTCCGGTAGTCAATTGAAGAGTTCCAACAAGAAGAAGAGCCAAAAGCAACGGATGTTTCATCTTTGCAGCTGAATGAAATATGACGGAGATCGAAGGGACGAGTCAAGAGTCCGAAATTTTGTTGTGCCTGACTGATTTTTTTTCTTCTCTTTTTTCTCTCTTTTTATGTGGGTAGGTTTCTTGAGAGTATCTTACTCTTACTTTATAGTGACTTGCCTACTTTTTATTTGTTAAAGTTCATTAAAGAGAAGTATGATGTACAATTGTACACTATATCTACTATACAAATTTTGTGATTTGTAAAGCTACGATAATCAGATGTTAAAACTAATATTTTTTTTTAAGGAGAATGACTAGAATAATATTAGATTTAAATTTAATGGCTAATTTAGCATAGGAAAGATAAGTATTACATTAGTTCATTTTGATCACAAAAATACCTTTAAGACCATGTGGTAGGGAAAAAATAATTACAGAAATGACATTACTAATTAATGCCACATCAGCATTTTTTTCGATTTAAAAAAAAAATTATTTACAACTTTGCCACTGCAGAAGAAAAACTCTGCGAAATAAATCTTTGGTTCTACGCTATGGCAGATTTTTTGGTTTGGTAGATTTTTCGTTTTGCCGTAGATTTGTCTCGTAGATTTTTTTTTAACCATAGATTTCTAAGTCTTAGTGGTAGTAGATTTTTATAATTATCACAAATATTTTAGCACACTGTAGACTTTTTAACGAATATTAGGATAGAGACCGGAGATTTTCTCATTTTCCTAAACCGTAACAATTTGTATAGTAGATTTAAAATTCTACTGTAGATTTATTTTGTAGACTTCTTTTTTTACCATAGATTTTTAAATTTAGTTATGGCAGAGCTTGATTTCACATTCAAGTGGTCGTAGATTTTTTGATAAAGTTTAATTACTAGATTAACATTTTAGTTATCGCAGATTTTTTTTTTAATTTTAGTTATCGCAGAGTTTTAAATATTTTTTACGTAAAAGATTTGGTACAATTCCCTTTACTGCAGAGATTAAAGTTACTAGAATGGTATATTTGGTGGTTGCAGACTTAATGTCATAGATTTTTGACGCTATGCTACCGCAAAGTTGTTACTCTTTATGTTACCGCAGATTTGCTCCTAGTTTTCATAATTAATGACGAAAAATTGAAATATTATTTTTAAAAAACGTAACTGAATAAGTTTGGATTTTGGAATGCCTCCATCTTCTTCTTCTCCAAATTTTTTTTAGTTTTCAACCATCAGCTCCAAGTTATTCCTTCCTTCTCATGATATTCCATCTTATTTTTTTCTCTATTTGTTTATCATGGAGCGCATCATCCTTGTATCTGGAAAATAGATGTTTGAAAATAATAGATTGTTGTTTGTTGTTGATAGCAAGAGTGGTTTCTGAATTCTGCAGGGTGATACAAAAATCACTTTTGATGAATTCATTGACATGTTATATGAAGATTTTGGGTTGGATAAGAGTGTATGCAATGTTAAGTTGAGTTACATGCTGCCAAAGAATCTCCTTCAGAATCTTCCACCAGAAACACCTCTAGTTATTATTGGTAACTATAGACAATTTCAATTTTATTTGTTTCAGTCATGATCAGAAATGATTAGACTTTGTGTGGAAGTGAAGGAGAAAAAATTGGTTGGTCAAAATATGTTGATGATGGCGATTCTGAGACTGTAAATGATAGCAAGGATGGCAAGAACTCTAAGAATGAAGAAGACGAAGATGAAAACAGATTTGATTATTGTGACGGCTCAGACGGAACTGACTCAGATGATGAGAACTTTAGCAAGTATGGGATGCTACCAGAAGAGAAACAAGTACCTACGAAGCAAAGTAAATCCATAGTGTTTTTAAATCAACAAAATAAGTATCTTGATTTGGTGAACTTTGAATTGTCTTCCATGACATTAGCTGTTGGACAATGTTATGCAACCAAAGAGTATTTAGAGACAAGATTGAAGATCTTAACAGTTATTGAGAGTCAAAGGTTCAAGTATTTGTTTTTAGCATTTGGTGCAAGTATTACTGGATTTCCTTTCATGAGAAAAGTGGTGGTGGTTGATGGTACTTTCTTAAAAGAAAAATATAAAGGTACACTTCTTATCGCAACAACTCAAGATGGTAATTTTCAAATATTTCCTATAGCTTTCGCCGTGGTTGATACTGAAAATGACGAATCATGGGAATGGTTTTTCAAGCAACTAAGCTATGTGATCCCAAATGATAAAAACCTTGCAATTATCTCTGATACACACTGATCAATTGGGAAAGTAATACGGACTGTCTAACCAAAGTCTAGTTGGGGTATATGCACATATCATCTATACAAAAATATTCTGGTTCGATTTAGAGGAAGAGAAGCCTTTAGGTAAGGTATAAATAAATCTGCGGTGCGAAGAAAAAATTGGTGATAGATAACTTAAAAGTATAACAACCAACCTATCAGAAAAACACAAATATAAAGCAAATCCAGTCATAATGAAACTTCGTACAACATATTACAGCAACTGTTAAACAAGAGTCACTAAGTAACATGATACTTCGACCAAAATACTACAGCAAGTGTTAAACAAGAGTCATTATGCAACAAAATAAAACAGATGGCAAGCCAACAACTTAGACTTCTTCTAAATTACCGTCGCTCATATATTCATCTAGAAGCTGAGGAATAATATCCTTACGATAACAATATTCATCAAACAGGCCGACTGTTACCTCCTTATGAACTTCATCAAATATTTCAGATGCAAATCTAACCCGAACAGCCTGAATGATCTTGTCGCTTAAACCATCAAACCTCAATCCCAAGGCTAAACACTCTATATATTTCAACGAGTAGACACCACAATCTTCTGGATTTTCATTAACTGGGACGTTGACCAACATTCTTCTCACATTTATTTCAGTCAACTACATATAATCATCATCTCCACTTAACATTTTAACATGATTGACATACATTAGTAATAGAAAATGAGTAAGTAAAAAGATTATGAATTTAGTTGAAACGTACAACTTTTGTAGCTTCTTCATTATTGGAATAAGCAAAGAAACCAAACCAGATCCTGAACTGGTTTACGGTGCATTGGCCCCCCGAACTCAATGAACCTTATGATGCATTTCCAGTTGCAGGATTAAAAAAGTTACCGATTTGAAGATATAAATCCATGTAAACATATGGTGAAAGCAAATGAGAATCTGTACCAGCCGCTCCATGCCTCTATCCATATTGTAGGCTTGTAGGGAGCAAATGAATCACAGTAGTAACTGTTACTTGTGTTGATCTGTTACCAAAAACCAATGAGTTTCTATACCAAATAAAATTGCTCTAGACCAATTAACTAACCAAAACTTAATAGCTTAATACTACGCATATGCGATCAAGAAACTCACCACAAGGTCAGGAGAATCGTCTTCTTTGCACATAACCCACAAATACTAGTCTCAATTGCTAGAGCCAATTTAGCAGCCCACTTCATGTAGTTGTGACCTTCAGTGCCCAATAACTACCCTTGTCTTCCATACTCATTCTCAAGCTACAGTCAATAAAAAATATAACACTTTTCTGTTAACTCACATAGATCCTGTAAAAACATAACTGCAAAAATCATTAATCTAGAGTATCAGTCTGTTCAACTGAAGTTGGTTTTATTACATGTGAGAGGATAATGGAACCACCCCGGGACTCGAACATGTTTTCACTCTTCATCAGCTCAACTATTCTCTCTGTAAATCCTTTCATAGCTCTCTGCAATCATTAATTCAACAACATTAATATCACAAGTTTCTAACTTATAATAAAGTAAAAGCTTTAAGATGAAATTTGAATATAATGAAAACTCAAAGAGACGTTGAAAGGCTCATTATCTTTTCTGAAGCTGATTCCAAGAACATACTTCAGCCAAACATGGAATCCTCACATATACCTGTGTGAGGATGAATCTTTAAGTAAATATGAATAAGTAATCGTTGCAACGATTAAGGTTCATGGGAGATGAACAGTTCATTAGAGATGAACAGTAGCGTAAGATTCGAGGACGAATCTATGTTTGTGGGGGAGAATTGTAAAGCACGCATCCCTAAAATTAATTAATTTCTTTAATTAATTAGGAAATTCTTTCGATTTTATGAACCTTAGACAAGTCTCGAGAAATTAATTATGAGGTTAAAATAATTAATTTAGATTTGTTCCGGGGGTGTCATAAATCAAATAGAAAGTTGTGGAGTTTTTCTCAAAAAAGTGGCAAAAGCCAATTTGGCTTCTTCTTCTTCTTCTTTCCTTATCCTTGTCACCATTTGTGGCTGAAAGAGAGAGTGGAGCTTGAGCTTAGAGAGCTTAGAGAAGAGAGAAGACGAAGAGAGAAAAGAGTTCTTGGAGCTTGGATCTTGAAGGAGCTAGAGAGTTTGAAGCTTGAGAGATGTTTAAAGAGGAGGTTCTTTGGGCTAGCTTTGGGCAGAAGCTAAGGGGAGAAAATGAGGTCTTCTTGAGCTTGGGGGAGTCCATCTAAGCGTAGATCCATCCTATCTAAACTGAGTTGGGACCAAAGGTTATTATTTAAGCTTGTGTGGGGGCTTGGGGGAGTTTTGTTTAACTTTTTGGTGATTTTTGAGGTTCATGAAAAGTTTAGGGAAGGTTTTCTATGCTTGTGATGTTTAGGAAACCTTGGATTTGTGCTTGTGGAACTTTGATAAGCTTGATTGTGAATTTTGTGAAGTTTTTATGCTTGATTTGGTGTTTGTGAATTTTGTGTGTTGTGGAATACTATTCATGCTGTGGAATACTATTCATGTTAAGGAATACTATTCATGTTGTGTTTACTATTCATGCTGTGAAAGTGTGTTACTATTCATGCTGTGAAAGTGTGTTACTATTCATGCTGTGAAAGTGTGTTTACTATTCATGGTATAAAAGTGGGTACTATTCATGCTGTGAATTCCGACGGCTTTAAAACCGACGGATATCTGATATTTATAAACCGACGGATTACCGACAGATCAAAAACTAATGGAATTCCGACAGATGAAAAACCGACGGATTTCCGACGGAATTGTTTAATTTTTTTTAATTATATAATCGAATTTTTAAAATTAAATTTATTAATTTTAAAATTTTGTTTTCTAATATAAATTAAAATTAAAGAAATAATAATTATAAAATAATGCAATAATTCAAATAAAAATTCAATAGTTATAAAATAATTCAAATAAAAAACAAAAAAAAACTAAAAACAAACTAAAACTACGATGGTGGGAATCGGGAAATGAATTCCTCCATGCGTTGCTGCAATGCTAGGTGATCCGCCTCCAATTTGCGGGTTCTCTTGCGTTTCACTTCTCGTTGGAGGCGATCTGCTTCTCGTTCTTCTGCGAGGTGTTGCAGCTGTGTCTTCATGGCGTCCATCTCAGCGTCTCGTTGTGCGAGCTGTGCCCTAAGATCAGGAGAATCGCCGTAGAAACGCGAAGATGCAGAAAAAGATCCGTCGTCCGGAAGACCAAATACACGACCTTTGGTCTTCGGAGTACACTGCGGTAAGAAACGAAAACTTTGTTAAAAATTTGAAATTACAAAAAACGATTTAAATATATATTTTACTTACCTCATAGATGAATTCGTTAATCTTCTCAAACGGAACTTCGGTCATTGGAGGTGTTCCTTCGGTGAGTGGCTGAAAAAGGAAGAGGTCTTCACTCATCTTCGTGATGTTGTCAATGATCTCCTGAGCCAGCGGATCTTGGATTTCATGGGTCTTCCTGCTGGTATGCGCATACTTAAGCAATCTGAGAGCGGAAGGTTGGACACCGTCTTCCCGAAACTACAAAAATGAAAATTTAGTAAAATATAAAATTATAAAACTAAAATAATAATATTTTAATTAAATAAGAAACCTACCAGTTGTTTGGCCCGTGTGACTAAACTAACTGCTCCTAGATTATGCGTCGCCTTGCCTTTTCCTTTGCGATCGCTGTTTCGGCCCGCAGAATGAGTTGTGGAGCTTGTCTTGGTCAGTTCTTCACTCCAATAAGTGCATAACCCGCTCTATAGGCTCGGGTTGGAAACCAACGCTCTTGGGACATCATTCTTGTGCCACTTCTCCTTCCACTCGTTCAGCTTCCATGAATACATTCTCGATGCTTTTCTATCGAAGCATTGTCTAACCGTGGCGGTCATGAGGCTGTCCCAATTAAATTCTTGCTGCAAATCAAAAATTAAATTAAAATAAACTATATTAAATAAAAGTAAAACAATTTAAAATATGAGGTACTTACTGCAAATTGGCGAAACCACAATTCCTGATCCGCCATCGGCATTTGGCTGTACGTCAGGTACGGATGCCGAAGCATTCCATTGAGCATCCGGTTAAAGGACTTAGAAATCCCATTTCCGGAATCACCTAACTTACAAAACAAATTATTGCAAATAATTTGAATTGTAACTAAAGTTATAAAACTAAATAAATATTAAAATTCTTAAAATTAAAAAAAACTGACCATGTGTCTCTGCCTACGCAATCCGGATGGAGACGAGGCAATCTATCTCGTCTTGGTTGAGCGACAAAGTCCTCGACGCTCATCTGCGTCGGTGTAGTAGGTGAAGGCGTCAGCGTAGGCGCTGTCTCCAAGATATGTGTCTCCGGTGTAGGAGAACTCCTCGAACCGGAACTACCTCTCCATCGAGTACTACGTCCGCTGCCGCGTGATTGGTAGTACCGACCGTAATCCCTAGAAAAATTAAAAAATAAATCAAACATTATATGAAAAAAATTATACATCATCAAAATAATAAAAAATTATCAAAAAAATATTTTAAATTCATTATTATTCCAAAACAATTATACATTTAGAAAATAATGAATAATTGATGGAAATACTTATAAATTACTAAAATCATCATAAATTTATATTTATAAGTGTTAATTCCAAAACAATTATAAATTTTTAAATCCATGATTTATAAAAGAATGAATAATTCATGGAAATAATTATAAATTACTAACATGATTAAAAATTATCAAAAATAATAATCATAATTTTCTAAAAATAATAATTCAAACCAAAATTAAGAAAATTTAAATGCATGAAAATAATTATAAATAAGTTAATTAAATACATAAATTAACAAAACAAATAATTTCAATAAACATAACAAAACTTAATACTAATTATCATAATAATTCAACCACAAATTCTAACAAATCTAAAATTCCAATCAAAATCATTTATCTAACAATCCATGTTATAAAGTAGGTAAATCCTAAAACTAACAAACCAAATCCTAAATCTAACATTACAAACCTAATTCTAACAATTCTAATTTTCTAAACCAATCAATCTAACTCAAAACCTAACAATCCATAATATAAACTTAAGAACTTACAAGTTTGGGGGATTTTGAGACATTGGGATGAAGGATCGGAGGAGATTTGGCGATATTAGAGTTTTTTAGGTTTTGGAAATTTTCTGCGAAAGTGAGGAGGAAGAAGACGAAGTCAGAATATATTACGATATTTCCAACGGATATATCCGTTGGAAATCCGTCACTTTAAAAAAAATTAAATTACGTACGTTCTTAATAAGGTTTCGGAAACGTTCGCGCCTAAATTTTTGCGAATCCATCGGAAATCCGTCGCGGGAAACGAAAAGATTTTTGCGGTTGCATTTTCATTATCCGAATATGCATGTCTTCTGATTGGCCAGTCAAGCCTTAAACGGGGACACGTGTTACCACAAAACCGTCGGAAATCCGTCGGAAATTTCTCATGGATTTCCGAAGGGTTTGTGGTTTTAGTGGTTATTTACGCACCGTTTTAGTAAACATAATTTTTTAGTTTTATAAATTCATGATTGCAAACACAAATAACTTATAGAAATCTTTCATTTGTCAAATTTCAAAAGTTTATAAGATTATTTCGTTTTTGGTAAACTTGTATGTTAACTATACGTTTATCTATCAAACACTTTCGGTCGAAACATGTCGACCAACGGAAAATTTTGAAAATATGTTATATATCATATAATTTAGTTTATTTTGTCAAAGTTTGTTGTTAACATTGTCTTGATGTACAAGAAATTACAAATTAACCATGTAACCCCCAAAACTGTCGGAAATCCGTCGGAAAAACCGACGGATTTCTGATGGTTTTAGGGTTACACGTGTCAATAAAAATTAAATTAAAAATATATCCAAATCCGTCGGAAATCTATCGGAAATTTCTGACGGATTTCCAACGGTTTTTTGGTAATATGTGTCCCCATTTAAGGTTTGACTGGCCAATTAGAAGACACGTGTTCATTTTTAGCGTTTTAAATTATTTGTGGTTTAATGGTTATTGTGAATTTTTGGTTTAATGGTTATTGTGTAAATTTGGTTTAATTGTTATTGTGTATATTTAGTTTAATGGTTTAAGAATTGTTCATCTGAAGTTTTTTATACTTCCATTAATGTTTATAAGTGGTTTAATGAGTTTTGTGGGTTTGTTAAGGTGTTTGTTTAGGGAATATATATTTCTGGAAAAATCTTATTTTATTAAAACTTGTAAAAATATACAAAGCTCAAGTTGAGCTTATAAAATGCTCGTCAGTTGTGGTCTTCGAGGACCTACGGTTTATACCGTAATGTCAAAATTAAATAAAATACACAAAAACAAATTTACACCTTTCTGTAAAAATAAAAAATAATACAAAACACACATATAACTAATCTTCATCAGATGATGATGCTGATCCCTCAGATGGAATTGAGTCTGTATCCTCATAAAATTCATCTTGTTCTTCTTCTGATTCGGAAAAAACTAAACCAAATTGCGTGAAATCAACAACAAGATCCAGATCACAAGAAGGCTCAACTGGATCCATTGGAACAACTTCTGCTGGCTGTAAAGCATCGTGTTCTGTAACTCCATAAATTCTTCCTCTCGAGGTCACTGTAGTAATTGTGCACCAAGGATCTGTCCGCCGTGTAACTCGAGAGTAACGAATATAGCACACCTAAAAAAAAACATATAAATTTTATAATTATTATAACAAAATAATGAATTGAGTATTAATTACACTAATATTTGTACTCTACCTGCTCAGCTTGTGATCCTAGAATGAATGGGTCATAAGTTTCTAGTCTCCTACTTGAATTAACAGACGTAACACCAAATTGGTCCACATGAAGCCCACGACCGAGTGTTGAATCATACCAATCACACTTGAAAACAATGCACCTCAAGTCTAACATTCCTGGGTACCGCACTTCCAATATTTCCTGAAGAACGCCGTAGTAAACATCATTACCATATTTCACTGAAATACCAGAATCTGAAGTTTGTCTTGTCCTTCTCTCGTTATGAACCCTAAACCCATATCCCCGACTGCAGTATCTAGGATAAGAAGTTGCAATGTAGTTTGGACCATTAACAAATTCCAATAACCATGTGGGAAATGTCTGTCCGCTTCTTACTCATTCAGAAACCTACAAAAATAAGTTACAAATTAGTATTAAAAAAAAATATTAATTAAATGATTTAGCACTTTTAAACACTTACGTAAAACTGCAACCAAAGCATAAAATCTTCCTCCTTATGGACTTCAAGCTCGTCTTCTGTCTTATCCATATAGTACCCGCGTAATAATGCCATGTAAATCCTGTACGAAAACCAAAATTATTTACAAGTTAATAATAACATATAAAATAATCAATTATACATTAAATGACACAAAAGAATTTTTGTTTACCTTTCGTATTCCGTAATTTCTTCACAATTGGTTAGGATATACGTATGCAAGTGTTTAAACTCCTCTTGAGATAATTTACGCCTTTTTCCTTTGCAACTGACTCGCCCAATTTGGGAAAATAACTCTGGAACAACGACTGGGTAAATCGCTCTCTCATTACGATCATCATGGCGACTAGGACGTCTACTCTTGGTACAAACTTCTGACGGGAAGTAATATTCAGCAAACTGTGAGGCCTCTTCGTTGATGATCTGGGCGATAATAGATCCCTCTATTCTACTCAAATTCTTAACCTTTTTCTTCAGATGAAACATATACCGCTCAAATATATACATCTAACGGTATTGAACCGGGCCTCCTAGTTCTGCTTCTCGTGGGAGGTGGATCGGAAGATGTTCCATCACATCAAAGAAAGATGGTGGAAATATCTTCTCCAAATTACAAAGGATCACCGGGATATTGACCTGTAAATTTTGGATTCCCTCAACAGTAAGTGTTCTTGTGCATAAATCGCGAAAGAAAGCACCTACTCCTGCAATTGCTTGGTGGACGTCTTTATGAAGAAGATGAGCAAAAGCAAATGGAAGAAGCCTCTGCATCACAACGTGACAATCATGACTCTTCATTCTAGTAAACTTTCCTTCTCCATAATCGATGCAGTTACGCAGATTAGATGCGTATCCATCAATGAATTTAACATCGTCGTGAATCCAATCAAAAAATTCTGTTTTCTTTGCTGCTTCTAACCGGTATAATGGAAATGGACATTGACCATTTGGGAGCACTTCAAGAAAACCTCGATCGCAATATGCTGGCAAGTCTAATCTAGATTTCATATTGTCTTTTGTCTTCCCTTGGACGTTTAAGACAGTGTTCATGATGTTCTCAAAGAAATTCTTCTCAACGTGCATCACATCAAGATTATGCCACAATAAATGGTTCTTCCAATAAGGTAAATCCCAAAATATACTCTTCTTGTACCAGCTATGAAATTCACCGACACCATAAATAGGTTCATGTCCATTACCCCCACAATAAGGAGTCATCTCAGCACCAAAATCTCTCAACTGCTCCAATAAAGTCTCACCGTCTATCTCAGGCGGTGGACCATCAAAAACTTACCTATCCTTCGTAAACATTGTTCTCGAACGACGATACGGATGATCACTCGGTAAAAATCTTCTATGACAATCAAACCAACAACTTTTTCTGCCGTGCTTCAGTTGGAATGCATCAGTGTTGTCTTGGCAATACGGACACGATAATCTCCCATGTGTTGTCCATCCAGATAACATACCATATGCTTGAAAATCGCTTATGGTCCACATAAGCACTGACATATTAGTATTTTGTCCCATTTTAGCTAGTCTTTTCATATTGTTTTCGAGTCTTTTCGAGTCTTTTTGTGTCTTTTCAGCTATTTTAAGGCTCTGGAGCATGGATTGAAGATGTTGGAAGACATTGGAGCAAAAGGAGCAAATTTGAGCCAAAACATGATTTTCCGCCTGATCGAGCACCTGCTCGGACCTGTCGAGCACCCGCTCGACCTATTTTACCTAGGGACGCGTTTTTAATTAATTTTTAGAAATAAAAGAGGCTAGCCACCTCAGACTTAAAAAGAGATTCAATCACGTTCGTTCTGAGACTCAGTTCTTCAATCTAGGTTTATTTTTGGTTTTCAAGACTACACACTTTGTTCCTTTGTTCGATTTTGGACTTATATTATTCAGCCTTGGATCTCTGTTCCTCTACTGTCGATCAATCCACAACTTGTTTGAGAAGTTTTCCTGAACCTTATTCTTTCAATAAATCATGAATTCATCTCTTTGCTTTGTTGTATTTGATCTTGCCATGTGTGAGTAGATCCATAGCTAGGTTAGGGTTTTCAATGGTGAATTAGGTTGTTAATGGCTGAGCACAAATAGGATTGGAATTTATATGTCTTCGCCAATAGAGGTTCGTAATGCCTAGGTTAGCTTGATCACCTAGCCTATGATTTTTAGGTTAAACTTATTCATGAGAGTGCTCTAGGTTGCTAGAAAAATCATTGGTGTAGCAATTGACGCGCAGCCAACGAGAGTTGATTGCTGCGGTTGATTGTAAACATATTGAACTTGTTTGTTAATGCTTATCGTCTTCATTAGATCCGGACGAGAGTTTCGGACTCTAGGTTGTTAGATAAAGGTGTCGATACATCACGAGAGTAGGGCGACATTCATTTGTGTTTGAGTTCTAGACCGGTAGTTAATTGGCCCTGAATAATTGCTCAGTTTTATCTCCTAATCACCAGCGAAATACCTTGACCTAGTGCCTTTAATTAATTGTTTGCACCGATTTATTTTAGTTGTTTATTTGTTCCGAAAATTACACCAACCAATATTTTGTCTTAGCTTTAAATAAATTCTCATAATTTCATAGTGTAACCTTGGTCTATGTGGATTCGATACCCCATATACTACTGCGTGTGTCTGTGCACTTGCAGAAAATATTTTGGGTTAAAACTCGATACATCAAGTTTTTGGCGCCGTTGCCGGGGACCAATTGCGTTACCTTTTATTTTTTATTTTGTTTTCAGTCTAAGAAACTACTGATCTTTATTTTTATTTGTTTCTGCTATGTGTCAGGTGCATGACCAGTAGAAGAACAAGAAGAAATTGGACCGAAGATCTAGCCATCCTCACCAACGAAGAGTTAGCTCGCATCGAATGACAAAACCGTCAAAAGAGACTTACAGCTGCTCCGGTTATCATGGCTGAACAAGACAATGGTATGGCTGCTCAGTTACAGTTTCTAAGGGATCAGATTGCTCAGTTGAGAAGAGATCAACCACAAGCTCCACGAGTTCAACAGGGTATAGGGGATTCGGATAATCCCCATGCATTCTATCAAAACCGCTCAGCTATTGTTTCTCCAACAATTCAGAGGCAAGACTATGAGATCAAGCCTCAGATGAT
Organism: Cardamine occulta; assembly: GCA_028015245.1. Classification (NCBI taxonomy): domain Eukaryota; kingdom Viridiplantae; phylum Streptophyta; class Magnoliopsida; order Brassicales; family Brassicaceae; genus Cardamine; species Cardamine occulta. The sequence continues at coordinate 6,354,654 of CM051390.1, forward strand.
TACATTGGTGAAGCAACACCTCTTTCACGGACTGCCAGCTGAGATACCGATGGACCACATCAAAAATTTTGAAGAAATCTGCAGCACCACCGGTTCTAATGGGGTACCGTCAGAATTTCTAAAATGCAAGCTGTTTCCGTTTTCTCTTGCTGACAAGGCTCAGAGATGGTTGAAGTCATTGCCAGCTGGTTCTTTGAGCACGTGGGATGAAGTTAGAGCTGCCTTTTTAGACCACTTCTACACTAAGTCCAAGACAGCCGCTCTACGGAACAAGATTTCGTCTTTCCAACAACATTCTGGTGAAGCTTTTTGTGAAGCTTGGGAGAGACTAAAGGAATACCGAAGGGAGTGTCCCCATCATGGTTTTAAAGATGAACAGATTCTGGGAATATTTTATGATGGAGTTGAATGGGATTACCGCAACGCCCTAAATGCTGCGAGTAACGGGGATTTTATGACTAAGACAAGAGATGGTGCTTTTGAGCTGATAGAGAACCTTGCTTCAAGCTCTAGCAACAGGTCTCCTGAGTATGATAGGTCCAAGAAAGTTAACAGTGTGGACACTCAGAAGATAGATGAGCTGACGGCAAAGGTAAATTTACTCCTACGCGAAAGTCAAAGACCGGTCAAGTTTGTGGAAGAAAATGGAGCTGCGCCCGTTTCTCAAGAGTTTGAGGAAGATGACGATGCTGGAGTACATGAGGTTAACTATGTGAGTGGTCAGGGATATGTCCAGAACCGTGGGTTTAATCAAAATTATCGAAGCCACCCCAACCTCTCGTACCGAAGCACAAATGTCGAAAACCCACAAGACCAAGTTTATCCGCAACAAGGGGGTATCACTCAGTTACCACAAGCTCAGGGTTTTCAAAAATTCTACTCCAGCAACACTCAGGGGAAGCAGTACATCCCTAATCAGAATCAGAATCGGTTCCAAGGAGGAAACCAACAACAAAACACCCAATTCGCTACACCACAACAAGCTGTCTCCGCGCCTACATCTCAAGATGAACTGAAAAGTCTTATGCAGCAGCTGATGGTTAACCAACAGAAGGCGTTTACTGAGATAAATGCCAAGGTAGATCACATGTACACTGAGTTAACGCATAAAGTATGAAGCTGTTACCGCGCATGTGAAGAAACTTGATACACAAGTAGCCCAAACCGCCGAGGCTATCAAGAGACCAGCTGGAGCTCTTCCAGGTAAAGGTGAACTGCCCAGTAATGTATATCACGTGAATGCTGTTGAGTTGAAGAGTGGAAAGTTGCTGGTACCGCCTACGATGAGAAGCTTCCACGGAAAGGCTAAGGAGAAAAATTCCGAGCACCAGGCTCAAGGGAGTGATTCTGCTGTGAAAGATGGGCATGTTGAGGTTGGATCAAGCTCAGGAACACCTCTGGGAACTGTTCCAAATGACTCTGAAGAAAACTTTTCCGAGCACCCCAATCCTGTTTCGGAGTACCTGCTCCCACAGGGTGCTCCCACGAAAATTTCAAAAATTCCAGATACTCTACCAGAACGAGTCTACATACCCAAGGTCCCTTACCCAGTACCTCCAAGGAAATCTCCCAAGGATTTGGAAGATGCAAAGTGCAAGGAGATGCTTAAAGACTTGACGGTGAAGCTTCCGTTGGTTGATGCCGTGCAAATGATGCCTTCTCTCAAGCGATACATGAAGGAGCTGGTTGCTGGTAAGGTTGTTGAGGAAGAGAGTGTTATGATTTTTTCTAAGGAGTGCAGTGCCATACTTCAGAGTAAGGTGTTGAAAAAGAAAGAAGACCCCGGGAGGTTTGTTATCTCGGTGAAGATAGGACCGTGCACATTCGCTTGTTCTCTGTGTGACTTAGCCTCCAGCGTCAATCTGATGCCATATTCTGTGGCCAAGTGTCTGGGATTCACCAAGTTCAAGCCTACAAAGATCTCATTAGTTTTTGCGGATCGGTCTACAAAGCTTCTGGTGGGTATTATCGAAGATATGCACGTCCGAATTGGGGATACATTCATCCCAACTGATTTTGTGGTTCTGGAACTTGATGAAGAACCCAAGGACCCACTGATATTGGGTAGAGCTTTCTTATGCATGGCTCGTGCTATCATTGATGTTGAAGAAGGCATAGTTGATCTCCGTCTTGGAGATATGTTAGTTTGGTTTGAGATGAGCAAGCTTCTCAAGAAACCGATGATTGATGGGCAGACATTTGTGATCCATGATGAGTTAGAGATAGCCGAAGATGTGGTTGAAGAGATCTTAGCAAGCGATCCTTTAGAAATCACTTTGACTAAACCCGAGGGTGAACACAGTTTTCTGAGTGAAGACACCCATGGATTCGCTAAGTTTCTTGATTCCAACATCAGAGTGGAGGAAGGAGATAAATTTCTGAGCCTAGGAGAGGACACAAAAAATGAGGTCCAGCGAGCACCACAGCGAGCACCCCAAGAAGCACCTGCTCCAAAAAATCCGATTTTAAGAAGCTCTTGGAGTGAGCTGAAAGCTCCAAAGCTTGAGTTGAAGACCCTCCCAGCGGGGCTCAGGTATGTTTTTCTTGGTCCGAACTCCACATATCCCGTTATAGTGAATGCAAACTTGAACAATGTAGAGATTACCTTGCTTTTGTGTGAATTGAGAAAGTATAGGAAGGCTCTAGGATATTCACTAGATGATATCACTGGTATATCCTCTGACTTATGCATGCACAGGATACACCTAGAGGATGAATCTATGACTTCTGTCGAGCATCAGAGGCGGTTAAACCCTAACCTCAAGGATGTCGTCAAGAAAGAGATAATGAAACTTCTAGAGGCTGGTGTGATTTATGCGATTTCTGACAGTAAGTGGGTCAGCTCTGTGCATGTAGTTCCTAAGAAAGGAGGTATCACAGTGATTAAAAATGATAGGAGTGAACTGATACCAACTAGGATAGTAACCGGACATAGGATGTGCATAGATTATCGGAAATTGAATGCTGCTACTCGCAAAGATCATTTTCCGTTACCTTTTATTGACCAGATGCTAGAGCGTCTGGCTAACCATCCATATTACTGTTTCCTAGATGGTTTTTCAGGATTTTTCCAGATTCCCATCCACCCGGACGATCAAGAGAAGACGACATTCACATGTCCTTATGGCACCTTCGCATACCGCCGTATGCCATTCGGTTTGTGTAATGCTCCAGCAACTTTTCAACGTTGTATGATGTTTATATTTACTGACCTTATTGAGGATATTATGGAAGTATTTATGGACGATTTTTCTGTGTATGGGAGTTCGTTTTCTTCTTGTTTGTCTAATTTGTGCAGGGTATTGCAAAGGTGCGAGGAGAAGCATCTAGTTCTCAACTGGAAGAAGTGTCACTTCATGGTCCGAGATGGGATAGTGCTAGGGCACAAGATATCAGAGAAAGGGATCGAAGTTGACAAGGCAAAAATAGAAGTCATGATGAGTTTGCAACCGCCTAATTCAGTTAAGGGAATCCGTAGTTTTTTGGGACACGCGGGATTCTACCGTCGCTTCATCAAAGATTTTTCTAAGATTGCTAGACCTCTTACGAGATTGCTGTGTAAGGAGGTAAAGTTTGAATTTGATAGTGACTGTTTGGCAGCTTTTCACACCATTAAGGGAGCCTTGGTTAGTGCACCGATAGTACAACCGCCAGATTGGGAGCTACCGTTTGAGGTTATGACGGATGCAAGTGATTTTGCTGTGGGAGATGTTCTAGGTCAGAGGAGAGACAAGAAGCTCCACGTGATTTATTATGCCAATCGGACAATGGACGATGCTCAGTGTCGGTACGCCACTACCGAGAAGGAATTATTAGCGATTGTTTTCGCTTTTGAGAAGTTCAGGTCATACCTCGTTGGATCGAAGGTAATTGTTTACACAGACCATGCTGTATTGAAGTATTTGCTGACAAAGAAGGATGCAAAGCCCAGGTTATTGAGGTGGATTCTGTTGCTACAAGAGTTCGATCTAGAGATAAAGAACAAGAAAGGGTCCGAAAATGGGGTTGCGGATCACTTGAGCAGGTTGCAGATTGAAGAGGACACACCCATGGAGGATAGTCTACCAGATGAACAGATCTATTTTATCAGCACTTGCAAAAATTTCCGAGCACCTGACCGAGCACCCGACCGAGCATCTGACCGAGCACCCGACCGAGCATCCGACCGAGCACCCGATGGAGCACCTGCTCCCGAAAATTCTTGTGAATCAATTTAAACAAGTCAGTCTTCTAGTTTCCCATGGTTTGGAGAGATTGCAAACTTCTTGGCTGCTGACAAGGTTCCTGAGAACCTGGCGGGAAGCAAAAGGAAGAAGTTCTTCCGCGATGTTAGGCGGTATTTTTGGGATGAGCCGTTTTTGTACAAACAATGTTCGGATGGGCTGTATAGGAGATGTGTGTCCGAGGCAGAGATCCTTGGGATCCTACAACATTGTCACAACTCGTCATATGCTGGGCACTTTGCCACATTCAAAACAGTTTCAAAGGCTTTACAAGCCGGTTATTGGTGGCCAACGATGTTCCGTGATGCGCACAGGTTTGTTTCTAGGTGCGATACGTGTCAAAGGCAAGGGAACATCAGTAAGCGCAATGAGATGCCCCAAAATTTTATTCTGGAAGTTGAAGTTTTCGATGTATGGGGCATAGACTTCATGGGACCGTTTCCATCCTCCTACGGTAATGAGTACATTCTAGTGGCTGTTGATTATGTTTCTAAATGGGTTGAGGCACTGGCTAGCCCGACTAATGATGCTAGAGTGGTTATCAAGATGTTCAAGAGTGTCATCTTTCCGAGGTTTGGAGTCCAAAGGGTGGTGATTAGCGATGGAGGCTCACACTTCATAAACAAGGTTTTTGAGAACTTGTTGAAGAAGAATGGTGTTACACATAAGGTAGCTTCTCCCTATCACCCTCAAACTAGTGGTCAGGTCGAGATCTCCAACAGGGAGATAAAGAGTATCCTACAGAAGACAGTGAGCATCACACGTAAGGATTGGTCGAAGAAGTTGGATGACTCTCTATGGGCGTATAGGACCGCGTATAAAACACCGTTGGGGACAACGCCTTTTCATTTGGTGTATGGGAAGGCATGCCACCTTCCGGTGGAACTGGAGTACAAAGCGGCCTGAGCCATTAAATTGCTCAACTTCGACATTCTACCAGCATTTGAGAGGAGATCCATGCAGCTGCACGAGTTGGAGGAAATTAGGCATCTCGCCTACGATAACTCAAAGATTTACAAGGAGCGAATAAAAGCTTACCATGACAAGAGGATCATCCCCAGGAGTTTTTCTCCCAACGATCAGGTATTATTGTTCAACTCTCGTCTCAGATTATTTCCAGGAAAGCTGAAGTCCATATGGTCTGGCCCCTTCACGATCAAGGAGGTTAGACCACATAGAGCCGTGGTGTTGCTAAACGCGAAAGGAGATGAATTTGTGGTAAATGGTCAAAGGATCAAGCCGTATCTTGCGGATACACACATTGGAGAAGGTGATACTGTCGCCTTAGGTGATGTTCCTCACGCCTAAAATGGTATACAAAGTCGAGCTAACGACTTAAAACAAGCGCTTGGTGGGAGGCAACCCACCGGTAAGGTTTCTTGTACATAATTTATTTTAATTTTGTTTTCCTTATATATATACTAATTTTTATTTGTGATTTCACTTTTTAATCATCACAAAAAAAAAAAGGGGTATCGAGCACCCCAGAACTGGTCCGAGCACCTGCTCCGCCAGGGTGCTCGACGAGTCAACACAAACATCCGGACTCCCCAACACTTGAAGAAGGTACATTCTCATTCTTTGCTGGAGGAACGAAGTACAATATAGCTATGTGGGATTTTTGCGTCTTCTATGGCTTCCGCGAGACGGTCACCAAGCTGGATTCACCAAAGTCGTTCGCACAGTCCAAAGAATTCTGGAGCCATATCGTCTCGTGCCCTTACTCCTCCAACTCCGCAAGTCAAAACCGCCTCTGCCATCCCGCACTTCGCATATGTGCGAGAATCTTCAGCAACATGCTTTTTGCCCGTGCTGTAGGTAACAAAGTTCATATCGATGAGTTGCTGTTACTATTCTTGGGATGTGCTCATATTGTAGGGAACGGGAACACAGAACAATTTGAGGTCTACCGTTCCAACTTAGGTGTCCGCTTTGCCGAAGTGATTTGCGGAATCAAGGACAGCCCCACGGAGAACAACAAAAGACAACAGGTAGAGCGAATAGGGAGTCTCCTAACTCCGCTATTTCGCCATCACCGAGTATATCTCTCATCCGCTTCATGTGTCACCCAGCTCTCACGGATGGATATGAGGCACCTACTCGCATCAAAGATCATCATTGCGCCGTCCAATTACCAGTTCATTACTGCGACCGGTGAGTCTTGCCTCATCGAGCTTCCAAACCCGGCCGTGACTGAACTCTACACTATGGACGATCTTGCGTTCCACCCACCACCACAGTACCTCATCCCCATCCCTGGCCGCTCATCATCAGCTAGGGCGAGCACATCTCGTCGAAGCATATCTCGTCATGACACCGACGATGACACCACACCGGTCCCGCGCCTCACACTTCCTTATCATACCGCCTCCACTCAAGGTGAGTTTGATCTTCCACCCATCTCTGATGATGCTGACACTACCGAGTACAGGAGGTGGATGATCGAGTCAACCAAGAGAAACAACAGCCTCATGCAGAGGATCATGCAAACGTTGGCGCGAGGATGTTGCCATACCACCGCCGCAGCAGCTGCCACGCACAAGCCTTCAAACTCAACCTCAGGCTCCGGGCAGCCATTGCACCGTAGGAAGAGGCGAGCACCTGCTCCACCAGAGTGCTCCATGAGCGACAAGCACGACACCGCGACAACTCAGTGATATCCCACTTTACCCTCTATCATCATTGTATTATCCATGTATGTTTTTATTTTTCCTTGTCGTCAATCTCTCATTCTTTTTCACACCGGGGACGGTGTGATTTAAGTCCGGGGGAGCGGTTAGTCATTTTATTTTATTTTATATTTTATTGAGTCTTGTTGTTGTGTCAGTCCCAAGAGTCTTAGATTTTTTGTGAATCAGGTCCTGCTGCTTGGTTTACTTTTATTGAGTCCGTTTTGAGTCAAAAGCTTGTTTGGGAATTATGAACTTGATCTATTGGATTTATTTTCGGACTAAGGATTACTTGTAGGACTCACAGCTTGGCCAAAGTTCTGTATCGGAAAGGCATTGGGCGGATTGAATATTCCCCAAAGTTCACGCTTAGCGGGAAATAGGTTGAACCTATGTCATCTCTGATTTTTATTGGACCCTAACCTGATCTTCAAGTTCTTTCTCAGGGGTTTGATGTTCATTAGGGAAGACCTATTCGAGCCAAACAAGACCACGCAACTCTCCACAAAGTATGCTATTCCTCTCTCACTCCCCTTCATTACACCGAGAAAAAGAAAGAAAAGAAGAGAAAAAGAAAATAAAAAGGAGAAGTTCAAAGCAACAAGCCGAAGTGAACCAAGGGATGATGCGTAGACCCGTGTATCCTTTGTGACCTCATGGAAAACTTGTTGTAAGGGAAACTAAAAAAATCGAAGTGAACCAAGGGATGATGCGTAAACCCGTGTATCCTTTGCGACCTCATGGAGATTCGTCTCACAAAATAAAGAAGAAGCATCAGAAAAGTGATGGCTGTGAAAAAGGGTGAAGCATCGGCAAATGAAAACCGATGGCTGTGAAAAATAAACAGAAAAAATGATGGCGTGGAAGGAGGGAAAGAGGGGAGAGGAAAGTTATATGGGAGAGGGTCTTTGGTTAGAAGAAGTTGGCACCTTTTGGACCGATTTCCCCTGGTAAGATCACTGTACTTTATTTTCATTAATCTATGTAAGAGATGACAGTGAGGATTCTGAAACTTCTGTTGGGTTGTGAGTTATTAAAGTTAGGTCATGAACCCCACGGCTAACTACGGTGCATGTCCTAAGGTCCAGTGAAGAAGGTATGAAGTTCGAAATTTTTCCAACAAGCAAGTGAGTTCCCGTGATTTTCAAAACCTCTTCTCAGTTCTTGATCTTGTTTTGTTTGAGGACAAACAAAGGTCTAAGTCCGGGGGAGTTGACATATTAGTATTTTGTCCCATTTTAGCTAATCTTTTCATATTGTTTTCAAGTCTTTTCGAGTTTTTTTGTGTCTTTTCAGGTATTTTAAGGCTCTGGAGCATGGATTGAAGATGTTGGAAGACATTGGAGCAAAAGAAGCAAATTTGAGCCAAAACATGATTTTCCGCCTGATCGAGCACCTGCTCGGACCTGTCGAGCACCCGCTCGACCTATTTTACCTAGGGACGCGTTTTTAATTAATTTTTAGAAATAAAAGAGGCTAGCCGCCTCAGACTTAAAAGGAGATTCAATCACGTTCGTTCTGAGACTCAGTTCTTCATTCTAGGTTTATTTTTGGTTTTCAAGACTACACACTTTGTTCCTTTGTTCGATTTTGGACTTATATTATTCAGCCTTGGATCTCTGTTCCTCTACTGTCGATTAATCCACAACTTGTTTGAGAAGTTTTCCTGAACCTTATTCTTTCAATAAATCATGAATTCATCTCTTTGCTTTGTTGTATTTGATCTTGCCATGTGTGAGTAGATCCATAGCTAGGTTAGTGTTTTCAATGGTGAATTAGGTTGTTAATGGCTGAGCACAAATAGGAATGGAATTTATATGTCTTCGCCAATAGAGGTTCGTAATGCCTAGGTTAGCTTGATCACCTAGCCTATGATTTTTAGGTTAAACTTATTCATGAGAGTGCTCTAGGTTGCTAGAAAAATCATTGGTGAGCAATTGACGCGCAGCCAACGAGAGTTGATTGCTGTGGTTGATTATGAACATATTAAACTTGTTTGTTAATGCTTATCGTCTTCATTAGATCCGGGCGAGAGTTTCGGACTCTAGGTTGTTATATAAAGGTGTCGATACATCACGAGAGTGGGGCGACATTCATTTGTGTTTGAGTTCTAGACCGATAGTTAATTGGCCCTGAATAGTTGCTCAGTTTTATCTCCTAATCACCAGCGAAATACCTTGACCTAGTGCCTTTAATTAATTGTTTGCACCAATTTATTTTAGTTGTTTATTTGTTCCGAAAATTACACCAACCAATATTTTGTCTTAGCTTTAAATAAATTCTCATAATTTCATAGTGTAACCTTGGTCTCTGTGGATTCGATACCCCATATACTACTGCGTGTGTCTGTGCACTTGCCGAAAATATTTTGGGTTAAAACTCGACACATCAAGTTTTTGACCGCACGCATCTTAAAGTTTTGCTGGGTTGAAACATCGTACACTTCCACACCATGCTCCCATAGCATTTGTAACTCATAGATCAATGGCTGGAGGAATATATCAAGTGATCTCTTCGGATGCTCTGGGCCGGGAACAAGAATCGAGAGATATAAAAACTCTCTACGCATGCACAGAGATGGAGGTAAATTGTAAGGGGTTACAATTACGGGCCATAACGAATACTTCCTTCCATGCTTCCCAAATGGGTTAAAACCATCTGTACATAACCCGAGGTACACATTCTTTCGCTCATACACAAAATCCGGATACAATGATTGAAAATGTTTCCAAGCTTCTGCGTCGGAAGGATGTGTAATATCTCCATCTTGACGATGTTCTGCATGCCATCTCATTGGCTCTGCCGTGTGTTGAGAAGTATATAACCTCTTCAACCTCTCTGTTATTGGTAAATACCACATACGTTTATATGGAATTTGAATTCTGCCACTATTTTCCTGCTACCGTGGTTTACGACAAAATCAACATCTTTTGCGGTTTTTATCTTCTCTCCAATATAGCATACAGTTGTCGATGCACACATATATTACCTTATACGGTAAACCAAGACCAGATACAAGTTTTTGTACCTCGTAGTATGATCTGGGTAAAAGATTATCTTCTGGCAATAAATCTTTCGCCCAATCTGTTATCACATCAACGCACTCCTCTGCCAAATTGTAATCCGTCTTTATCGTCATCAATCTACTTGCAGATGATAAAGGCGAATGACCTTCTTTACACCCTTTATATAGTGGTTGTTTTGCAGCATCTAACATATCAAAAAATCTTCTTGCTTCTACATTAGGTTCTTCGAACTTATCTCTTTCTTCACTGCTAAACTCGATATTCTCTCTAAACGCATCATTCACCATCTGCACGCTCCCTACACCTACATCTACTTTCGTGCTACCTCCTAAACAATATGAGACAGTTGGTTCACTAGTACTACCATACTCAACATTTGTTTCTTCATGTAAATACCATATCTTGTAACCCGACGTAAACCCATTACTATACAAATGATGCCAAACTATCTCTATCGCAACATTACGAGAATTCCTACAAATTGAACATTGACATTTTAACTTACCTGATTTTTGAACATGCGGTTGCTTTCCCGCCACTTCCATGAACTCGTATATGCCTCGTGCATACTCCTCGTTCAAGTTGCTCGTCTCCGGATCTATCAATGGTTCGTCCATCCATGATCGAAAATATCTAGACATATTTTTCACTTTTTTTTTAGAATTCGTATTAAGTAAACAAGAAATGAGAGAGAGATATGAAATTAAGCTTGTTGTTTAATGGGATAGAGGAAGGGAGAAACATATATATAAACTCGTTTTCGTCGGATTTCCGTCGGTTTTGTGGTAGATTTCTTGTAGTGATTATTCATGCTGTGGATGTGTGTTTACTATTCCTGCTGTTGTTTAGCTTTTCTTGGTTTGAAATTGCTATTTTGTTGTTGGATGTTTTAATTGGTGTTAATTAATTATTCATGTTGTCTTGGTTATAAAAAATTGCTTGGTACTTTTTGATAGCCTATTGTTGGGAGGATCAATCTGACTTAGTGTCTGGTTTACCAAATGTTGATGCATCACTTTTATCGATGCAGGTAAAGATAAGACGTGATCGTGGAATCGAGGCAGTGAGGAATGGATGATTAGGACCCGGTAGTTTTGTGGTTTTTGTAGCTTTCGTAGGATTGCTAGAACCAGTAGAACTGTTGACATTCGTGGTCGTTTATGTGTTTTCTGGATTGTTTTATAAATATTTAATTATATTTCTGGATTTTTTTTAAAAAAAAGTGCGGTCGTTTCATTTTGGTATCAGAGTCCATACGGTTTTAGAAGCCTATGTGGTTCTAAGATAGATAGGGTGGTGCAGGGGATCATACGATCATCTTCTTCGAACCTTGTGGGATTCCATGGTGAATTATCTTTATTGTGATAATTTTGTTCCACTCAATTTTTTTCATCTCCATAGATGCAACCATTTGGATCGCAAAACGAATTCATACTTTCTGGGTGTATCATAGAAATTTGAAACCATGAGCCATAGCTAACAGAGCAACAACCTTTGTAAAACATGATATTTCCACGTCTAATTCATAGAGCAAGTTATATTATGCCTCATAAGTCAGAACCACTCTTTGACTCTGTCTCCGGGCCTCCCAAACCTGTAAACTACAAACTATAAATTACAAATCCATATCTCTGTCTCTCAGTCTCAGACTCTCCCAGCCTCCGGCAACTTATTCATGTCAAGTTTCTCCACTGACCGGAGCTCCGCATCAACTCTAGCTCCTACCTCCGCCGCCTTTTGCCGTATCAACGTTGCAGACATATCTCCTCCAAAGCCGCCACTTCCGCTTCCATCCTTGAACACCTCCTCAGGGAAATTAAGCCTTGCGGAGGGACCACGAAGGTAAAACACCGCGGTGTCATAGGCTCGTGCCGCGGCGACCGCGGTTCTATAAGAACCAAGCCAGATCCGTGATCTCTTGTTTGGTTCCCTTATCTCAGCTACCCATTTCCCCCACTTCCTCATCCTTATCCCTTTGTATCGTCTATCCTTAGGGGTCATCGGACTCCGTTTCTCCGTGACGGCGACTCCTTTTTGCTCCATCTGAAGGTCTAGTTTTTGTTTGTATTCAACCTCCATTAACCGTACAAGACACGTTTGCTTGTATATATAGAGACAGAGATGAAAATTGCATGAGCGAAAAGATGTGTGTCAGGTTAGGCGGCTAGAGATATGCCTAATGTGGCTCCGCCGCCACTATTTTCTTTCCCCATTTTTTTTTAGTTTATTTAAACCAAAATTGTAGCCGACATAATAAATGAGAACCTTTGTTTTTCAATTGGGAAAAATGTAAAAAAAAATCTAAGCTTTCAAATTGAGAATGCTTCAATTCTAAACTTTTAAAATATTATTTAAATATTTAAGTTTTTTGTTGTTTCATAATTAAATAGTAATTGTTTGTTGACTATACCATTTAATGCATGTCATTAAATTAATGTTTACGGTCCTAAAGATTTCATTAGCAACTTCAATTTAATCAAAACTACATTGTTTCAAAATTTATTAAAAATTTTCAATTTTTAAATTGTGCACATTTAAATCTTCAATTTTTTTAAAATATCGTTTAAATGCTAAAGTTTTCGTTGACTTCACAATTAAATATTTAACTTATGTTGAATATGTCATTTCAAACATGACTTTAAGTCAAGTGGCAGAGCACATTTATGGGATACAATTGTTTGTTAGCAGCTTTCATTTAATCAAAATGACCAATGTTTGGACAACTATTTATCATTGGTTTTTTTTTCTACTTCTACTAGTTTCATTGAGATCTAACCATAATCAAAACATAAAAATATCTTTTCAAATTAAAATACGCCTTTGGAAAAACATAATCTAACAAAGTTTTTACCACTTGGAATCTCCGAAAAAATAAAATTTAATTAGTTATTACCAACACTTAAAAAATTAATCTCTTGGTAATTTAAATTTGTCGATTACACAATGAAAAATAATCCAAGGGTAACAATGAATCAATTACGCAGAAGCAGCATTAAAGGGGAGTTTGATGCAGTTGACACTTAAAGCTTTAACAATCTTTTATCGGTTATTTGACTTTCTAATGAATGTTATTTAATATTTTTTATCGGTTACAAATTTTATTTAATATTATCACCAATGCTTAAAAAACTCAATCTCTTGAAGGGTTTTAAAGAATTCTATGAGAATTTTCCGGAGATTTCAGGTGGCAAAGACTTCATTGGATTATGTTTCTTCAAAGGCGTATTTTAATTTGAGAAGATTGTTTACTCCTTGGTTATGTTTGGATCTCGATGAAGCGATCAGAAGTAGAAAGAGAAAGCGAATGATAAATAGTTGTGGGAACATTTTTCGTTTTGATTAAACGGAAGCTGCTAATAGACAATTGTACCCCGTAAACATGCTATGCCACTTGATTTAAAGTCATGCCTCAAATGGCATAGTCAACATAAATTATGCATTTAATTATGAAGTCAACCAAAACTTAGACATTTAAATGATATTTAAAAAAAAATTAAAGATTTAAACGTCTACAATTTGAAAGTTGATTTTTAATAAAACATGAACAATGTCATTTGGATCACTACAGGAAAATATCATATAAATAGCATCCGTAAAACGCTATATTACGATAGCATAGCGTTTTGGCAGGCGCTCTATCTTCGCCCGTCATAATAGGTCTGACACATTACATAGCGTTTTTTCGTGTGTTATCGTTGTCTAACCTTTCAATGGCGGTTATATATTTTGCAATTGTAAATTTTATAATAGCACTTATAGTTTGCTATTATTTATTTATTCACAGCATTCTTCAATGTCATCATTATTTGTAATATAGCGATTGATTTTTGTAATCGTTTGTGTAATTTAAACTGGGTTTTTGATCATTTGGGATGTTTTCTATTTGTACCAATTAATTAGCTCTGCTATTTTGATCGATCTGTACCAAAACCATGAATACCCAAAGCAAAAGTTCTATCATAGCCAACATCAAGTATTATACAAGCGAACCACACACAAGTTCTTATAGCCAAACCATCAAATTACACAACCATCAAGTTCTAATAGCCAAACCACACACAAGTTCTAATAGCCGAACCACATTCCACAACCATCAAGTTCTAATAGCCAATCCAAGATAGAGAATTGTTCACATAAACACAATCTTGTCACTAGGCCAAGCAACTGTAGTACCTAATGCATCAGCAATAATTTCGACTTCTGAGTTTGGTCTCCATACTCGGGCATCCCCAATCTTAACGACGTCAACCCATACCTTGGTGGCGTTTGGACCCAATGGAACAAAGTGGACTGTGACTTTTGGATCGTTTGAACAAACTCAACCTTCTGCAACCTTTTTCCCCGATCCAGAGCAATCTAAGAGGAAGTATTTCTTCTTAGAACCGCTGCTACCGTTTGAGCTGGTACTTGTACTCTACAAAATGAAAAATCCAGACAGCATATAACAATAACACAAGTATACAACACATCATGTAAAAGACAGATAACGTCGAGAGTTTTACCTTAGGTGATGATTGTTTTGGTGGTTCTGAACCTTTACAAACTACTGGTCCTGCTCGTTGAGAAAGAGATGCTTCTTTAGAATGTGATGCTTCCTCAGTTGGCTCTAGATTAGACAGTAACACCTTAGTAATTGGCCATGGTATGTTCTGAAACAGTGCATCACCCATCACAGTCATGTCTTCACTTGGTCTCCACGGGTACGGATCTTTGTTAATCACTTTGTCAATCATCACCATTGCAGCATTCGGACCCAAAGGAATTTTACTGACCATCTCTTTTGGGTCAGTTGAAGTCAATGTCCCTCAGCAATTACTTCATCAGAATTCCAAGAAAGAACTGTGAGTCTATGATCGAATGCATTTGTACCCTAATGATTCATGCAAACAACAGAATAGATGGGTCACCAAACTAGTAAGCGTTTATACATATTGATACAATTTTCACTATATAAAAGGATAAAAACTTTACTGAGTCAGCAATCTTGTTAACAGTTGGGGACTCTATATTGTCTAGAATGAGCTTATCGAATGGCCATGCAATTTTGGTTCCCACAGCTTCGCCTATAGTGTTGATAGATGTTGTAGGTCTCCATACATATGCATCTGCGTCTGATGCGAAGTTCACAATTATAGTTGCCGCATTAGGACCAATTATAATACGGCCAATCTTGTAATTTGCATCAACAGAGCATACTTCTCCTTCACCGACTACAACCTCTTCATCTGAATACCAATCAAGTATCTGGTACCTAGGTCCTCCTTTGCTTGAACCAGTGGTCTCAGATTTTGAACCCTCAGGTTGTTGGTTCTGAGAAGAAGCAAACAATAATTATTATGGCAAACCATTACAGAAGAAGCAAACCAGACCTCCCAAACGTGTCTCCCTAGCTAGATAAACTGGAAGGTGGAACATGATATCAAACATGGAAGGGGGAAGTATCTCTCAAATTGGCACAATGTCTTGACAACCTCAGCCTCCATTGCTATAAGCTTCTCTGGGTCAATCACTCGCTGACACAATTGATTGAAGAAGCTGCATAGTCTATTAACTGCAATGCGAGGTCCATTTGGCAGCGTTCCTCTCAAAGTAACAGGTAAGAGGTTGTGTAGTGGGACATGGTGATCATGAGACTTCAATCCAGAAACTGCAGGAGGATCAAGTGAAACACAGTTGGCGATATTTGCACAATAGTCATCTGGTCCTCTGAAATCTAGGACAGCTCGTTAGACCATTGTACTGCTTCCAGTATAGAATGCAGTCATTCTTGCATGCATGTATGTTCTCATAGCCAAAACCAAATACCTTTAGGAACTTCTTCATCGCATCTGTTGATGTTGGAAGCACGTTATCCTCAGGTAGCATGTCGTGGTCCATCTTTAGTAGCTGATCGAAATAGTTATCTGACATCCCACTCTTCACTTTAATTCGGTACAGCCCCATGATAGCAGACACTTTGATGTAGTTAGGACAGCTGGAATAGAGTGGAGTTTCAGCATCTTTCAACTGTTTCCTAAACTCTGACTCATCTTCGCTTTCAAGATCATCATGATGATCTGCATTGTCACTCCGGGACTCTGAATTGCCATCACACTCAAAGAAAGTAGCTCTGTATAACTCATAAGCTTTAAATTCAGAAGCTGGCTCATCACCTGTCTGCAAACCCCTTATATCCCCATGATTAATCCAATATATGTTCCTCTTGTACTTCTCATCCATACCCCTAATGACCAGATGATCCAGTACTGTGGCTATTGGTTGATGGCACAGATTTTGGCAATCAATACACGGGCAAAACATGTTTGGAGGATCACCCAACCTCCTAGCTGACCCATACACGCAATCTGTTGCTCCTTGCTCATACTCAAGGCTAGTCCTGTAATCAACAGTCAACATTTGAATCAATCAACAGTCATAAGAAACTATGTTTTTAGTAAATAAATTAAGAGTAATACCATATATATAAAACCATACCTTGGTAGCCAAACCCAAGACTTGTCCATTTTAAACCACCACAGCAGCTCCACGCTCAAACAAATACATACATTTGTGATAGTTGTTTCTTATATCAAACACTTTCAAACAACAAAATATGTGATAACATATGAGAGAATGACAGATAGAGTAAAGTACCTCTACGAAATTCAGATCTTGACGAATATGGAAGAGAAAGAAAAACATAACAAAATCCATTAACATTCAACAAAATCTATTTGAGAAGCTGAACATTAACAAACTCCTAATTGAAGCAAAAACAACCAGTCTGTTGACATCAACGAGAGCAGTGACATCAATTTCCTTAATTTCATGGAAGAAAAAAACATGGAAGCAAACACACCTTAATTGCGCAGATAGATCTTCAGCTGAAATCAATTTCCTGCAAAAACTCCCAAATTTGTTAAAAGAAATCAGTTTGAAACCCTAATCGAAAGCGTGTATCGAAATCCGCAAAGAAGAGAACGACATTATCTAACCTGTAATTGAAATCCGCAGAGACGATAATTCCGTAACTCCTGGTTGAAACCCTAATCAAAAGCGTATATCGATAATGCAGATAGGAGAGATGGTCGAGAGAGCTGAGATAATATCTCAGAGAGCTGAGATAGTGTTTTTTTTGGCAGAGACAAAGAGGAAAACTTGATCGAGATTGGGAGGGAGAATGAAAATTTCGAGGCTCCTGTTTTTTTTCGCCTAAGTACTTAGCCGCGAAACTAAAACTATTTTCTGCCTAAACTAAATATAGCGTTCTTAACAGTACAAAGCTATATATAATCTATCCTTTTAAAAAGCATAACCAATTTTTTAATTCTGAAAACAAATAATAGCATATGCACTTTTTTAAACGCTATCTTACCCTACATGTATATCAACTATAGCATAAGCGTACACAACGCTATCTTCATGTGCTATCTTTACGACATTTTCTTGTAGTGGATTAAACCAAAGTTGCTAACGGAAACTTTAACGCCGTCAACGTCAATTTAACGACATGCCTCAAATTTTACTATTTAATTACGAGTCAACAAAAAAGTCTAAACTTTCAAAATATCATTTAAAACATAAACTTGTTGTTGACTTTAAAATTAAATAGCAAACTTGTGTTGACTCGTTTTTTTGAGGCATGACGTTAACTACACAGTTACAGAGTTAACAGTTATGTTATGTCAAAACGACAACGTTTTGCCACGTGGATTCTACGGAAAAAATGGGCTGAAGCAAGATCGAACCCATGACCTTTTAATATGTTTCTTACAATAATAATACCAGTTATGCTAGCACAATTTTTAATACTTACATAAGCCTACAAATATATATAACTTGAATAATTGCTTCGTCAAAATAATAAGAAATCTTCATCATTAGGGATGAAATCTCTAAAGGGCGTTCTCTTCTTCTTTTCTTTTAAAACTCTCATGCAAGTTTCTTCAATTTCGATTGAAACTAAAATCGAGCTTCTCCATTCATGAAACTGGAAGCCAACAATAGTTTAGTAAACATACAGAGCAATTCGATTTCTCTAATTATGAAATCCATATCCAGATGGGAATTACATATTTATTCAAATTTTTCTCGAAATAGGATGTTAGATGTTAGAATTATCATTTTGTTATGATATTCAGGTGAATCGGAGTTAAAATCGGTGAAATATATGTTAAAAAAATACTGGCGGCCATAAAATAGGTTTTCATAAGCTTTATGGTCGCGTGATGAAGATGAAAAGAAAATGACTATTTTACCTCTAGCAAAATAATTGAGAAAGACGGTACAAAACACATTTGCTGAATCGAACCCGCAACTTAAAAGACTCTGAAGCGATGCAAAAACGAACTAAGCTATCAAGATTTCTAATAACAATACGCCAATAACTTATATAAGTATTACATCGGTTTGAGGATTTTGTTTCTTTCAATCCGTTAAAATGACGTCGTTTTATCAAAACGAAGCACGATGTCGTTTTGACTTAACGGAGATGTTAACGTCAATTTAACTATGTTATCATGTTTTGTTAGTGGAGTTAATGTCGTGTCTCAAAAATGTGAGTCAATATAAGTTTACTATTTAATTTTAAAGTCAACAACAAATTTAGGATTTAAATGACATTTTAAAAGTTTATGTTTTAAGCATCTACTTTTTGAAAGTTTATGTTTTTTTGATATTTTTTCCAATAAATATTATTGTTTGACTTTTAGTATTTTGTAAATGGGATTAGACGTTGACTGTTTGCTTTGCCGATTAATAAACGGCTGATAACGGCAAGTTGCGGCTGTGTGGCGGAAAGGTTAATACTCACGAGCGGTTTGTCGATAGTTGGTCCACCGACGTGGCACTATGTGACGATGCATTCTCTTTTTTATCACTTTGGTCTTCGCTTCTTTTCTTTTTTCTTTTTATTTTATTTTCTCTTAAAGCATTTTCAATGGAACAACAAACCCTTCATCTATTACTTATTTTCAAAGTAAAACCATTTCCAATAACACAACATGTATTAATGTTTAACATATAATTACTTTTAGGTTCTATGTTTGCTCATATTCTAGAAATTATTTGTTTAAAATTAGATGATGTTAGTTAAAAATAAAAATAAAAATAAAAAATAGATGATGTTTAGCTTGGACTTAGATATTATTTAATTTATTCGAAGTACTAAATAAATTGAAAATGGTATAATTAAAAAATTTTAATGGTGTTGAAGCTTGATTTTGGTTTTAATGGCATTTTATTTTTAAAATATTTTAGTTTATTAATATCCAAAATCAAGCATAATCTAATATCAATGATTCAGTATGATTTTGTTTGGTTTTATCCGATCATAACAATGCCAAAGTCTAGGCATATTACCATGCTACACATCTTTTGGTCTTCCCATGAGATTACAAATATTTATTTCATATGAACTGTATTTCGGATGGCTCGTTAAGATATGCGGTTTATTCTCCTCGATGAACATTTTTTAAGAGATTTGTCAAACGAAAACTTCATTGTTGATCAGATGTCTGCACTATACTTAACAAAGACATTCACTGTCGCAAAAGCAGAGACAAAAAATCGTTGAGAAGTGAAAAGATAGTAGATGGGACTATCTTTTCAACGCGGTTATTTAAAACTCGATAACTTGAAGATTTACTCAAAAATATGAAAAATAAAAACCCAGCAAAATTTAACAAGATTTGGCAAAAAAAGAAAATTTCCAATAATCTTTTATTCATTTAAATTGAAACCTCTAAATAAAAGTAGGTACCTAAATCTTCACTAAAAATAATTTTATTTTTGGTTTTACTCTCTTATGCTACTTGTTGTAAAGGATTATTATATTTTGTTACATTAATTTTACAACCTTCTTTAGCTTTTCTGTTAAAAAATCAATAGAGTAACTTTATAAAAAACAACTGTAAAAAAAAAAAAAAGATTCTTCTCATTCACTAAACATTTGAATTGCTATCGACCAATTGTAAACCGGAATTGAATTGGTTGACAAAGAGGCCCATGTGAAAAACTTAACAGGCTGACGTTGTAGCCCAAATGGTTCTTTCCAGTCGTATGTAAAGATTGAGGCAACTTGAGGGAACTTGAAACAACGAACCAACAACCTTGGCTCTGAGAAGATCCAAACGAAGATTAAAAAAAAAAAAAAAAAAAAATCAAAATCAATGGAGTATCTAGGAATTGACATGAGCTGTGCAATCGGATCTCTCCGGAACGGTGAGTTCCCGCAAAAAGATTGTCTTCTTCCATTAATTTCCAAACTTGTCGGTTACTGTCTCGTCGCTGCCTCAATCACCGTCAAGCTACCTCAGGTAACGATCATCATCAAATCAACTACAAATTTATAAACCCTAATTCCTAATTTTGACTAGGTTTCATTTGTGCTTATTGATTTATATTGTTAGATAATGAAAATTGTTCAACATAAAAGCGTACGAGGACTAAGTGTTGTCGCATTTGAGCTTGAAGTTGTTGGTTATACAATTTCTCTTGCTTATTGTTTGCATAAAGGTCTTCCCTTTTCGGCTTTCGGCGAAATGGCTTTTCTTTTGATCCAAGGTGATTCGTTTAGATTTCTATACCGTTTTAATTCATTTATATCTGTTGACCAAGGAATTGAATGCTATTTTATAACAAATGACACTAATATGATGCTATATATGTCTTCATTGTTATGATTTCTAACAGCATTTTTACGTTTGGCAGCTTTAATCTTGGTTGCTTGTATCTATTATTTTTCTCAACCAGTACCTTTAACAACTTGGGCCAGGGCACTTGTGTATCCTTTTTTAAGTTTTTCAAGGAATTTTCTTAGCTTTGATTTTGAGAATCTCTGTTTTGGTTTGCTTAATGTTAAGCTGATATAGATATTGTGCTGTGGCACCAACTGTTCTTGCTGGGAATATTAATCCTACGCTTTTTGACGCTCTTTATGTAAGGACTGACTGCTTATTCTATTCACTTAAGGCTCTCTTATGGATACATTTTTATAGTATATTTTGTGTTTGTAGGCTTCACAGCATGCGATATTTCTCTTTGCAAGACTCCCTCAGATATGGAAGAACTTCAGAGTGAGTCTTTACTAGATTAGTCATTTGCTGTATTTTGTGATTGATGAATCTTGTTGGAATGTGAATAGTGTTTTGAGCTTCATTCTCGTATCCAATGCTTACATTTGATCGTTTGGTCGTGGCTTTATGCTCATTTCATCAATTTATTATAGTGGTCATAGTTTAGTTTACCTCACAATCCTTTGCTGGATGATTCCCTTCTTCTCCAAACCTAGAATGAGTTTTTTGTTTGAGTCTTGAATTGCCAAGTGCAAAGATGCATTTACTATAGATTCTGCAACTACATATGCAAAATATGTTGTATTAAGTCTACCGCCACCGCTTATGATTCACAATACTCCTTGTCTCTTTACAGAACAAAAGCACTGGAGAACTCAGTTTCTTAACTTTTTTCATGAACTTCGCCGGTTCCATAGGTAAAGAGGCCTCTCTTGTTGGATATCTCTTCTATTCTCCATTTAAACTTTATAATAATCTCTCGTCTCATAATTTTTGTGTTTCCCTTGCAGTGAGAGTTTTCACCAGCCTCCAAGAAAATGCTCCACTGAGCAGTATCCTTCTCAGCTAATAATTTACTGAATCATACAAACATAATTTTCTGTTTACGGTTTTATATGCTCTATAGAAAGCTTTACTTTTCCTCAACTTTTCAATAGTTCTTACGGGTTTTGCTCTTGGAGTTGTCACCAACGGATCTATCCTAACCCAGATTCTCTTGTATTCGAAGCCTGCTGCAGCAAAGGAGAAGAAAGCCAATTGAAGGATCGAATGATGTCTTAAATCAAACACTGGTGTTTAGGCTCCAAAAAGAAATTAGTCAATGTTGCAATTATGATCTTTTTTCAATCAAATACTGGTGGTATGGTATTCTGATATAGTAAAAGTGGCTGTGTTGAGGTCTGATTGATTCTTCCTTCTGTTGCTTCTTAATCTGATGAAACTTTGGGTTTGGTCTAAAGACTAAGCTCTATGTTTACGTTCCAACCCATTTGCTTC
This sequence comes from Cardamine occulta, assembly GCA_028015245.1. Taxonomy (NCBI): domain Eukaryota; kingdom Viridiplantae; phylum Streptophyta; class Magnoliopsida; order Brassicales; family Brassicaceae; genus Cardamine; species Cardamine occulta. Next base: position 6,376,622 of record CM051390.1, read on the forward strand.
AGATTAAATAACTTGACCATTTAAATTTTTTGTAAATCGATAAAACAACAACAAAGAGCTACACAAAACAAAACAACACTCTTCAAGATAGACTAAGAAAGTGTAAAACTCAGATTTGATACTGTCTCCATTAACTGTTTTCATCATCCTTGAATGTCTCTAATCATTCTAAGAGCTGCTACGACTTCCCAACCTTCTCAACGCGTAAGCAACAAAGTTTCGCCGGCTCGAAAACCCCAATCTTGACTTAACCGAGGTTGACCGGGTGGTGCTACCAGATGCATTGCGTAGAGTTGGTATTTGGAGTGTGGATGGAGGTAACTCAATAGCATTCTCTTGTGCTCCACCTTCACTGGCAACTGGTGTCTCTGGAGTATCTAAATTGACAACAAGCAAAGCCCTTGTCGTTCTTAACCGATCAGCTCCTTCACTGGTCACTCCTCTACACTTCTTAACCTTCACTTTCACCAAATTCGGACATCCGGTCACAAGAGCTTCCATCCCATTATCAGTTATGGGACAGTTCTTAATGCAAAGCTTCTTCAATGCCATACATTTCTCAGCAATACAACATAGCTCAGTGTCACCAACAGTGTCACTTCCACACAAAGCCAACCGCTCTAAGTTAAGACAATTCGAGGCAAGTGCTTCGAAACTTAACTTTGTAGGATTCACACCAATCAAAACCAACTCCTGCAAATTCCAACACGATTTAGCAACTACGATAAGCCCGTCATCGGCAATTCGATTCGTCTTCCATCCATCAATATGAAGCTTTCTTAGAAGCTTACAACGTTCAGCAAACAAAGCCAAACCAATATTTGTACAATCAGGAGTTTTAACAAGATGCAGAATCTCAACACCTGAACATTTCGATAACGCGGTTAAACCCGAATCACTCATTTGAATCCTCTCTAAATGTATCTCAACAATGCCATTAACCTTATCACCAAGCGCCTCGAAAACCAAATCCCAATTTCCTGAACACCTAAAAATCTTCAAAGACTTAAGACCTTTAGCTCCACTTATCAATGGAGCAAAACACTGACCATTATGCAACTCCTTTAAACAAATCATCTTCAACGAACCCGCAGCTAAACCCGGGCCAATAACCTCAGCCGAACCATCTTTAATTCCGCGCAATCGTTTAACCGTTAATTCCTCAAGAACCAAACAATTATTCAACACAGCATTCATACCTTTAACACCAAATGAACAAGAACCAAAGTTTACTTTCTTCAACCTCTTACAATTCTCAGATAAAACCATCATTCCTACATCAGAGATTTCGCGGCAAGCGCGTAGCTTCAACAGCGTTAGGTTCCTACATCTTAAAGATATCATGATAACCCCATCGTCACTGATACTTAGTGATCTACGGTCATTTTTAAGAGTTAGCTTTGTAACAGAATCGAATCGAGTAAAAAGTGAAGGAATCATTGAGATGAGATCTGATTGTGCTTTGAGTGAGAGACGATGACGACATTGTCCTTCGATCTTTAACCATCGATGGCAGACGAGTGAGCAATGTTTCCGGTCTGAGTTGTTGAGTGGTTGGAAAATCAACGATAAACATTCGTCTGGTAAGTTAGTTGTGTAATCGTATGGCTCTACGGCGGAGTCTGGTAGTGACGGTGGCGGTGACGGTGACGGAGTAGTAATGGTGAAAGACGTTGAAGCTGATTGGCCCATTCCGGCTTAAGATTCGGTTTGCTGCGTTATCTTCCTTATCTTGTGAAACCGATAATTTAGAGTAATTTTTCAATTGTCCAACAAAAAAAAAAAAAAAAAAAAAGTAATTGTCTTATCGTCTACAACTTTTATTTTGAAAGATTCAATAATTGTTAGGGATGTTATAAGATTCAGTCAGATCTTATGGGCTACGACTTGTCTTCTTTAGCAAAAGAATCACTAGTCTTATCGTATCTCCAATATATTACTCCATTTTGAAGAAAAAATGGAGTTGAATTGTATTCCAACTCTACTTCAAAATAGAGTTGAAAATGGAGTAATAAATAAAAAAATAGAGTGATGAATAAAATTACTCTATATTTAGAATAGTCCTATGTTTTACTCTATAATAAAGTTGGAAATGGAGTAGAATTAGAATAAATTTTACTCCAAAATTAAATATGAAATGACAAATAGAGTGAGGTTGGAGATGGTCCAAATTTTGCTTCACATGATTGAAAGACCGGAATGGCCCAACTTCTTCTCATCTTTCGATATTATTCATATATTCCACAAAAATCTAATTCAAATACCAATCAATCACTTGATTTTTTCTATTTTATTATTGGTCTAACTTGCTGTATCATCTCAATAGCCGTTTGACAGAGAAAATGAAATAGTTTGCATTGGATGTGACCTACGTATATAGTTCGCGTAGATTTTTTTTTTTTTTGATTAAACTTATTTTATAGAAACTTACTCTTTGAGTAGAAAAAATATTTACTTACAGAATCTGATAACAAGCCATTGTGGTCAACCTAACGGAACGCAACGCCATGGAAGCAATAAAAAACAACAAGAATAGATGGCGGCATACATAACACTTGAGCTAGTAAACATTGCGAGTTCGAGAACACATTTAGTGGTCTACATCCAAAGGTTGAAACAACAAGAAGTGTACTATTAACAATCACATATACGGCTACAAAATCTGTGGCGATTAAACACTATTTTGTTGAGTTTTTACTTAAACCAGAAACCGAGTTAATTGTAGTCTTCAAAAGAATGTCAATGCGACAAAGCCACTTAACACATATGAGAGACATGAGAGGGAAACATATGTCATAGAGGAGGAAATGGTGAAGGCACATATCCGATCTGGAGGAGAACGATCGGAAAAGGTGAAGGCACATATCCGAGAGAAGGAGTGGTGACTGCATTGAGAACTGTCTGGGAGAGAATTAGGTCGAGCAGATTATATTTAGGTTCGCTTTCCTATTAAATTGTATTCATAGTTCGTGTAGCTAAGTAATATTTTTCATATAGCCAAAGTGATATGCCCTGTCAAATTAAGGGTACTAGTATTAATCCCGTAAAAAAAAATTAGTAAATACTTACAGAAAAAAAAACTTTAATGTATTTAAAAGTTAATATATTTTTGTTGTGACAAAAATAAAATAAAAAGTTATTAGTTAATTAGATTAAAAATGATCAAACAGAAGAGATTCAAATTTAACATTTAAGAATTAAAAGAGAACACAAATGAATTTGAATAGAAAATTCCAAATATGTTAAATGATCTCCAAACTCTGCTTTCCTGGAAATTCTTATGCTTATCGCCAACTATACGAAGAAGCAATAGCATAGCACTCATTGAAAATGGTGGAGAATTGTAACATCCCTGACCTTGTCTATGGATATAAACCTCAAATGTATGTATATTTATCAGCACTAATTCGAGCCCACCTACAAATGCCTACACACAAAAAAACCTAAACCTCTATTATTCAGAGAGAAATTTTTAATTTTGAGAACCATTGGCTCAGTTACAGAATCTACAGAAAACAAATAAATACAATCCTAGTTTAAGCCCACTAATATGAGACTAAAACTTGAAAATACAAAAGTCACCTGAGTCTATCTATGTACAGAAGGTGATAATCTTCATCACCATCATAATTCACACATAAGAACAAATAAAGCAAATCACTTTGAAGCTTCGAACACATCAGCCAGAACACCATCTTCTAGGGCAACACGTTTCAGATCAATAATAAATTGATCTCGAAGAAACCCGAAACCAAAAGTCCCGTTTTCGTACAACCAGACACGCCCTTCCCCTCTGCTACCATTGCCAGCTTCTCCGGGCAACACCAGATCGTAACTAGAGTTCATATACAACATTCCAGATACAACATTTTCATGAACTTCAGCGAGAGGACTGATATTGATTCTACTATTCAGTATCAGCTCTTCTTCAGCAGAAAAGGGAGATGAGACGAACACGTGATTAGGCGTCCAGAACACAGGAGAAGTTTGCCGTGAGAGTGACAAGTCCTCAACTTTTCTACATATAATGCCTCCAACTTCATCGTACTTAATCAAATATAACTCCATGTTCCTTCCATCACAGAAACCCTGCCACCAAGTTCAAGAATCACTTAACAAATGAGCTGAGGAAATCGACAAATAAAGATTGTTCTTTCCAATCATAACAAGGCTTTCTCAAGAATCACTTAACAATGAGCTAATGTAATCAAGGTTCCAACTGAGATAAACTTAACAACACAATCATCATCATCAAAAAGTAAAGATTCTTCTGTTTTACGACAAATTAACTAGACTTGTAAATGCAAATTGTGCATTCACATTACCTTAAAAGACCAAATCTTTCACAATCTCAAACATTATCAACGCCAGTACTAAAACTGAAATAAACTTAAATAAGTATAATTTAACCTTCCACAAGCCTTGTAATGGTTTAGTCGTCGTAGGAGAACAATCAGAAACTTTGATAAAATGTTCAGGTTCCCTCTTAACCCTAGCTTGTCTCTCCTTCTCCTTTTTCTTCTGTCTTCTTCTATCACCACCAGGACTAGTCTTATTAGCCAATTGTGTATACATTTCCGAAACAATCAAACTCGGAGATGCAACTTCATCACATTCATCATCTCCAGAGCTAAACCGCTTAGAAACAACTCGATTCTCGTCTACCATAATATGACAATTCCCCATGAAATTCACATCAACCGGAACAAGATTACGACTTTTACCATCAAGATCGAGAAAATTCTCAATCCTTCCTTCAGATGAAATCCCCATTAATAAAAACTGTGTTTTCTTTACCTGATATGTATCATCATTAATGGACAAAACTCTAGATCCCAATACAAAAGATGAACACCATTCGAAGAAAATCAACGGTGGAGATGAATCGATAGGATTAGCTCGGCCACAAAGTCGCCAAAACCCAATTAGATTCTCTAATCCTTTCAGAGTTTTGTAAAGGAGTTTAAATGTGATTTGACCATTTCCCCAATTCTTTATCTGTGTTTTCTTACCCCATCTTTGATTGCATAAAGCGTGCCAGATTTTGCTGTCTTCTTGACAAAGTGATGCGAAGCGTTTTGATGTGCAGGCGAAGCTTGAGATCTCTGGGGGTGAAAGGAAGGATAAGATTCGGAGTTGGAGATCTTCGGGGATGTCGTTGAAGGGAAGTGCCATTTTTGTCGGTAAAATTAATAAGAGTTTGGGAAGATGATAATAATTAATAAGGTTGAGGTTTGAGGATGAAAAAATATGAATTTTGAGGATAATAAGGTTAATCGGAGTTGTGGAATTTTCTCAGAAAGATTCTCGGAGAACATAATATGTGGGAGTTAATGAGAGAGATTCATGGTGTGAAACTGGTAGGTTCGGTCCGATTTGACGTTTTAAATGTTGGATCTAAATCGATCTGTGAAATTCACAGTTTTTTTTACGTAAAGAAGAAAAAGTAAAGCTATCGTCAGCTTAATTCAGCCGAGGCCGCGCTTAGGTTTCGTGCTTAGGTTCTCAAATAAATTAATTAGTATTAATCTAGGCTTTTACGGTATTACCCACGCCTTACGTGGAGAGATGGTGTTAGAGCATTTCTATAGTAAAAACCCATCCATGAGTGTCTCAAAAATAAGCCGTTATTGGATTGAATTTTTATTTGATTTTAATAGATTTAAAGTTGCAGTTATTCTAAAATTTAATTAGTAGATTTTGATGAAATGACAAGATTTAAATGTGCGTTCTTAAATCTATTGTCAAACTTTTTGTATGAATTACCTTGTATTTAGAAATCATTGAAAATAAAATAATTACCTAATATTTTCAAAATAGTCATAACAAAATATAACATTAATCAAAACGTTTATAAGAAAAAAAATATATAAATATCAATATAAAATTATCTTTAAAAAAATAACTAAAAACTTTATCTCCATATCTATGTTTCATTATTAGTTGCATCTCTCCACATCGTCTAGGCCATTGTTTCTTTCCATATGTTTGCATTTCTCGTTCTTGATATTGTGTTCCAAAACCTTCGTCACCATTTTGAGAATCATTGAATGATATGTTGCCCTCCATGTTTTCATCATCTTCTTCAATAGGAAATTCATCGGACCGAATTAAAAACTGTGACTTGAAAAACGCCAAATATTCTCTCAATCACATTTATTAATGATGCATGACGATGATTGAATAATTCATGCCAAGTTTCAGGATCGCAACCTTGGCTAGTAAAGTCTTGGAGGTGATATCTAGTAGCTCGAAAAAGAACAAAAAATTTGGGTCTATTCGATCTTAACAAATTACTCGATCTTAACCGTTGACCAATAATTTTGTTCATGGGTAGAACATGTAGAATATCCGATTATGATAAATTCAAAAAATAAAATCTGAAAATGCAATCTATTATAATTCCAACAAAACTCAATTTCCAATTGATCAAAAATTTACACTGATAATTATTATAAATTAATAAGATTAATTTTTATTCTGATTACACTTCAAATATAATCAACACCATTAAAATACAATATTCAATAACCCCACCTAAATTAAAAATATTTTGTTTTATAAGTTAATTATTTAATTAAATATTTTAACAAATTTAAAATATTTAAAATATTTTAAAATTTTCATAATTTTAACATTTTATTGGAAAAAATTAATTATCATGCACATAATTTAAAATTACCGCAAAAGTTTTAAACCAACGTTCCCTTCTTGCTCTATCGACTTTACCCCAATTCAGATGGGGACCAAAATCCGCTTCCATAATCTTCAAAATCTTCCTCGTGATTTCACAGCTGACTTTGAACCTTGTATACATTTAAATATTAGAAAATAAACATTTATTAAAATTAAGAAATATTAAATATTTTAGATAAACCGTACCATTTCTCTTTCTTCTCTGGTCTTGGATCCGGTTCCGGTACCAGCTTGATGAGGCAGGCTCGCCCTGATGATTGTAACAACTGCTCCAAAGTCATCAAATCAATAGGTCTGACTTCTTCTTCTTAAGAATCTGGTGGCAGTATCGGGCCCAAGTCCACATCAAAATCAAACTCCATTTCCATAGAATCCGTTGGAGCTTGTGTCTCGGAGCTTGGACCAGCACCAAAATTTCCCAGGTTTGGCAGAGGGAGGTCATTATCTTGGCACCATCGTAAATAAGCATCCCATTGAACACCGGATCTAGAGTTCATATTGTACATGAAAACATTATACCAATATAATTAGTATGTTAGCTAATTTAATATGTAAATAAATAACTTTAAGTTAACAAAAAAAGTCTTTAGACCTTGTAATAGAGAAGAAATAATGATTGATTTAGCGAGAAGTATAGAGAGATAAGTGAATTGGTGTAAATGTGGAAGAAAATAGATTGGGTTATATAATGGGAAGGATGGTCGGAAATTAGTCAGAATGCTTACCCAATGCATGCATGTCTCTTGTATGAATTTAAATGTATATTTGATCGCAATTTCGTCGAAATTGGGGGGTCCATTTCCGACCAATTTCCGAACAAATAAGTGAATGGTCGGAAATTGGTCGGAAAATATACTTAGCTCACAAAAATAAATTACTTTGGCCACTTCTAGTTTTTTAAATTATACGTTCATTATCATAATTAAACAAAAATCATGTGATTTAGCCGATGATTACGTTTCCCGTAGATTTTCTCTAAATTTTTACATACATAAATTAATAATTGATATATGTGAAAATTTAGAGAAAATCTACAAGAAACACAAGCATCGTCAAAATGACATATTTTTTGTTCAACTATAAAAACGAACATATTCAATTTGTAAAATTAGAAGTTGCCAAAGTAAAATATTTTTGTGATTAAACTAAAATATAAATAAATATGAAATATCTTAAAACACATGTATAAACATTCATAATACATTTGCAGAATCTACTGAATCTGAGGAATACTCTGAATCTCCTGACTCTGATAGTTTCGCAAACTTGTCACTACCTTCTTCATCCGCTTCTACTAGCAAATCTTCAACTTGGACATCCCCTGTGCTGACTAGTGGAACTCGTAAAGTCGAGGGTTGTGTCTCACTTGGCATGTAAGCAAATGGTTGTTGTAATGGTTCATCGTATATCGTTCCTTCAATACGGCTACGAGGATTGATTTGTGTAACAGAGATCCATGGATCATTGATGTTCACCACACGAGGATACGGTAAGTAACACACTTGATCGTCTTGTGATGCGAGGATAAACAGATCATACTTTTCCAACCGCCTACTTGAATTTGTTTGAGTTACTCCAAACTTCGTAACTTCATCCCTTGACCATATATAGGATCAAACCACTCGCATCTAAACATTATGCACTTCAGATTGAGAAGGCCTGGATACTCAACCTCAATGATGTCAGTAATTTTACCATAGTAGTCCACATTAGGTTTTTAAACTACTACCCCATAGTTCACTTACTTTCATACTCTTGTAGTGGATTTTTGCCTAAATACATGTCCTTGTGTACAATACATTGGAGAAGACACATCTGCAATAATGGACCTTCAACTAGCTCTGCAAACCAAGTTGGGAACCGTTGTCCCTGAGAATGACCGGAAATCACCTGCCAGATTAAATATGGTTTAGTTAAATAAGAGACCTTATGTAGAATGATGTGTATTCAAAATACACTTACATAGTACTTCAACCAAGAAGGGAACATTGACTGTTTGAGCTCTTCTAAATATTCATCACTGATTACTTCATGTTCCTCACAAAGTTGGTCAGCAAACATACTACACGTACATATATAATATTAGTAACACAACTATAATATAAAATAATAAAAGACAAGTTTTATACCTTTCATATGGTAACACATCTTCGCAATTGTGTATGATGTAACAATGAATGTGGTTGACTTCTTGCTCTGTTAACCAAACTCCTTTACGCTTTCCACTAAGCCGACCAATTTCTTGAAATATACTCGGGACATAAGTGTGGTAGGTAGGCCTTTCACCACCGTCATCATATCTTCCAGGTTTTCTTACCTTTGTTTGGACAGTAGGAGCAAAGTAGTACGAAGAAAAATTTGTGATTTCCACATTTAGACTTTGTGCGACAATTGAGCCTTCGACTTTACTCAAGTTCTTTACTTTTTTTTTAAGGTGAAACATGTACCTCTCGAATGGATATATCCATCTATACTGAACAGGGCCACCTAAAACAGCTTCCCTAGGCAAATGAATCAGGAGATGCTCCATCACATCGAAAAAGGATGGTGGAAATATTTTCTCAAGGTTACAAAGTATGATAGGAATATTCTGCTGAAGTGTATGCAACCCACTCTCCGTTAATGACCGGGAACACAAATCTCTGAAAAATGCTCCAATGGCTGAGAAAATAAATATGTTACACAACTGCTGGAGAAAATCGATAAGTTAAAAAAATTATATCATACCTGTTACTGGTTCATGGACATTTTTAGGGAGGAGCTCGTCAAATACAAATGGAAAAAGCCGCTCCATAATGATGTGACAGTCATGACTCTTCAATCCACTCAGGCTTCCTGATGTTTCATCGACGTAATTACTCAGATTTGAGACGTATCTATCTGGGAACTTCCCCGATTGTTGAAGCCACTCAAAAATGCAGCTTTCCGGCTTGGAAAAGCCTAAAAATAGGAACTTGACCTGTACCATTTTCCATAGCATACAATTCCTCACGTCAACATAGTTGCTGCAGATCTAATCTTGACTTTAAAATATCCTTTGTTTTGTCTGCCACATTTAACACCGTATTGATGATGTTTTCAAAAAAGTTATTTTCGATATGCATCACATCTAGATTATGCCTCAGTAAGTGATATTTCCAATACGGCAGTTCCCAAAAGATACTCTTCTTATGCCAATTATGTGCAGCACCATAACCATCGATTTGATCATGACCATTACCACCACAATCGCGAGTTTCAAGAACATAGAAGTCCGAAAATTGCTCCAAACTATAGGTACCATCATACGATGGAGGTGGAACATCTTTGATGACCTTGGTCCTTGTAAACAAACGTTTGTTACTGCGGTAAGGATGATTACTTGGTAGAAACCGCCGATGGCAGTCAAACCAACTAGATTTTCTCCCATTCTGTAACCAAAATGCATCAGAGTTATCTTGACAATGCGGGCACGATAACCTTCCATGGGTTGTCTATCCTGATAGCATGCCATATGCTGGAAAATCGCTTATCGTCCACATCAAGATAGCTCGCATAGTGAAATTATTTTTCAACGATACATCATATACATGGACTCGTTCATGCCACAACATCTGTAACTCTGAAATTAACAGCTTCAAAAACACATCAAGAGCTCCGAGGATGATTTGGACTTGGCACAAGTATGGTGAGAAACAAAAAATCTCGTTTCATACATAGAGCGGGAGGAAGATTATATTGAGTGACAATGACTGGCCAAAGTGAATATTTCCGTCCTCCCTTCCCAAATGGATTAAAACCATATGTACTTAACAGCAGGTAGACATTACGTATTTCACTTGCAAAATCAGGGTTCGTATAACGGAAATGTTTCCAAGCTTCATCATCAAATGGATGTGAAATATCTCCGGTAAAATTATGCTCTCCAAGCCACCTCATTCCTTTTGCAGTTCTCTCTGAGTGATATAACCGTTTTAATCCATTCTTTGATTGGTAAGTACCACATTCGTTGATAAGGAATGCGAGACATACCTGTCGAGACTTGGAATCTGTCGTGGCCGCAAAATCTACAAGATTCTAAATTTGCATCTTCTCTCCAAAATATCATGCAGTTATCTCGACACACATCAATGATTTGATATGGTAATCCAAGCCCAGCTACCAATTTCTGGATTGCATAATACGACCGCGGTGCAAGATTGCCTTCCGGTAGATAGTCATAGAAGAAGTCTACAAATGCATCAACACAATCTTCACTTAGATTGAAATCTGTTTTGATTCTCATCATCCTAGTTGCTGCTGATAATGGAGAATGTCCTTCTTTGCACCCATCATATATTGGATGTTTAGCTGCTTCTAGCATCTCAAAAAACCTTCTAGACTCAGGGTTTGGAGATTGAACAACATTTGAAGTTTCAACAACTTTTGGAAACCCATCTCTAACCATCCATTGTATATTATCTCCATGTTTAATACTCGTAGTATCTTCTTCCACAATCCTATCAATATTACCTTCTTCTACACGTCCTACTCTACGACAAATACCGGGCATATTCACAAAATCTTCACCATACGAAAACCATATATAATATCCCAGCGTAAAACCTCTATTATATAAATGCCTCCAAACTAAATCTATTTTAACAACTTTTTCATTTTCGCATTTTACGCAAGGACAAATCGCCATACATTGTTCCCGCGCAAGTTCTTGATTTGTTACAAACCCCATAAACTGTCGTAGACCTTCCTTATACTCTTTTCAAACTTCTCCGGTCTCTTCATCAATCCGCTTATACATCCACTCTTTAACACGATAAATGGGATGTGTTTCCATTAAAATTTATAGTTGTATGGTTTATTTTTCTGATGTGGGATGCAAAAGAAGTGAGTTTTGTATATATATATGTGATTTGGTCGGATATTGGTCGGAATACCCAACGTCTATATTTCAAATTTTCCGATCGAACTCCAACCTATTTCCGACCAATTTCCGACCACCCACTATTTGGTCGGAAACATATTTTTCTGACTCCGACCATTTTTTGACCACCTAATATTTTGTCGGAACCAAATTCTGACATTTTTTCGACGAATTTCCGACCAAAATGGTTGGAAATTCGTCAGAAAACTCTTACTGTTTAGCGGTAACATTTTTCCATCTATTTCTCGACGATTTTCTAACCATTTTTTCTGACCAAATTCTAACCATTCTTTATGGTCGGAAATTTCCGACGAAGTTCCGACCAATCATCCTTTCGTCGGAAACTGGTCAGAATTTGGTCGCAAATTTCCAACCACCGTGGATGGTTGGAAACAGCTTACTTTTCTTATAGTGCGTTAGTACTGACTTTCTGAGTTCTCTGTCTCACAATCTATATAAACAACAAGCTTCTTCTCCGTTTGCCCTCACTCAGATAAACAATTCTCAATTTCAAGCCACTCCTTTCTTTCTCCTCTAAATTTTTAAAATCCACACCCAAGAGAAACCATTATAACAATGAATATCTAGAGATCATGTGTTGTTTCTTCGAGAAATTTTTACGAATAAAGAGTCCCTAGAACGATGGCGTCTTTAGTTCCGAAGCTTTAAGCTGCAGCCTTTTCACCTTCATTGCTCCCCTTTCCTCAGGCGTCTGATTTATCCTTCATTCAACGTGCTATTGAACCAGCGTTCACACAAATTTGATGTAATTGGGTTCGTAGGTATTTTTTGTTCATGATTGTTGGGTTTCAAATATATTTTAAGTTGGTAATCTCAGCTTGATGTTGACTAAATTAGGCTCTTAAGTCTCAGATTTCTTAGCCAGTTAAAGCAAAAGATTATCATCATGGTGAAGATATGCCTATGCACGGGCAATTAGTTGAAAATCAAATCATTCTATTTTTTTGGTATTTTTGTTGTTATTTGACTTTTTTTGGCCGACTTTACTGCTAATCACCATCTCATGACCTGTTTTTGCGTTTAAGATTTACTTCCAATGTGTTTATTGTCTCTTATATCAACTTTAAATTTTCCCTATATAAAACACTCAAGCCATTATTTTTTTGGACTGTGTTGTTATAATTATTGTTAAGCTATGTATATTTTGGATGTTGTCTAGGAGAATCAAGGACATAACCATCATCAAGGTTTTTGTCACCAGGTACCACATGGATATGAATTGATTTGATATTGCCCTTCACTTCAGGCACGTAAAATCATTAGCTAAAAATAAACAAACAAATATGTTACGACCATAATTTTTTAAGAATCACAAAATTTGACCTTTTAAAAGTCTTTTTTCAGGTATTATGTGTTGTGACTTTTGATCAGCTAAGATCCATAAACGATAATCATGATATTACTTCTTGACAATCTGGTCCGTCTAGAGAGGTAAGTTGCATCTATACTACGACGTCATGTTTATATAGGTGTAAAAAAAGTGGATACATATGGTTTGATTTTGCTTTCGAAATGGAATGTTTTCTTACATAAAATTGTTAATGGTGAACAGCAAGAACTCATTGTATGGTTTTTCAGGTTGATGCTCTTTTCCTCAACCACACACATCATTTGGAACAATAAAAAGCTAGCTTCCCCTACTTGAAGGTCTGAAATTTATTAGAAAACTTTCCTATCTTGAGTCTGATGCTATGTTAATTAACTCAAGATTGCTTATTGGTTTGTTTTCAAATAACTCTGTCATTGAGCTCAATTGTCATACATTGGCAATAACCGTGAGAAGAGTAAGAAAAGGAGCTGGTGGACGTAGAAAGAGATTATTGGGTTGTTGGACAGGATGTGTATTTTCATGAAAGATGATGACCAGAACAAGAGGCATCTCCATTGGATTTGGGATTCTGTAGGAGTAAAGAGAAAGGGAGGAAGTTGGATTGTTTCTGTAGGAGTACATATCCAATTAAAGAGAGATGAGTCGGATCTATCACCCACCGGAGTTAAGAAAAGGAAATAAAAAAGTTTCTAAAGATGACTACATTGCATAGCGTCTTCCTCAGTCCAGAGGAAAACTAACAAGGGATTGAAATCCTTTTTCGAAGCAGTTAGCTTCCAGTGATGATTGTCTTAATCAGCTCCTTGATCTTACTGGATCTAAGGTAAAATAACAAAACTTAATCATATCAATTCGCATGTCTAAGATTGTTTTTGGATCACATTCATGGATCACGCATGTATATATTCTGGCACTATATAAATACATACATTATTACGCATGTTTGGTTTGATGCACCTATTCTTTTCCCTAGCTACAATCTTTAATTAATGATTTGAGAATTTTTATCCCTTAGGTGGGTAAAGGCTTATTAAAAGTTCAGGTAGCAAGGAAATTGGCTTTGCAGCAGTAAGACTCTTCTTATACTATGTCTTCTTTTTGTTGCTATAAGTTTTCTGTAAAACCATGTGATCTTTATTTACTAGAATAAAAGAACCATCCTCGACATTGCTATAGCCACAATCTGCAATTCTGTTATCATACTTGCCTCCACAGTGATAGTAAACTCTCTTCTTTAATTGGTAAGCTTGCTTTTACTGAACAAAAACCCCGACAGGCTGAGGACTACATATGTTTTAAACGACCTAACTTCCAACTTTAAACATGTAGGCTTCAGGAGAAGGAAAAGAACTGAACCACGAAAGATACCCAAATTCTAAACTTCACCAACAAACCATAAAGCATCTTGGTTCGGTTTAAATGACAAACTTTAAAGCTATTCTGCTCCAATTTTAAAGTCGTCAACATAGCACACTTTTGGATCTGGTTCAGCCTCGGCCATCATTTATCGCAACAGTAAGAACTAGCAAAGCAACAGGTATGAACCTGTACATATATAACCTTTTCTTTCTTTCCAGTTCGTCAAATGTAAATTGTTTTCTTTTTCCTTCTGCAGATTGAAATAATGCTATCTTACAAGTCAGCTAATTGTAGTTAATTGTTAGAAGAAACTCTGGAAAAGAAAGGGAAATCTTAAAAAGAGACAGACCAGATGCTAGCTGAGCTATTTAGTATCTCATGGTTCTGTAATTTGACAAACAGTCAATGTGGTCAGACCTGTAAGATGAGGATTCTATTACTAATCTCAGTGCCGGTAAATACTTTCACACTTTCTTTACAACTGCCCATGACAAAACATGTTTAAGCAAGGTAAGTTTCTTCTCTCAAACCTAAACCTTTCCATCTTTCTGACGATATACTCATTAAGGTTACACATTTTTGCTCCCGTTTTCTTGCCTAAAATGGTAATTCACCCACCAGAGACGTATACCCCGCGATTCCTCTACCACTCACCAGGTAATCTTCAATGCCAAGGTTGAGTCTTTCAATTTATAGTCAACTTTGTTTAGGATAGTGATCAGATTGTTATTCGTTTTGACCAAGCTGCAGCACAGGATATCATTTACCAAACGGTGGGGAAAGTAACTAACAAAATAGTTCCCCTTATAGATACCACAAATCATATAGTTAAGACTTAAAAAAGAGTGATTTGTATTGTTATATCTCAGTATACTTACTCTCTATGTTCAGTTTGTTGTTTTATGGTTATGCTACTATTCACTAATCAATTACACTCGTTAGAAACTATCAATCATGTTTGTTAGGTCCTCATGAAGGCAACCCAAAAAAAATCAGAAGGTTTATCCTACAGATTATGGTATGGATGTATGTTTATATGTGATTTTCAATTGATAGATATTGTTTGTGTTATTTCAAGAAGTCATCATCTGATGAACGTAAGCCAAAGAGACTCAGAAAGGCTTAAGATGAAAAGAAGAGCTCTTCTACCTCAAACTAGCTTAAGCGACCTCTAACTGCCTTCTTTATCTTCATGTAATGTTCATTGTTTTGAGAATTCTTAGGCTTCTTTCTAATGCTTATGCAAAAGGTAGCTCTTATCTCCGTATTAGAATTATGTTTTAACACTCACACGTCATTTCTTTCTAACTACAGGGAAGTATCTGTGTTGAATCGCTGGAAAAAAACCATGGGTTATTAACAAATCCTCACAAAAGAAAAACAGAAATCTCAGGTCAGCAAACTCAGTTTCTTTTTTTTTTTTTTTTTTTTTTTTTTTTGAAAATTAGCATACTCAGTTTCTTATAGATTAATTAGTTATTTTTCGAATCAGTCCTTTAAAATATATTTATTCTCACCCCAGACTTCAATTCGGTATGGATTACGCCAAGAAAACTCCTGGTATCAATAAACATTTGATCACATATTCTATGCATGGTTATCATGTATAATAGGGGAAAAATGCTTTCTTATTTTATTTGTATTGTTTTTCCATAATGACCTACCACGCTAGGATTAAATGTTTATGCTTCTGTTAATAGTCTCTCTCCTTGGGGTCTTTTGTGTTTCATAGCAGTTAAAAGGATCAGTCTTTATATCATGGAAAATGGATTGGAAAACAGTAAGAAAATATAAATCAAAGAGTTTTGATGCCTTTGTTTTGTCTTTTCTGGAAACTGAAGTAAATCTTATTATTGCAGCTTATTGTGCGTCTGACATTATATGTCTTCCTATCAAGGTAAAATTTTGCTCTATTTTCTTATCATAATGTCTATTCAATTTATCCTTTGAATTCTCAAAAAATTTCCAAATGTGTTGTTATCTATAACACCTCTGAAAATTTAGATTAGTGTTTAAATGTCAACGTGAATGGAAAATCATTAGGACAGTTTTTCATATTCACTTAAACTTTTCCAAAAATATTGGTTTGAGTGGGATAAAACTTTTTACCTTCTTATCTTTCTTCTTGCCTTTTTGGTGACTACTTTCTTCATCCATGCCTTCAATCTGCAATAGATGGAAAATAAGTTTCTTTCAAGAGTTTTACAAAACCTCATTTGCCTCTGCAAGAATAACTGACAGCATACATGCAGTCATAGGGCCGATCTGGGACGCATGTGGCTCTCACAAGCAAAGGTTTGACTCTACTAAAATAGTTTGTGGTCAGCTCCAAAATTTCCACTACTATACACTTTGGTACTCCCCTAAAAACACTTTGGAGCCTCAGTGACAGCCTCCTCACGTTTCGACTGCTCCCCTTTCTCAGGAGTCTAATTACTCCTTAATTCAATGACGAATTTGAACATGTTCACCAATTTAGTTAGTAAATGTGATACATATTAAGTAAATAGGTTATTTGCAGGTCTTTTTGGATGTTTCTCTCTACATTTGAATTCATAGTTTTTTGTTCATCTTGTGGTTAATTTCTCTGCCTCCTGAGATCATTAGAATATCTGTCTTTTATTAATGTTACTCCTTACATTCTCTTCATAAAATCGAGGTTTTTGATTTTGCATGTTTTGAAAAGGTGTATATATTCTGATTGTTTGTTCATTTGTTTGTCGTTTATGAGTTTTCTATTGTAGAGAAAACAAGGCCATCAATTAAAGAAATAAGAATATGGGAAGAAAAAAGAAGAATCGGGTTCAATCCCATTGGGTTTCAAGGTTTTGGAATGGGATTTATGGTATATGACAAGCAAAAGAAAAAGGAAAGAACAAAAGTATCAATGGACAACCATGTTAATTGCATAGGGTCTTGATCAGATCAGATGGAAACTGTCAAGGGTTTGGATTCCATTTTGAAGCAGTCATCCTGTAAGGTCAAGATTTCATTCCTTGGTCTTACTAGATCAAAGACTAAAACAACAAGACTCATATTGACAGGCTTCTGGATCACATTGTCTCGGAAACTTAATGAAGAAACATATCATATGCTTGCAATTCATCAATAGTGGGGAGAGTTTTCATCAACAGAATATGGCTTTTCCACTGGTTTCTTCCCTCTGATGGAAGGCATGAATTTGCATTGTAAATGTATCAGCTTAATTATAATGACCAACACTTTTAATAATGGGTAAACTTTTACTCAGGACTGTTGGTTAATCATTTATATTTTACTATGGTATAATTTTCTGGTTATATGGTGACATTGAGCAGAAAGATAGAAAAGAAATTCCAGAATCAATTGCCATCCAGTATGTTGAAGAAGAGATATCACATCAAAGATGTTCTCATAAATCAATTAGCAAGTTCTCAAGTCAATAAACTTTGTCATTCCTGGATCATTGGAAAAGCCAAATCATGTAATCTTCAGAATAAGTAGTTCCAATGGGAGGAGAAAAAGTGAATCTAGAGCTGAACAAGAGAGGAGAAAAGGAATTCCATGGACACACGAAGAGCAACGGTTCTTCTTCTTTTTCGGAAAAATGTTATCTTCGTTTATTTTCTTCGATTGTTTATTATGAGTTAGAAAAACAAATTGGAAAAAGAAATGAGCATTTATTTGTGATCTCAAAAATTTTACTCTCAAATAGCAACTAGCAAATCATGCTTATTCGTCTATGCTCGATTCACCAACACCGAATCAAGAGATGGTATAACATTCATGACAAAATATATTGTAGGTCTATCTTAATGGTCTAACTCAAAAAGATTTTTATATAAAAATTAAGAGAATAACACAAGAATCCAGTGGGGTTGTTTCATCGTAGATATTTGTTTGTTGCTTTATTTGCTTAGCGAAAATAAGCATTTGTTTTGAGATATGACTATTTACTATGATAAGAATTTAGATGTTAACTATGTAATGAAGTTGAAAACAAACACAAATGATGATAAAACACTTCAAAAAAAAAATATTTAAATCTTTGAAAGATAAAATATTTACGAAAAAACTAATAACACGTCCACCCGCGCGTAGAGCGGGTTCTACCCTAGTCTAACGTAAATATGTAAAGAAGGAAGACCGAAATGGAGATGAGTGACGTGTGATAAGGAAAAATGACATCATTTTCTTTTCCCCACATCAAAGTAACTCATGGTTATTTTCTAAGTTGATATTTGTTTCATGGTAAAATCCTCTCGGAACTAAAATTGTTCTATAATAAATAAATAAAAAACTATGTACATATGTCTCTTCCAACTCTAAAAAGACAACAAACAAATCAATTGAATTTATAAAGGCATGGTATAACTTGGGAAGTACAGAAATTATACGACTTCTTCCAGTCACTATAACTGTTGCATTAAGAACCAATGATGTGTACTTCTCCCCGGTTAATCTCATTACATCCACATCTTGAAACACTGTAATGTCGTTTACTATCACATCAAAAACCCTTCTCCTACAGCTTCAATAGAAGCACTAATTTATGAAGTGCGGCCATATAGAATATTTCTTGTTTACAGTCACTTCCATGTTGAATGTAATATTGGTTCCAACTACGCCTGGTTGATAAATTTTGGATGGATACATATTTGGAAAGTTTGAAGCATTTTGATAGGACTCTCGGTTGATATTGCAGCAGCATCACCTAGAGATAGAGATGGCGTCCATAATTTGTTCCCACCCCAACTGTTTCCATTAAAGTCTTCATCGAATTTTGCCTTCCAAAAACCAAAATTCAATCGCTTCATGATTTTGAACATTAGCCCCTTCTCCCCACCACATGCTTCATTTGCATTATGTTGTATCTCCACATAGAGGATAGCTGGATCATATTAATTAAATATTTTAGTTTGTGTTAATATAAGATAAAATTATGGACAAATATATGTTATATATAAGAACATTATAGGTTTTAATGTAACAATTTAATGAAACATATAGTTGAAACAATAAAAATATAGTTGAAACATATTATAATACAATACATAAATCTGATTAAAAGTTGTTAAGTCCATCTCTATTTATCATAAATCTTATAAAAAGTTGATAAGCTGGGTTCGAGATTGAAATTGATAAGTTAAACAAACCTACTTACAAAAGCATAAGCAACTAGTATCTTATGGCTTTGATTGGTAACAATGTATAATTGCTTAATAGCATAACTGCAGAATAAAAAATTACAGAATGAAAATTTTGTGCGATTGGATAAATTTTGTAGAATGACTGAATGTAATATTAATATACACATATATTTATTAAATTAATAATTTATTACTAAAAGTTGTAACATATACTAAAAATATTTGAAATATCAAAGAGGTAACATACTTTTATTGTAAATAATTGTAATTTTAATTTATTTTCAATATTTTATTTCAAACATATGAAATACTTACATATATATATATATATTGAAATAAACTAAAGATATAGCTTTTTGCTTAAAATATATGTAAGTAAAAATCTATTATCCAAATAAACATGCTTTAGTAGTTTATTTACATAATGAACTTTTACTTGTATTTTTTAGGCAAAAAGCAAATCTTGTATACGCAAGTAAAAATTTTGCGTTTTTGCTTAATTGTGTATCATTATGCAATTTTTTATGATTGGTAAAATATTTGTATAATAACATTAGAAAAAAGCAATTCCGCCATTATGCAAGTTAACAATAAAAGCCATATATGTACATGAATCGCTTGGTATACGTGTTTCGTCATTTGCATTAGCACTGTCTTACAAATTGAAATAAATGTTTAGAACTAGCTGTAACAGTATAACTAAAAATAAACTAATTATGTTTGGATACTAGCTCACACTATAATTTTGAATGTGATACGACAATAATTAATTTGTACAAAATCATTATTCTCCTGATCAAATCATTATTCTCCTCGGTATTTTCTGAGACAGTTTTGCATTGTGCACGTAGAAGTGGCATACGCTCTGTTTGGAAATGAGTCGCAGCACAGACCTAAAAATTAGTTTATTTCGCATTCACATTTCCTTCATCTGTCGCTGAGAAATCAGCAACCATCGCTCGTTCATCAACCTCATAATTCTGGAGTCAGTGGCTTCTTTGAAAACATGTCGCCAGGAGAATCTCAAAAGAACAAGACCATAATCGTCCTTTTGTGTAGAAGAGAAGTTAACAACATTATTTTTGATTGTTTTGGCAATCTAAAGTTTAATTCAAAAGAATTAACTCAAGTTGAAACAAAATTCATTTGCTGAGGAAACATTACATAACATATGGATTCATCAATAGTTAAAAAGACAAGGGAAAAAAAAAAACTTAACCAGTTTGCTACTTCACTCTCAACATCTCTATCAGCCTTTTCTACTTCACCAGACAAAACAAAAAAGTGGTCATCTTCCTCAAGACAAAAACCTACTCTTTATGTTCCAAAAATATGTCTGTCGACTGGTTGAGTATCCAAACTTTTGACAACATCCATCCATGGTTTCTCTATCACCAGGACTGAGTTTTTAGAAAGGTGACCCACAAATAAAACTGGGTGCTTTGAAGGTAAGATTTCAAAGTTCTTTCTTTCATTACTCTTACCCTCCAACTGATACTCTTCTAATCGACGTTTTCGGTTTTTACCTTTTCCCTTTTTCAAGTTGACAAGTGTATCTTCTACGAAGGTTTTGGACAGATTGCCGTTTGGTAAATATTTCTCTTCGTCTTCTTCTACAGGCTTACCAAAGTCGATCAAACACTTCGCCCTGCTATGCAAACAATACATAAAAGGTGTTACGATTATATATAAATGCAGATGCAGATTGACTTAGGATTAATAGTGAGAGCAGTACCTGGAACTGTAAACTATCACAGACGATGAATTTGGCGACGGAGAAAATGAGAGTCCAATGACCTCACCAGGAAACTCTTGGTACCTCTTTGGTAGAACATTAGTGTGTAGCAACGACCATTTGCCTAACTGTCTAGCCTCCACATCAAAAGCAAAGACCTGGTTCGAGGAGGTTGAGATCACAAGCACATTGTTATTCCAGGGATGAAAACCAGCAGCTCCAACAGATGCACCATCGAGCCTCGATATGAACCAATGCTGCCTGTCAATTAAAAGCCAATATTCAAAATTAAAACTTCAATACAAAAGAAAACGCAGCCTGTTCTACACATGGAAGCCATAGTCATAATTATATATGGCCACAGTACCATCTACTTGAGAATAATAAATAAAACAAAGTTCCAACCTTTGTGTTTCGAGGTTGAATACATAGATGTCTCCAAAACAATTGATAGCAGCTAGCCACTGACCATCTGAGCTAGTATACAATTTTGTTATTGGAGGCTCCCTTGGTGGAGCTTCACCTTCATGCTCTTCCCGGGACGGTGTAAATGCATATATTAGTTCCAAACTACTAATGTCAATAGTCTGCCAACAAAATATGATACAGAAGTTAGCGTAAATTCAAACAATACACATAATTCGAACGTGAGAAATCCTGATTCATCCAACAACTCTAGAACTTACATATATCCTTCTATCATGTCCTGCTGTTATCAAACGAGAGCAGTCTGAACTGAAAATCATGGAATGCGCAAATGGAAGTTCGGGAAGTCGCCTTCTACTAACACTCCATGGACTCTTTGCCAATTCATTTTTCTTCAACTCAAACAGACTGGGGCCAATTTGGTCAGAATAAGCAAAAAGTGATCCCGATTTAGAAATTGCACTGCATATGATCTTCTTGGCATCTTTACTCTTAACACGAACCAATGACTTTGTTGAAGCACGTCCACTACTATCACTGCTTACGTTAAGTCGAAGAATATCTAAAGTACTAATACCCTGAACCAGGAGAAGAGAAGTCTTATTGAACACTGAATTATGTACCATTTGCATGGGTATTCTCTGAGGCGCAGGACATATATCATGTGGAGAGAACTTAGTAAATTCCTGAATTGAATATGCAAAAAGCTTTGCATCATCACCAGCAGAAATAAGCATCGGCACACCCAGATGAGCCCAGTTATGGTAAGTAAAGTCAACAGGCTTCTCTCTTTTGCGATGCTTTCGACTTGTTTTATCTGGCAATATATCATCCGGAAAAGGATCTACAGAAAAAAGGGAATTAATATTAAACATAATAACTAAAAGACCAAAAAGCTTCTAGATATATGTGTATGTTTTGTTAAGTATGCATCTGAATAATATTTGACTGCAAAGCATATTTATTAGGACAATTCAAAGTTTGAATAAGTATAATTCAACATGACTCTGACCTTCTCGACTAATTGGTACGGCAACTGTAAGAGCTCTGATGTCATGTGTATGAGCCTTTACGTAACCAATATAATCCCATTTCTGAGAAGAACAAGGCTTCAAATCTTGAGAACCGTTGGTACTACCAGAGAGCTTATAAAGAATAACCTACAAATAGAGTATGACCAAAGAATTAGATTGTTAAACATAAATAAACATTCAGAAAAGGACTTTACTGATACATATACTTAACTCTTCACAATTGGTCAAAGTATTTATTTGTAGTTTTAATTATAGACTCACTTCTTGTCAAAAGGAAATATTTGAATTACATTAGAGACAAGTCTTCAAAACTACCATCATAATCTAAAATCATCGGTTAGATCTACTGTATAACCAGTTACTGCATTCTAATAATTTCATTCACCTGTCCATCTGCACCAGCAGAAAAAACTCGATTATGACTTGGGGCTGCTGCAAGATTATTGACATCACCTTTGTGATTAGAGTGTGATACCAAAAGAGTCCCATGCTGACTATCCCAGAATTGGACAGTTCCTGTACTATCTCCACTCACAAGAGTGGAACACCTAAAGTAACCATGTACACCCTCAGTAAGAGAGAAAAAGAACCAGACGCGATGTCAAAGCTGAAAAGTTTAACATTATCATATGTACCTCAAAGAAAGAAGTGACCAAACACAGATCTCAGAACTACTTCCCAATCCTCCAAGACCAACTGTAATTCTGTATACTTCATGACACAAGTTAGCGTCCCAGCATCTTATTAGCCTACAAATCATTGTTCGTACGAAAGATTATTAACATTAGAATGACATTTCTCCAAGTAAAACACATGAATCTTTAATGAAATCTAACAAACCCACCCATCGCTACTACCCGAAAAGATCCTCTTTGCATCTGGACTCCACGTTACACTTAAAGCACGCCCTACAAAGATAAATTTCTCCATAAGCAAACAAAAAGAGGAGAAATTCAATTATTATAATAACTAATAAGTGGTGAAGATGTCTTACCACTGACCCTAGGCAACGATCTATAGTAAGTTAACTTGTTTAAATCAGAGATACGATACAATCTCACACAACCATCATCACAAGCAGCAGCAATAAGCCTATCTGTATCGTCTGATTTCTCATGAAACTCATCCGAATCAGAATCAGAATCATCATCATCATCATCTTCACTCTCATTCTCACTCTCTACCTCACCACCATTCTCAATTACCTTAGAATTAATAATACTAGTTGGAGATACAGACATTTGCCAGATTGAGACTCCAATTGACTCGAGCACAATCTGCATAACAGAGAAATTAGCCATTGATGAAAAGGAAACAAAGATAATTTACAAAGAGATGTGGTCGTTAAGACGTTAACCTTCTGTTTCAAATCGAAAAGATCCCATTCAGAAATTGAGCCATCGATGCTTGAAGAAAACAACCGACCCGAAGATAGCCCTATAGAACCACCAGCACAGCACCACGCAAGAGACGAGATTCTCGAATTTGGATCGCCATGGATGGTCTAAAACGGTTAAATTAATAAACCAAAAACAACACACAAATCAACTCGACATACTTTACGAATCCAATCGATTAGCTAAGAAGCTAAATCGGAAGAGAAGAACTAAGGTTTTTTCTCCGTAGAGTACGTACGAGCTGACAGTGCCATCCAACGGCGCCAGGAGAGACGAGCCAGATTTCAAGAGAACCGTCCTCGCGAGCGGCGGCGACTTGAGAGTCGTCAGCGCTGTTAGCTAGGGCTACCACCGGAGATGGTTTCCAGTCAACGGAGCTGCAACGGTACTCAAGCATGATGAAGGAAGGAGACGGAGATGAGATGAGAGGAGGAGGCGAAGAAGCATTTAGGTTTTTTGAGGGTTTTACCTAAAGACCTTATGTGGGGCCGGCAATTTCAATGGGTTTGGGTTGCCTGTATCTGACCTGACCTGACCCGACCCAAGTTTTAGGTTTTTGTTATTTTTTATTTAATTTTATTTTTGGTTTAGAAATTCGGTATATCCTTAATTTTAAAAGAAAAAATATTTTACAAACGATTATTTTAATAAAAACATTAGATCTAGGCCATTGGTATAGCTTATAGTAAAGCATAAGCAGTATCTAGTTAAAACTATATGCTGTAATTAATATATTAAGTGATTGGTATAGTTCTCAGTAATTACATAAAATATTTAATATATTTATTTATATGTATGATAATACATTCTACATATATATATTTATACCATAAGTTTTTATTTTAATTTTTAATATATAAACTATATTTATTAAATTATAATTTTATTAGCATATTATTTTTAAAAATTTAAAGATATAAAAAGGTGAAAATAAAGATTTATTCTTAAATATTTTTAATAAATATAATTAATAATATATTTTTATTTTTACATTTTAAAAGATTTAATTATAATAATATACTAATAAAATTATAATTTAAGAAAAACATTGTTATAAAATTTGTTTTTGATAAACCATGATTTTTGAATAAGAATAATTTTGATATAATAGTTTAATAAATATATTTTATTTAAAATTATAATATATCAAATTGTATATATACATATATATTATTTTAATTTTATTAATTATAATTTTATTAATTATAATTTTTTGGTATATTATTTTAACTAATGATAAATACTAATTACATATAAAATTTTAATTTTAATATATATATATATCTTATCCAACTAAATAAATTAATTATATAAAAAATTTTAAAATTTTTTAAAACTCTATGCTTAGGGAAAGCTCCAACTTGGAGCATAGAGGCAGGAGCATTTAGATCTTCTAAGTGTCTGCTTTGTTAACATAAGTTGATTGGGTAAAAAAAAAAAGTCTTATGCTCTTTTAAAAGTCCTACCAATCAAGCCCCTAGGCTTGGGCATTATGGGACCGGTACCTTGACTCTTCTCGACTTTCTAGTATTTGATCCAAATTACTCGAACATGTTTAAGTAAAGGTATTAGAATTAGTTGATAAAAAAGGTATTAGAATTTATCTACTTGGATTAAGATTTTTGTTTTATAATGGGTAAGGGTTGGATTGAGTAATTATCTAGGGTATCCGAAATATCCATTTGGATAATTATAAACTTAAAAAAAATAAAAAATTATACATTCTTAAATTTATTCAAAACTAGGTTAGGACCTGTCCGATGGACGGGTTTCTAAATTTTAAAATAAATTATATTTAAGCAAAATCATTAAACTAAAATTTTGTTGCTAATAATATATTTTGAAATTGTTTTAGGTAAAGAACTAAGCATAGTTCGTTAGAGAAAATAGTTATATATGATGTAAATATATTTTACAACCAAATATATTTTACCTCTTAAACCTTCATTTGCTTTATTTGTGCTCGATTTGTCTTCTTCAACCAAACATCCTATAACTTATTCTTTCCGTCACCATCTCTCGATTTGTTTTCTATCTCGGGTATTATTTCTGCATAAGATGTTTGTTTTTTGTTGTTTCCTTTCATTTCCGCTTTCGTATTCCCATCCACATTTATTTTTAATTTCTAGCAGAAACCCCACCGCCTTCCTACCGTCTCTGGATGCATATTTCTCCTCTTGTTCATATCTTATCTCAGTTTCCAGCCGAATATCTTTTTTCTCTTGCACTTTCACTCGCTAAAATTATTTGCATTCCTTGTCTCCTAGCGTTTTTGACAACATTCTCTAGGTTCTATCTTCACCTTTACGTCACCCAGATCTCTTTTTTTTTGTATTCCTATTACATACTATATTTCTGAAAAAATTGTTTTTTGCTGCTTCATTTCTTTTCCGTCTTCGGATTTCCATACACCATACTCCTCAACTTTCAACAGATGCCCCACTTCACTCTTCCCTCCCTCGGATCTAAATTTGTGTATAAGAGTTGGCTCCGACATAGTTAACTCTCTTTAAGCGGATATCTACCCCTTGTTTTGACTTTTTCACTTTGGGAGAAAACAAATCTGAATTCCCTTTGAAAAATATCATTTATTCACTATATCTCCTCTATGGAAAAAATATTTTTTTCAATTTATATGTCCAATAGATGCGCTATTTTTTTAGTCGTAAACTTCCTAACCAGTTTGTTATATTGTACCAATTATCTGTAACCAAGTTGATAATCATCATTTTGAATTTGTTTTTCTTTTTTTCCACAATATATCATATCAAATTCTTGCTTGTCGATCCCTATTTATTTGAGTTTTTTTTTTGCACTTATAATTTATTTGATTTTTGGTTTTTTTGCATGCATAACACATAGTTGTCACCAATTATCTAATCTTATATTTTTTTGTAAGAATTATGATTCTATAATTTATTGAATTTTATGAAATTAGTTAATAATAAATAAATAATCATTGAAAGTATTTAACACTCCCTTTGTTCCTCAAAAATGATAGGAATTTTTGTATGTTTCACAAATATTGATTTTGTATATTTTTAATTAATTAATTTTATTAACTTAAACTTCAAGAAGTAATCATTAAAATATTTAAATATTCAAAATTTTTATTGGTCTATAATTAAATAATAATATTTTGGTGAGAGAAAATACTAATATTTAAAAGTAGTAATCATTGTTTCTTAATTTGTATACAATGTTCTAAAAATTAATATTTTAGGAACATATAGAGTATATTTTAATGTTCATTCAAGCCATTAAATTGGATATATTTATTGGTTTATCCAATTAATTCACTCAATGATTTATTTAATATTTAACCAATTATTATAATGAATTAGGTTGGACTATACTCAATCAATTTTTTGTTGTTGTTGAAACAATTAGAAACATGTGAAATTTCCTATTGGATCCTAAATAATATAAAAATCTAAATTTAAAATAAATGTTTTAATTTTGTTAAAATATAACGATTGAACATATATTATGAAAATAGAATTTAATAATATTCTTTTTTTTTGTGTGTTTCTTTGTTTATTAAGGAAATAATTTAGGTAAATAGTTAATTAAATTATATTTACTGATCTTAAAATATATATTATCTAAAATATATGTTCGTTGATTATTTATTTTTCTTTTTTTTACTTTTTCTTTTTGATTAAGTAAATAAATTTTTAACACATGTCATCATTTAATCGATCAACCGACACGTGTCATGATCTCGTGAATAAATTTTTTGACTTGTGTCGGTTTCTCGTGAGTGCAACCTAAGTTTATATAATAAGATTATTCGATACTAGAATCGGACCTACACGTATGTGCAAGGTTATATTTGAGAAAATAACTTATTTGATATTTAAATTTAAGATATAACTTAGTTGTAAATGTTAGGTGATGTTACATATATATTTTTTAAACTAATCAAAATATTTCTTACAGTCTGATTAGGAGTATTTAAATCGGATTTGGATTCAGTTTTAGGTTTTGGTTATTTTACTATATAGCATAGCTATATCTATTTTGGAATGGAAAACCATCTTGGCCAGAATCTATAAAAACTCTTATCCCCATAACCGTTTCGTTTTAAATAATTATCTGCTTAACAATTTTAACAAAATAAAAACTTAATCATTCGGCAATGTTTGTAATATGTTTGTAATAAGAAATTGGGTAAGGATTTTAGATATGATACATGTATTCCCGTTTAAATATTTAATTTTTATAAAACTAATAAATTTATCTCAAAAAATTATAATTCTAAAAAATTCTCTAAATATTTTCAAAAGTTACCCAAAATTTCTAAAATATTCATCTCTATGTGGATCCTTAGCCAAAGCCACCCGCTTCCGACTCAACACATCCGCAACCAAATTAGCCTTATCAGGATGGTAAGCTATCTCCATATCATAATCGGCCACTAGCTCCATCCAGCGCCTCTGCCTCAAATGCAACTCAGGCTGAGTGAAATGTACTTCAAGCTCTTATGATCTGTGAATACCTGCACCTTTCCGCCATAAAGATAAGATCTCCAAATCTTTAGAGTGAAACCCATTGCAGCCATCTCAAGATCATGGGTAGGGTAGTTGCTCTCATGCTTCCGTAGCTGCCGCGAAGCATAGGCAATAACCTTCCCCCGCTGCATCAATACACAACCAAGACCAACTCCCGATGCATCGGTATACATCACGTAAGGCTCGTCCAGATCAAGCAACGCCAATACTTGAGTACTAGTTAACAAGGCCTTCAGTTTTGCAAAACTCTCCTCACACTCCGAAGACCAGACGAAAGGAACATCATTTCCTGTCAGCTTCGTCAAGACTTAGCCAAACTCGTGAAACCCTTAACGAACCACCGATAATAACCTGCCAACCCGAGAAAACTTCTAATCTCCGTGGCATTCCTCGGCCTCGGCCAAGCACTAATGGCCCAAACCTTCTCTAGATCCACCGAAACGCCCTCCGTAGAGATAACGTGACCCAGAAAACCAATCTCCCGCTGCCAGAAGTTACATTTGCTCAACTTACCAAACAACTTCTGTTCCTGCAGCTTGGCAAGAACCATACACAGATGCACCTCATGCTCCTCTAGGCTCTTCGAATACACCAAGATATCATCGATAAAGATGATCACAAACTCGTCCAGATACTCCTGGAAAACGTTGTTCATCAATCTCATAGTGGCATCACCACAAACTTGTAGTGGCCATAACGAGATCTTAAAGCTGTCTTCCGGATATCTACCTCATCGATAAGAATCTGATGATATCCCGGCGCCAAATCAATCTTGGAGAGCCAAGTAGCCCCTCTCAACTGATCCAATAATTTATCAATCCGAGGAAGAGGATACTTGTTCTTCACTATGACTCGGTTAAGTCCTTAGTAGTCAATGCACAACCGAAAACTCCCATTCTTTTTCTTCACAAACAACATCGGTGCTCCCCACGGTGAAGTACTCGAGCGAATAAACCCCTTACTCAGCAACTCCTTCAGCTGCTTCCTTAGCTCTGCCATCTCTGCTGGAGCATTCCTATAAGGACCCTTGAATATCGGTGTCATCCCCGGTTCAAACACAATCGTGAAAGGATCCGACCTAGACGGTGGTAACCCCTGGAACGACTGGAACACATCCTGGAACTCCCGAACCACTCGAATATCCTGCACTTTAGCTTTTCCAACGGCCTCCGACAAGGAAATAGTAGCCAAATACGCCTCACAACCCCTCTCGATCATATGCTCGGCTTGCATAACCAAGATCATGAGAC
The DNA here is from genome assembly GCA_028015245.1 of Cardamine occulta. Classification (NCBI taxonomy): domain Eukaryota; kingdom Viridiplantae; phylum Streptophyta; class Magnoliopsida; order Brassicales; family Brassicaceae; genus Cardamine; species Cardamine occulta. Next base: position 6,406,413 of record CM051390.1, read on the forward strand.
TCTCGGAAGTCGGTCTCACCCCCTGATACACCAATCTCCCCTTGCTTATGTCAAACTCGACACTCTTCGATGACAATCCAGATACGCTATGAACTTCCCGAACCAATCTATGTCCAAAATGACATCGTACAGCTCCACGGAGCAGATAATCAAATCGGCAGGCATAGACTTTCCCGCTACCTGAACATCCATGTCTCTAACCCGACCGTGTATCATCAGGAGCTTCCCTCTGGCAACCTCCATGAAACCCAAACTCACACCGGGCTCGCTTCGAACATTAGCCTTCTCGGCCAATTCCAGAGTAAATAAGCAATGCGATGTTCCCTTGTAAAACAACATATGACACTCAACACCCCCAACACACAAGGTCCCTGCACATATACATGTGCCGAGAGCCTTAACACCCAACAAACAACAAAAATTCCCCAACACAAAATTAAACTTAGATGAATCTAAGAAAATACATGTAATCGGCCAAGAACTCTTCTCTCCGGACTCGACGATGGAATACACTCGAGATGCTGCTGCCACAGGCCTAATTGGCTGCACCACTGTGGCCTCACTCTGTCACAGCTTAGAACATTGAGGTCTAATATAGCCCACCTCCTTGCAGTGAAAGCACACCTGAGAATCCACTCGTACCCCGCCCTTCTTAGGACAGCTCACCACTCGGTGATCCATGCTCCCACACCCAAATCAATCGTGACCACCCCGACTACCTCTCGAAGCATCATCCCGCTTCTGCTTCTATTCTTGCATCGGTTTACCACCTCTGCTTGGACCGGACTGCTGCTACACTGAACTCGCCTGAAAACTTGGTGTAACCGCTACCACCTCATCTTTCAGACCCTCCTCAAGGAATGCTGCAGTCTCAACCAACTCATTAACCGTGCAAAAAGCCCTAACCATGCAATGGTTCTGTAAGTTAACCCTAAGATCCATCAGGAATCTCTACACATGGGCCGACTTACTCTTAACCGCCCGTCTAACATAAGACCCAAGCCGGTTGAACTCCACCTAATACTCGCGTACCGACCGATCTCCCTGAGTCAATCTCGCAAGCCTCAACTCTAACCGGTTGAACGCCTCCTAAGGAAAAAACTTGGAGTTAAACTCCTTCACAAAATCCGCCTATGCCATATCGGTCTGAACTCTCCGGGCTGCCACACCCTTCCACCAGAGATACACATTACCCTCCAGATAATGGACTGCAATGTCCACTTGGTATCCCGCGGGACACCTACTCGAGAGGAAATTCCTCTCTATCCTCCTCAACCACGCATCCGCGTCCTCAGGATTAGCACCTCCATGGAAAAACCTCGTGCCTATCCTCTGCATCTGCTTCATCATCCTGAGGTAGGATGAGAGCTCCTCAGCAACCGCAGCTGCAACCTGAGGCTGAACCTCAACAACCACCGGAACCACAGGAGCCGGAGCCGGTACCGTCTCTAGAAACCGCTCAAATAACCTTGTCAAAAGATCCACAATACGGTCATTTCTGGCCTGAGCATCACCCGCTCCTAAACTCGCAGTACCTGCTGCTAAACCCGTATCACCTGCTGCTAAACTCGTAGCACCCGCTGGAACACCAGCCACACTGGTACTCATGCCAACAACACCCTCAGACCCTACCTGACTCGCATGTGACTCCTCGACCCGCTCATCCGGCACACGGCCACGGTCTCTACCCTGCCACGACATCTACCACGCCCTCTAACCATCTGCACAAGCAGAAGCAAGGACTAAAAAACACTAAAACACAATCATCACAATAAAGATAACACACCGTGGATTCCCACAAAGCTCGAAGAGGATGATTTTATGACCCCATGCAACACACAAACTATCCTAGAACCACATAGGCTCTTAGAACCGTATGGGCTCCTAGAACCGTATGGGCTATGATACCAAAAATGTGACGACGACACTTTTTTTTTTACACAAGCAGTTACTCAATACTAAACGCCCATACATTTAATATTCTTCGAGCAATTAAAAGAAAACAATGATAGCATTCAATTTATACACCCGACCACGAAGGTCAACAGTTCTATCGGTTCTAGCAATCCTACGAGAGCTACAAAAACCGCAAAACTAGCGGGTTCTAATCATCTCCTCCTCACCATCTCGACTCTACTATCACACCTTATCTTTACCTGCATCGACAAAGGTGATGCATCAGCATTTGGTAAACTAAACACTGAGTGGGATTGATCCTCCCAACAACAGGTTATATGAAAGCACCACACAATCAAATAACCACAACAACATGAAATAATAACACCATATATTACTTTAACGAATCAGCTAACCATGCAAAAATCATAAAAAGCTAATCAAATACAGCCATGACTAACCACCTAGCCATTCCAAACCTCAAGAAATGCTAAAAAATACAAATCTGCTTCACAAAACTCAAGTATGCTCAAGTCTGCTTCAAAAAACACACAAGTCTGCTTCACAAAGCTTAAGTCTGCTTCATAAACATACAAGTCTGCTTCACGAAACTCAAGTCTGCTTAAGTCTGCTTCAGAAACACACAAGTCTGCTTCACAAAACTCAAGTCTGCTCAAGTCTGCTTCACAAAACTCAAGTCTGCTCTAGTCACCTTCACAAACACACAAGTCTGCTTCACAAAACTCAAGTCTGCTCTAGTCACCTTCACAAACACACAAGTCTGCTTCACAAACACACAAGTCTTCTTCACAAACACACATCAAACAATAAGGGAAACACTTCCACAAGTCATGTAATCACCAAGAAACCACAACACACACTACACCAAATCAAGCATAAGAACTCACAATCAAAGCTTAACAAGGCATAACAAGCAACAACCATGCTTCTCTAACAAACACAAGCTTAGCAAACACCTACTAAAGCTCCATAATGACCCATGGAATTCACCAAGAACCCATGAAAATCACAACACCAAATCAAGCATAAGAACTCACAATCAAAGCTTAACAAGGCACAACAAGTAACAACCATGCTTCTCTAACAACCACAAGCTTAGCAAACTCTAGCTAAAGCTCCCCACCTAATCAAGAGGCTTCCAAGTATCCTAGCAACACTACAATGCCTATCACAACCCCCACAAGCCCCCACACAAGGTTTAATATTAACCTATGGTCACAAACTCACCTTAGTTAAGATGGATTTAGTCTAGGATGAACTCCCCCAAGCTCAAGAAGACCTCCCTCTCTTCCCTTAGCTCACGCCAAAACCCTAGCTCCACCCCTTCCTCTTTAAGCTTCTCCCCAAGCTTCAACTCTCTAGATCCTCAAGAATCCAAGAACCCAAAACCCTTTTCTTCTCTTCTTCTTTCTTCTCTCTTACCAAGCTCTGAAAGCTCAAGCTCCACTCTCTCTCCTTCAGCCACAAATGGCGTAACAAGGAGGAAGAAGAAGAAGAAGAGAAGACAAAAAATGATTTTGACTTCCTTTTGAGAAAAACCCCACAACTTTCGAAACGATTTATGACACCCCAGAACAAATCTAAATTGATTATTTCACCTCTATAATCAATTTCTCGAGACTTGTCTAAGGTTCATAAACTCGAAAGAACTTCCAAATTAATTAAATTAATTAATTTCTGGAACACGGGCGTTACAGTGTATAAGAATCCACACATATATTTGATAAGAATCTTGACAAGTATTTAAAATTTCATTATAATCTCCCAAAATTAATGAGTAACAATAAAATCTCATAACATTAAACTCTTTAAAACTTTACCTAAATTCACAAACCAATAACACCCTCTTAGAGAGTTTCAAAAATACTTCATGATCTATAATTATTGCTCGGATCTCAAAAAAATTTGAAAAACTTAATATACCATTAAAAAATTAATATACCATTAAAAAGAGTTGATGTGTCATTCCACATGGCATTCTATGGAGAGTTTCTTTCATCTTTTATAAAGAAAAAGTGTATATACAAGCTCAAAAAGAAGATGATGAATGAGAAGAGAAGATGATTTGGAATTGTGAGGAATTGATTTACTTTTTTTCTTCTAATAATATATTTTATATATATATATATATATATATATATAAGTTGATATGTCATTAAGAGAAGTGATTATGTGGATGCTGATATGTCAAGCTCTTAGAGAGTGACTTCACCCATTATATATAAGATGATTTTTAAATAATTTTTTTATAGATCTTAATTTTTACTATTAAATTTTTCTTACCTTTTTTAGAATTTTTATTATCTACATTTTTTTTTGATGATATGTGTAATCTCTTTTATACATTATTTTAAGGCATATGTATTTATTCTTCAATTTTTAGTTTTCTTTTATGTATATATATATATATATATCATTGAATCCATATCTTTTTCCATGTTTTAATTATTATTTGTTTGTATTTATTTTTCTTTTTTCAATTTTATGTAATTTGTTATCTTCTCAATTGTGTATTGAATATTTTTTCATGGCTTATAATTTTATAGGTTCAAATTAACTTCTTAACTTATTCAATCTCATAATTCGTTATTTTCTTATCTTGCATTAAAATTTAATTATCTTTTTGTTTTTTTGAAAATAGCAATTAAATCACTCAAAAAGAAAATAAAATGATACATTTAAAATAATGTATTATATAATTTATATGTTTTATGTTATAAATTGAATTTGAATAGCATTTACTTATAATTTTTAATATTTAAATTTAAATTTAAGTGTTTTTAGGTATAGTTAATAGTTGGACACATAAATATTTATTTATATTACTTTTTGTTTAGAAAAAGAGATTAATTGCTTATATAATTTGCATATGTGGAATAATAAAGTTGACTTGAACCAATAAAAGAAGGTTGATGTGTTATTCCCTGAGGAAGCTGATGTATCATTCCCTGGAGAGTCCCCCTTCAACTATTTTATATAATAAAGTAAGGTTATCTTTTGTGTAGAGCTCTGAGACGTTGCCACGTGTCCGCTTCCAAAATGATACTTTTATATATAATAAAGTAAAGTTACTTTTTTGTGTAGAGCTCTGAGACTCTGCCACGTGTCCGCTTTCAAAATGACACTTTTGTTCATTTTAAATTTTCTTTAATTTTTGGGTTTCCTCCTTTGTAAATTAGAAATTGCTTTTCAAAAAATAAAACCACATTGATTCAAATTTTTAATCTCTACATAAATTTTAAAAATAGAGTTTCAAATCAAATTATTTTAATTTTTTAGAAACATATATTTCAAAAAAACTAACTACCACAATGAATCTAATATAAATTAAAAATATGATATTCTTTTTACAAATGCTTCCGAAAAACAAAACCATATTGTAGATATATTTATATATTTCCACTATGTATACATTTTTATACTATATTTCTTTAAATATAGTAGGTATGTAATCCTTTTTATAATTTCTTTCTTTTATATTTTTTTCTTTTCTAACTATTAATCTTCTACAATATAAATTTAAAATTACTTCAGAATTAAAATAAAAAATAAATAAAACAAAACATATAGTAAAAACCAGAACAGCACAACTCAAACCATAATTAGTGCATCAAAGATATTTAAAAAATAAATGGGTCAATATAAAACAAAAAATCAAATAATTAACAAAAATATTATGTCACCACAATCTCCATACTTAATAGTTCAAAATTCAACGGTAACAAATAAAAAAACTGATCAGATACAAACAATAAAATATAATCAAGACTAATAATGATAGACAATTAACCAATTAAATGAGAACAATAAATTAGCGAAAGAAACTGAAATCAACAAAAAACACAAACTAGTATATAAAGATACAAACTACACAAACAAGACCAATGCATAAAAACCTCAAAAATAAAATAAAAAACCAAACAAGAAAAACAAGAGATCATATCGAATACACAAATTACTATCAAATGATCCCATCACCACCCGGAAGTATGAATCATTTCCAACTCAAAGTCATAAGACCTCTACATGGAGAAAACAACATCAACTACACAATTTTTTTTTCAAACGACCAAATACTATAACTAAATAACAGCAGCTTCACCGTAAGTACCTACTCATATTATCCTTGATTGTTGTATCTCCATTTGTTTTTTCTCAGTTTTTTGTTGTCTACACAATAAAGACAAAGAAGAAATATTTCTTATCTAAAAAAAGTTTAATTCTTTGTATTTTTTTTAATATATATCTTTGCATACTAAAAACTATATATATATATATATTATTTGATACTAGCTATGTTCTTCATAAATACAATTATTAAAAAATATATACATAAAGAAATAATTTTAAAATAAAAAAAGAAACCAATAGTTTGTTAATTTATCTAATCAATAATTAGAATTAAGAAATAATTTTAAAACAAATCTAAAAACGAAAATAAAAGAAAATATTTTAAAATAAAAAAGGAAACCAAGAATTTTTTAATTTATCTAATCAATAATTAGAATTAAGAAATAATTTTAAAACATATCTAAAAACGAAAATAAAACTAATTAAAATACATAAATAATTTTAAAAAGAAAAAAGGAAACCAAGAATTTGTTAATTTATCTAATAAATAACAAAAATTAAGAAATAATTTAAAAATAAAAAATGAAACCAAGAATTTGTTAATTTATCTAACCAATAATTAAAATCAAGAAATAATTTTAAAACAAATACAAAAACGAAAATAAAACCTAAAACCCTATCTTAAGGGAAAAAAAGTTAAACAAGAATTTGTTAATTTATCTAATCAATAATCAAAATTAAGAAATAATTTTAAAAGGAAAAATAGAAACCAAAAATAATGTTAATTTATCTAATCTTATTATATAAACTTTGGTTGCAGAATGAACAAAATTGTTTTATTATAATCTAATCTAATTCATTATTCTAATTGGTTAAGTGTTAAATAAATTTTAGGAGATGATCTAATATGCAGAATATTAGGAGTACTAAATGATATTCAAGACTGACTGTTAAACAGTTTTGTCGGGTTTATCAACAAGAGTTACATATAATTGAGATAAGATAAGAAATTGGTTAGAACAATGCATAATATTCTCGGTTTACGAAATAAAGAAACAACACCTCTATTGGACGTGAAAATTGAAGGAATGTTTTTCTCCATAGAGGAGAAAAAATGTGTAAATGATTTCTCTCAAAGGAAGAAAGCAAAAATTGTTATCTCACAAATAAAATAAGTCCAAAATGAGGCGGAAATACATTTTGAGAGAGTTGCTCATGTCGAGCCAATTTTCATACACTTATCAGGATCTAGCTAGAGGAGGGAGCAAGTCGGTGGGACTTCTGTTGGAGATTGGAAATGGTGGTGGATAAAAATCCGACAACAGAAAATAAAAAAAGCAGTGAAAACTAAACATCTTAAGGTATAAGGCCCGAGATAAGAATAAAATTGAGAGCTGGTGACGGAAGGATAGAGTTAGAAGATGTTGTCGGAAAATGCCATGAGACAAGGAATACTGAAAGATTCCAGCAAAGTGAAGCTGCAAGAGAGAAAAGATATTATGTTGGAAATCGAGATATGATCTCAACAAGAGGATATCATATTGGACAATTAAGATCTTGCGAAAATAATGTCTCACCTAGATATGAGTGAGAACATAGCCGTCGGTCATTGGATATTTTTTACATCTCATACTAGATCTGGGCGTTAGGGTTGGTTTATGTCTCTCGGGTTTTTGGGTTTAGAGGTCTATTATCCATTCGGTTTGGTTTGGTTCCATCTGCATTCGAGTCAGGTTTAGATACATCAAATAGATGAACAAATATTAAAATTGGTTAAATTTGATTAAATTTGGTTAAATGTTCACAAATATAACTTAGAACTTTCAAATATTTTTGTATTTTGCGTATGTTGGTTATTTTGATTTAAAAATAATTGATATTTTTGGGTTTATAATTGTAGGATATATAATTGACTTATATCAAGTTTCTATATATTAATGGTTTTGGATATATAATTGTATTTCGAATATTTCAGGTATCTATTCAGTCCTCGGTTTAGTTTGAGTTTAGTTCTTCGGATAGAGAAGTTTAGGATCCTTTTGGGTTTCTGTCCGATTGGATTCGGTTTGGTTTTTTAGTTTTTGATATGTTTAAAATACATATCTCACACGATGACCGAAAAAACAAATGACAAGATAGACCAAACTAATAGATGTAGCATATATTTTTAATATGTTAATAATAAAATTATAATATATAAATTAACTTATTCATGTAAAATATGTTAATAACCAAACTCTTTTCTCTAATGAAATATGATTTCTACTTTTTTCCCTAAATTTATTTTAAGATAAATTATTAAACACACATATTTATTTTAATAATTAATTTTACTTAAATTTAATTTATTTTAAAATTAAGAAATATGCCCATCGGACGGGTCCTAATCTAGTTATATATAACAAATAGTTTGATGGCTACTAAAATATTTTACTTATTACCAATTGAGGTTCAAAAGCTACCAAGTTTCAACATTTTCACAACAAGCTAAAAATGGAAGCTTTGAGTTTGATATAAGATTTAGAGTTTGAATTACAAAAGCATTATAATAGACATTCTCAAATATTTTCTTCAAATTATTGACAAATATTTTCTTCAGAGATAGAAAGAGAAATAAAGAGAGAAAAGACAAAAAATGGATATATACAAATTTATTTACAATAAAATAATTTAATTAAAATTAAAATTTAAGGGCCTATGAGGTTAAAAGAACATTATAACTTTTTAACTTCTAAAAGCAAAGAAAAAAATTCAGAAATTACTAAATATATTTTTAGTTGTAAAAGCAAAATTGTAACTAATTAATAATATATTATATATTCAACAATAATTCGTATTGCATGGATTCAAAAAAAAAAACAATCTATGCAAAAATATGTATTCATTGAATTTTAAAACCCGCGGAAACATTTATTTATAAGTTACCAACATTGTAAGAAATAAAGTATTTATATAACTACTTTGCATTAATAAAGTTAAAATTTATGTTACAAAAAAGAATAAATTTATTTTCTCAAATTCATGATTAATTATATATACTAATAAACACTATCATTCATATTACACCTCAAAAAAATTGTTTAGTCTTTGAAATTATATAAATTATTTACTATAAAATTTTGAGTTTTAAATAAAAAATAAAAATTAAAACAAAACATATTTCTAAATATATTTATTTCTAAAAAGATTATATATTTCAAAATATTAAATTCAAACCCATGCAACGCATGAGACATTCCCTAGTTATATATATGATTAAGATTGTTTGGATGTAGAAATAAAAGAAGATGTGTTTAAAAAAAAAATAACTCAAATGTACTCTATTTTTAATAGTATGGAGATTTTAATTTTTAGAGTTTAAATATTATTGACTTTTAAATGTTTTGAAGAGTTTAAATTTTAAATATATATAATATTGAAACTGTTTATAAAATTTCTTAGCCTATGTGGGATATTGAACAAAAACAATGTTTTTTTCATCGATTGAGTAATTTATGTCCGTTTTTTTAATTCGAATCACAACATATGTAGAAAAAATCTAAAATTTTATTAATTGTATATATTATATAATAATTCAAAATAATTTTAAAATAAGATCAAATAAAGGTGTAAGGAGATTCATATTTTTTCAAGTATATTGGTCTAAATTGGATAGAGAGATTTTAGAAAATTTAAAATTAAGGTTAGTTTCTATACTATTAAACTTTTAATATTTATTTTTTATTAAATATAAAGATTGTTTGGATGTAAAGATAAGTGAAGAGGTATTTGAAAATAATGATAACTCAAATGTACATCAGTTTTAATAATGCATACATATAGATGTTTTGGGTAGTAGTTTCCAAGTCCCGAATTACTCTTATCCGACCCTTACGTGAATTTACTCAACCATATACAGTACCTTTAATCTTCAGGCCTACTAGGATCCATATATATATACTATAAAAATAAACGTTAAACTTTATTGATAATTTTTGAATTCTAATTCTAACTATCAACAACACATTTTTAGGTTTATCTGGTAACTTTTAAAAAAATCCGATTTGGATACAACTATATATCTCAGAATAATCAAACCAAATTTTAAATCTACACATATAATCTCAATAAATAAAAGTTACAAAATTTATATCAAAAATAATATATTCAGCAACGTAGAGTTGGGCTAGTGGCTGAATCCAAAAATATGAAAATATACGCATCTAGTAGAACAGGAGTTCGATTCTTATTGGAAGAGATACTTTATATAAAAATTGATCTCGACCCTGGGAGATGTATGGACTTAAAGTTGAAACTTCCAAATTAACAAAAAGTTTTAAACAATAAAAAATGATATGATCGAAAAAATGACCTGAGAGAAAAAACAAACCTAATAAAAAAAAAACAAAGAGATAAGAAAAAACCCGATCAAAACCCAAAACCTATATTGTACTATAAGAAAAGCCCGATCAATATCCAAAAACCGACTTAAATCATCCTAAAATTACTATAAATATAAAAAGAAGTCTCGAGATATTGAGAAACATCCACAAACCGCTAAAAAGACTTAAGTTCTAGATTTCATAGCTTTTGTCTTTTAGATATTGAGAAACATCCACACACCTCAAATCATTCTTGTTATTTGTTATTTGTTCTCCACTGCATCAATAAAAACACCTATCTACTCCAATTTAATATTTGAAATCCCAATTCTTATTGGTTTGAGCGTACGGTTCAACAATATCCAATATTGTACTAGACATCTTCTGATTCTCCGATTCAGCGAGCGACCCATGATACTCCACTTATTCTTCTCCAGTGAACCGCATTAAATGTGTTTTTAGATGCACCGTCTTGTCTTCTTTGATGATCATAGCCTGAAGTGCTTTATATAAATTGACCTTCATTCGATCGATGAAAACTTACAAAAATAGCTGAAAAAACGAAAAGGATGAAGAATCCTAAAAAGCTCAAACTAGCACCGTCTTCAACAACGAGAAAATAGAGTAAAGAACACCCAAATCTTCAAATAATAATTATCTTAATATTTGTTAAGATACAGTAAAAACAAACTGAAGCTAGCAGGAACAAATCCTCCCCGGAAATAAGCTCTACTCACAAACCAAAGCTTCCAATTGAGGGAGAGTAACCTAAGCCCACAAGAGAAACAACCTACTAAAAGGATGAAATAAATAGAATTTAGTTTGGTTAAGTAAGAAAGAAATTTTATATGTTAAAAAGGATTTTATTGATATAAAACGGAAAAGGATGAACCATTGACTTATCTTATATTGTTAAAACAATAGGTATAAAATAAAAATAAACAAATTTCTAACAAATCAAATTTTAAAATCTCGTTGACATTGACATAGTTTTTAGTTCTTCCATTACATCCAATGCATATGCCCTATTCATCATTTAAATTATAAATATTTTGAATTGATTTAATGTATAATTTGGCATATGAATATTCCTTTCTACCTAAACTGATGCAAGATGAGAGTTTGACACTTCGGTAAGGGTTTTCTTGTAAACCAAAGCAATTTTGACATAATATATGCAGGGAATTGGAATCCAAAAGACGGCCACACAAGTCCAAACGTGGCATACCACAAACAATCACCGACAATAGTTATTCTGCAAAATCAAAGCAACCATTTAACAAAAGAAAAAAAATCAAAGCAACCATAACAAACGCCACACAAAAAAATAATGAAAATTGTATATTCCATATTAACTACTTCGTATTTAATTAGTTAGAGCTTCTAAAAGTAAATCTGTCATTTCATACAAAATTCAAATTTGTCAAAAAACTCTACTTCAATCTTTTTTTTTTTTTGAGTATTACACACATATAAAAAACGACAAGTGTTACACGTGCTGCCGTGCAGTTCACAAATTACATGATCAACACATTTTAAAACGCATCACTGACCACACTTGAACCGTACTTACATGAACCACACGGTTCGCACAGAAAAAAAAATATGAATCAAATAGTTCAACCTCACCATACCATTTGTTTTTGACATCACCATACCATCTAAGTGTAATTATGGTCATAGTACCATTGTACACGGCATGTGATTAAAAATGTCTCTACTACGATTTAGTAGGATTCGCTAGAGTAGAAAAAGAAGACTCAACAATTGTAAACCTCTAGACGACATCATACGGTTAAAAGTTTGACAGAGAAATCGGATTGAATTTTTTTTTGTTAATAAATCGAATTGAATTTATGGATTTAAAGATAAAGACCAAACAAAAATGATAGTAACATGTGTACAACTCTATAGGATTAGATAGAAATTTCTTTCTTTTTACAAACAGAGATAATTAAAAAAAAAACCGGTAAAAAAACAAAAAACGAGTAATTAGGAGGCAAATGTCTAAATGAACGGTGTAGCAAAAGACTTGGTCTTTCGTGTCCACTCATTACAAATTTAATCACAGTAAAAACAGAAAATTCATATCTCAAAATCCATTCATCTATTTTTGTTTTCTTCTTCCTTACGGATTTCGCTTTTGCAGATATTATTCAAAATCACGATATTTTCTATTTAGTTTTACTGTCCTTTTTTGTTTCGCGTGTGATCATTAACTCGAGGTAAATTCTCTAATCTTAGTTAATATCACACGCGGAATTATCAAAGATCCCAAATTGTATACATTCTATCCAACATTCAGAGATTTTGTGCATCAAAGTGGAGAACAAGAACAAGAAGAACAAGGCCAAGGAATTTGGTAAAGACAACTTTTCGTTTATTTATTTATTTCATTTGTTCTGGGAATCCAGAAACTCTTGGTGTTTTCGACGTCACCATTTTTGTCAAAAAACAAATATTCAAATCAATCGTGGGTGGAGAAAAAAAGAGAATATCAAAACGTTTTGACCATTCGGTGTAGTTTTCTCTCAATATATTCTTCTGGGTATTTGTATATTCTTGAAAAAAAGAACGTGTTGAGCTGTTACCTTTTTTTTTCTCTCTCTTTTGTGTTTTAAATTTCTTCATTTTTTCTCTTCATTACAAAAACATATCTCGGGAACAGAGTTTTCTTCATTACCTTCTTCTTCTCCCAAATACACGCGTCTGTTTTTATCTTCTTGCTGTCAATGAGATCCAATTTGTAGCTCTTTCTTTCATCTCTCTCTTTTTTTTTTTTTTTGATCTAAAAAAAATGGCACCAAAGTTTGCATGGTGGGCTAAAGGAAACAACAATCGTAAAGGAACACCAGTTGTTGTAAAAATGGAGAATCCTAACAACTGGTCAATGGTGGAACTTGAATCACCATCAGATCAAGATTTCTTAATCTCTTCATCATCACCTCGTTACAAAAAATCTCGTAACAAGAACGCACGTCAGCTCACTTGGGTTCTTCTCCTTAAAGCTCATCGTGCCGCTGGTTGTCTCACTTCTTTAGGCTCTGCATTAATCACTCTTGGCACCGCCGTACGTCGTCGTATCGCCGCTGGTCATACAGACACCGAAACATCGAAGTTATCTACAAGGAAATCGGAGATGTTCTACTCTTGTTTAAAGGTGTTTCTATGGCTTTCATTAATCCTTTTAGCTTTTGAGATTGCTGCTTATTTCAAGGGATGGCATTTTGGGACTTCAAAGCTTCAGCTTCAGTTTATTTTCACTACTCCTTTTGGTGTTAAAGGCTTCTTTGATTGGGTTTACACGCGCTGGGTTTTGTTGCGCGTGGAGTATCTTGCTCCACCACTTCAGTTCTTAGCCAATGGTTGTATTGTTCTCTTCCTTGTTCAGACACTTGATAGGCTTATTCTCTGTCTTGGTTGTTTCTGGATTCGGTTTAAGAAGATTAAACCGGTTCTTAAACCGGATGCTATCTCTGATCTTGAATCTGGTGGTAATGGTTGCTTCCTCCCTATGGTTCTTGTTCAGATTCCAATGTGTAATGAAAAAGAGGTAATAGCAAAACCCAAACCAAATAAATTTTGAATTGGTTACAAAATTTCACCAAGTTTTGATTTTTTTTTTTTTTTTGGGCAGGTTTATCAACAATCAATAGCTGCTGTGTGTAACTTAGACTGGCCAAAAAACAAGATTTTGATTCAAATTCTTGATGATTCTGATGATCCAATCACACAGAGTTTGATTAAAGAGGAGGTTCATAAATGGCAAAATCAAGGTGCAAGAATCGTGTATCGTCACCGTGTGAACAGAGAAGGTTACAAAGCTGGAAATCTTAAGTCTGCTATGAATTGTAGTTATGTCAAAGACTATGAATTTGTTGCCATCTTTGATGCCGATTTTCAACCTCTCCCTGATTTTCTCAAAAAAACAATTCCTCATTTTAAGGTAATATATAATTTCAAATTTATGAGCTTTTAATTTGATCAAATTCAAAAAGCTTATGTACTAATTTAGAGGTGATTTTGTTTTGTAATAGAACAATGAGGAACTAGGATTGGTCCAAGCGAGATGGTCATTTGTGAATAAAGAAGAGAACTTATTGACAAGATTACAAAACATTAACTTGGCATTTCACTTTGAGGTTGAACAACAAGTGAATAGTGTGTTTTTGAATTTCTTTGGATTCAATGGTACTGCTGGTGTTTGGAGGATCAAGGCTTTGAAAGATTCTGGTGGTTGGCTTGAGAGAACTACTGTTGAGGATATGGACATTGCTGTTCGTGCTCACCTTCATGGCTGGAAATTCATTTTCCTAAATGATGTCGAGGTATCGTAACAATAATAGTTGTTATTGTTATAACCAATTATGTGTTTGATTCTTTAGGCTAATGTAATACTCTGTGTGTGTGTGTGTCTCAGTGCCAATGTGAATTACCGGAGTCATATGAAGCTTACAGAAAGCAACAACATAGGTGGCATTCAGGACCTATGCAACTATTTCGCCTTTGTTTGCCCGCTGTCATTAAATCAAAGGTGCACGAACACAAAAATAAATAAAGAGATCTCTTTAGTATTTAATAGTTTTGGGGTTTGTGACCGAACCATGTAGCCTAGAGGTTTGTGATAATAACACTTAAAAGATATTTTATTGTAGGTAAAACTACAAAAAGCAGTCCCCTTTGAAATTCTATTGTATCGTTGCTATAAGATTTTCGGGCTTGTGACAAAGACATGTAGCCTAGTTGTTTGTGATAGTAATGTTGAAGGGTCACACTACCTTAGTTCAAACATGCATAATGCTTAGAGTTTTTGGTTTTCTGATACCATTGTGTGTGTTTTGCAGATAAGCATAGGAAAAAAATTCAATTTGATATTCCTCTTCTTCCTCTTGAGGAAACTCATCTTGCCCTTCTACTCATTCACCCTCTTTTGTATTATCCTGCCAATGACTATGTTTGTGCCGGAGGCTGAGCTTCCCGCTTGGGTTGTATGCTACATACCTGCCACAATGTCATTCCTCAACATCCTTCCTGCCCCAAAGTCATTTCCGTTTATTGTCCCATACCTTCTCTTTGAGAACACAATGTCTGTCACCAAGTTCAATGCAATGGTATCGGGTTTGTTTCAGCTGGGAAGTGCGTATGAGTGGGTTGTGACGAAAAAATCAGGGCGATCATCAGAGGGAGATCTTGCTTCTTTAGTTGAAAAAGAAACATCGAAAACGAAACATCAACGAGGTGTGTCTGCACCTGAAACAGAAGCTGAGAAAAAGGCGGAGAAGATGAAGAAGACGAAGAAGAAGAAGAAGCACAATAGGATATATATGAAGGAGCTCTCACTAGCGTTTCTGTTATTGACAGCCGCAACTCGGAGTCTTTTATCGGCGCAAGGAATCCATTTTTACTTTCTTTTGTTTCAGGGAATATCTTTCTTACTGGTGGGTCTAGATCTGATT
Organism: Cardamine occulta; assembly: GCA_028015245.1. NCBI lineage: Eukaryota > Viridiplantae > Streptophyta > Magnoliopsida > Brassicales > Brassicaceae > Cardamine > Cardamine occulta. The sequence goes on from CM051390.1 coordinate 6,422,218, forward strand.
GGAGAACAAGTTGAATGATACCGAAAGTGATTGAAGTAGAGTGCTTTGTAGAGAGACATTGTAGAGGACAAGAACATGGACAGAAAAAAACAAAGGAAAGGGTTTGGACCCAAAAGAATACAAATACATCCGTATCACATCATTGAACATAGATCGGCTTCACTAAGAAAGGACATGGATTAACTCTGTTGGTAATATGTAAGCGTTTTTATCTTTTCTCTCTTTTGGGATTGGCTACAGTTTTTTTTTTATTCTTTTGTTTAAGGGGACAATTCTTTTGTAAGAAATTTTTTTTTCGATCAAGAAAGCAAATTGTTTTAGCTAAAAGGAGACTTCAAACTGTACAACATCCAAAGATTGATTTGATAGCGTCTTGCCCACTTACAAGTTGCAATATATATATATATATATATATATATATATAAACTATGGCAACAAAAACAAATACAAAAATGGGAAAAGAAACTTATCGTTTTCGTTTGGTATGATATTTTGCAATTCTTTAACTTGGATTTCTTATGCTTTCAAAGTCTTGATGCTCCACGTTTACGATTTGTCAAATTTTGGAAAGCTAATGTGTGAGTGTCCTATTCGACACGCAACATTATAACGAAAATAAGAACATTAACCCCAAAGTTGTGCTTTAGGGTATTTATACATAACCGTAACTTTATCAGTGTATAAATCCTGGGCAATCGGCCAATTCATACCCAAACATATTCAGTAAATCGAAATTATACTTAAACTATAGTAAGTAGTGAATTTATATCTACATATATCAATTTGACAAAAGTCATATACAAACTATAAAATTTTGATCAATTCATACAAATATGGTTGATTGTACATTTTAATCTGAAGGATTATTTAGGGAAAACTAATGAATAACCTCAATCACTATTTGAATATAACAAACCAACTTAAACGAGTAGATATAATCTAAACGCTTAACAATAATGCTAATGAATTATCAAAACTAACCAAGCAAGCAATCAAGAATATATGTGTCTCATAACACCAACACAATGCAAGCATATAAACAAACTATCAAGGCAAACAAACAAGCAACAAGGATAACAATATAAACAATCAATCTGGGTAAATGCGATCCTCGCAATACATGTACCCACATGCAACAAAAATCACCTAAACTCACCTTTGCCTTGTTTTTAGGAACCACGACTCTTACAACTCGATCAGATCTAGGCTCCTACTTGACTTTCAAAAACTCTTAGCTTGGTTCTATGCAACTTCTAACTCGGAAAATATTTTTTGGAACGGTCGGATAGGGAAAAATACTTACTTGCCAGCATTTTACTTAGTTTTTTGTGTGGGAAGTGAATGAGAAATTGGAAGGGAGCTGGGGTATTTATAGGGATAGGAGGTCGGTTTGGTTAAGCATGAGGTGGAAGAAAATCAGGTTGAGGCTTATCATCAATGACACTAATCCTACTCTAGATGCGGACACATGGACTCGAAAACTTAGTGGGCAAGGAAGTGAACCGATGGCCGACACTGGTCTGTGTGGATAAGCTTCAGCCACCGAAGCAAGTTGAGCCACACATCCAAGGCGGTCATTGAAACATGTATTTTTTCTATTTCAATCAATTGTAGTACAATAAGTATCAATCCATAATGAGGGATGTGCTAGCAATCAAGATATATCAACGCAAATTAAGTCAAGCCAATTCAAAGTTGATGTTTAAAACTAACAACTTAGGGAAATTGAAATGCAATGCAGTAAATAAACTAAGTGCTAAGCATACTTGAGTTGTCAGTTCAAGTAAACAACGTGAACAAGTAAACGAAATAGAGAAATGAAAAGTGAAGAACCACTCGACCAAAGTGTTCAAGTGCTATGATCGAGCTGAAATACAAATCAGAGAAATCACGAAATCAACAAAGCAAATGAACGATTTAAACTATGGAGAAACAATAGGGATCATAGGGATGGATCAATGGACTAGTGAATAAACTAAATCAACCTGGGTACTTAACAAACTCACCCAATTTTGGGTTAATCCCTTGACAGTAAATCTTTAAAGCAACCCAACCCACTGTCGGGGTGAAGGATTTCAAGCCTAAAGGATGACATACCTAGTTCTGCTAGAGCCATGCAATCAAACAAGCAATGAAAACCGATTTACTAAAGCCAATGAACATTCCTAACAAATGATTCTTTAGATATGAAATAATCACTTCATTTAGTTCCAAATACCCATGCTAGTGTATGCAAATCTCTAGATATAGATGAGTCAAGCGACTTCATACACACTCTCATGTGGAAATCGCCTAAGTTCAAGTTCCAAGTAATCAAAGAGGAACTAGCATTAAATATTCTAACCCATAAGGGATTTCAATCAATCTAAATCTTAAATACCTAGATAAAACAAGATAATCACTAATCTAATCCATCCCTACTAACCCTAAGAGAAACTACCCACAATCCATAAGAACATACAAATGTTCAAACCCAGAAAACTCTAAATCTGACATATGTGATAGATCAGATTGAGATTAGAAGGTTTGTAGGAGAAATGAAATGCAAATACTGATTATATAAAAAGATATCAAAATGACAAGAGTCTAAGATGAAGAACAAGGAAGAAGAGATTAGGAGGCAGAGAGAATAGGTTTTTAGATGATAAAGTCATAGATACCCTATTAGGGTTAATACATGTGCTTTTATACTAAATGACAAAGCTTAAAAAAAGACAAAAAATAAAATCCCAAAAATTCCGGAAAAGCCACTTGACCATAGTGGTCGAGTGGTAGGTCGAGTGTTGTGCCTCCTCTTCAATCAGCTCCTTGTGCGAATCCAAAGCTCCAGCCCAGGGCAATCAACTCCTTATGCTTTCAAAACATCCATAAATACCTGCATCCAACCCCAAATATGCACTATGCATGCAATGCTCATGCAAAAGACTCTAAGACTCCTAAGTGGATGAAAGATGCATATAATGGCATAAATAGGAAATGATTGCTCACTAAAATGATGATAAATGCATGCTAAAAACATGTAAAATACAGAGATATCAGTCATCCAAGTAGGTGATGCACCTGCTTCCTTCCCAAGCAGCTCAAGCAGTTTGATGATGTGGCCGATCCGTGACCACTCATTTTGCTCTTTCACGAAACCTGTCTGGATTATTCTCGATCTGTTCCGTGACTGCATATTGCAATTTTATGCTCGTTCTGTGACCTAACGATACCTATTTTCTTGACAAACTCTAAGAATTATTCGATCAAAACAAGATTTTCCTCGTTCGAAACTTAACTTACCTCGAGCAAAAGGGTTAACTTGTCTAAGCATGCCTTGTCTTCATCTCTTGGATTAAATCCATTTAGTCTTACTCAATTCTCTAGCTGGTAGCCATTCCTTGATTGATCATCGGCCATAATTGCCTTTCTCGATAATTTTTCTTCACAACTTTGATATTTTTCCTTGATAACCAACTGCCTTTGTACTTTAGCCATGCTACTCGATCACCCATACGATCAAAATTTCTTTGCCAAAAAGTTTTCTAAGTCTTGGCCATATCTCTCGGTCATCACCATCGGTCCGTTCTTAGGTTATGGTCAGGGGTATTACACCTGCTCTTGGCTGTTTTGGTTGAAGTCTATCGATGTGGTCGAGATAGCGGAGGAGGTTCTGACTTCCCTGAGATCTTTTTTGCATGCAAGGTACTGTGGACTCGATGATCTTGACTCGACTATAGGTCGAGCTAGATGTGCTTGAGTATTGGTACCTGAAACAAACAGAGAAAACAAAAAAAAAAGTATGGAACTTGATCTTCAAATAAATAAAATCATAAATGTAACACAATAACACCCAAACGGCAACGGCGCCAAGTTGAAATAGTTATTTTTACATAAGCAAAAATACGAAGTTAACAATCAATGTAGTATAGAAAGATAAGATGTGATCAAGCAGTCTTAAGTCAAGCCAATTAGGCAGATAAGATGTGATCAAGCAGTCTTAAGTCAAGCCAATTAAAAAGAAATTGAACTAACAACCTAATAAACAGAATTGAAATGAAATAAAAGTCAACTACAGACCAACTCGTGGTCTCAGACTCGAGCAAGCAATCGAGCTAAATAGAGAAAAAGTAAAAGCAAAGTACACTCGACCTAAAAGGTTGATTCAGGGTGATCGAGCTATGAAAATAACAACACTACAAAGAGTGCACTCGACCTGAAGGATCAAGTGAAGGTGATCGAGTGAAACTAAACAAATGTAACAAGAGTAAAACAGAACAATAACAAAGTTAACTTGCAGATAAAGCAATTAAGAGAGGGAAAGGATTTCAGGATAGGGTAATCAATCAATAATTGTTCTTAATCAGCCTAGGTGTCTAACATGCTCAACCAATGGGCTATTCCCTTGATAATAAATTCATAAACAGACCAGTCCACTCTCGTGGTAAAGGACCTCAAATCATACTACTGACAGACCTGATTTTGCCAGTGACACATAGTACAATAGGCATGAAGATTCAATTTGTTAAAGCCAACAAGCATTCTAGGCATCTAATTTGTTAGGCTAGAGTATACAAGTCTCTGGAAAAAGTTGAATCTAGCAATTTCATCATCACTCTCGTGTGGAAATTGCCTGAATTCATGTTCCAATTGATCAAAAAAGAACAAGCAATAAGATCACTCACCCATAAGGGAAATAGAAATTCAATCAATTCTTAAACACCCAGATCAATCAAGAACAATTACTAATCTATCACATCCCTAAGAACCCTAATTAAACTAATCAGATCCTAAATTCATCACAAAATGTTTAACCCCGGAAAAGTCTGAAATTGACATATGTGATAGATCGAATCGAGATGAACAGGTTTGTAGAAGAATATAAATGCAAATTCAAAATATATAAAAATTTAGGGTGATTACAAAATCTAAAAATGAAGAACACAAGGAGAAAATTTTTAGAGGCAGAGATTATGTTAAAAGACCGATCCCTTGTTAATAGTCTGACAAGAGTATTTATACAAAGGTCAAAAAGCCCTAAAAATATAAAATGACAAAATAACTAATCAGGAGAAGGAAGGAAAATGGACTCGAGGTTAAGTGGTCGAGTGGCCCAGGTCGAGTGCACTACAGTCCAAAAGTATAGATCCTTAGCTCGACCTCCTTGACTCGAGTCTTCAGGTCGAGTGTGGTTGTCTCCTTCTCCAAGGGACCTTCAGCTGGAGTCCTCATGTCGAGTCCATGCATCGAGTCAGGTACAAGCATCCCAGTGTGATCTCCAGATCTCCAAAAGTACATGATAACAACTCCAATATGCACAATGTATGCAATGCTTATGCAAAAACTCCTAAGTACTCTAAGATGATGAATATGATAGAAAATGGTATGAACAATGGATGAAACTATACTAAAATGATGATAAACAAGTGCAAAAAACATATAAAATACAGAGACATCAGTAAACATATCGAACATGATTAAATTGCTAGCATAGGGTCCTAACGGATTTATGACTAAGATAGTTTTTGCATTTGAAAGGTGGTTTACTTGTTAATAGTATTTCGAGTTCTAGAACCATTATTTCATTAAAGCCTTGGTCCGGTTAGATGTCTAATTAATTATTGAATCACAGCTATTTTCCGAATCCGAACTTTTTCTTTTATTGAATTCAATCCGATTTTATTTGCTGCATTTATTTTTTGTGACAACCAACCCCATATTTTATTATAGCTATGTTTAGGCATTATAGGGCTAAAGTGCACTCTACTCCCTGTAATTCGATTCCGTTACTTTACTACCGCGTATTTAACCGTGCACTTGAGGTGTTGTTGTTTCGGGTTAAAACTCGAGCTCGTCAAAATCCTGGTGCTGCTATTTTGATTAAATTTTATGAAGATGATTAAGATTTGAGATTGGCTGCAATTGTGTTACAGACTCTCTTTGCGGAATGATAATGGAGATATATACATAAATACGTATGCACGACACTAGCTTAGAAAACAACATAATATAAAAAAAAAAACATAAACAATTGTGGAGTTCTCAAATAGTATGAGAACCCCCCCCCAAATGTTCTACATGTAGATATTCTTGAGTGAGTTTCTCATACTATTTGAGAACCTCATAATTGTTTATTAATATTTTAGTTTTTATTATATTGTAGTACCTCTATGAAATACCTTCAATGAGGATACTCTTAGTTTTTTTTTTGAGTCAAAGTCTTATTGGGCAACTTGGACTTCACATGTATGTCATTTAAATTATTCAATCTTTGTGTTATATTTGTTTTCATATTTTTGTGAGTTACTACACAGTTTTAGAAAAATGTGTAAAATATTTTTTGATATGCAATTGGCAATGTATTATATAGTTATATGATTATTTTACTGTTTCAAAATAAATGTTATACTATAATTTCAATGTAATATTTTTATCCAAAAATCAAATTTAATCTTAGTTAAAGTTTTAGCCAGAAAAAAGCATAGACAAACCTATGAATTAATTTTCTTTTAAAATGGTGAATTATTCAAAACTCCAACAGTCATTCTCAAATTTTAATACTTATTTAATTAATATAGATGTTTTAATATGGTAATAACTATATTATTTTACATCTTAAAATAAAATATTATAAAGCAAATATTTATACAAAAAATGCAGGTTGAATTAAATATTAAGTAAAATTAAGTATTACGTATCTGATTACGGTAACATGAAGAAATTACCTCTATGTTGACTCATAATTAAGTATCTGATCATATGGTTTTTGTAGTTATTATACACCAATATTGATTCAAAAATTGGACAAAAATTGTTCTTAATGCCTTAGACATTATTTACTACATTTATCTCAAAAATTCCAAAAAGCTTCATAAACTTGGGAGGAATAAGATTCAAAATATTAAACACTTCTGCAAGACTGCAATATTTTTTTGAAAAAAACACCTATGAGATCTACCTCTCGAGGAGTCTTGAGTCTTGACACAAGCAAGTGAGATAAGCATGTTAGTCTCTTTACTCTTTGATGTATAACTATCGTCAAAGATAAACAATATTGGCTTCTCAAGCAGTATCCACTTACAATCAAAAGTGGAGGTATTGTATTAGAAAGGGTATCAATTGACACCCATAAAATTTTAAAAACTAGTTTAATTTTGATCAAATGTTGTATGTTGGCTCTGTCGAAAAAGAAAAATTGATCCCTATCAAATTTTAATTTAGTTGTAGCCAAGTAAAGTTTTACTTACCAAAACCTATTCATCTAAAAACTCATCATAAATAAATCTTTTATATATAAGATAAAATAGAACTCAAATATTACATATGATTGACTCTTTTAAACCAATTTGATCAACATGATTTTGAGTTTGCGTAATTTCTGATTAAGTTTTTAATATGAAAAAGTAAATTAAAAAAAACTAAGAAAAATAAAATATAAGCATAAGTACAAATTAAAATACTTTTTAATTTGTTCTTGTATGGATTTGAAAATCTTATAACTAATTAGTTATATTACTTTAAAAATATTAATGTAATCGATTTAAACAGTTATAAACAAACAAAACTATGGATATAAAACTATTTACACATAACACAAATATTGACCTAGTATTGAATAAAAATATGCTTATTTTAAGTGATTGTCTATTTTATTTTTATTGATAGTTATACTTGACCCCGTTACAATCAAAACAGTAATAAAACAATTATTAAATATGGGTGAACGCATAATATATTTAAAGTATATTACTTTATGGAAAAAATTTTATAAACAAGATTACTTTGACCCTTAATTTTGTTTTCTTGTCTCCGCCACTGCTTACCATCATTGCAAGAATATTGATATCCGAGGAATACTTTTTGTTCGACGCATATTGTCCCAAAAACCCTTCATTCCTGATTCTTCTCTGACATTGTTGAAACAATCGAGTTTATTATATATAATTTTGCAATTGGAATATATGAAAACATATATGGGCGTAAATTTGAAATTGTGATCCAGTTTTCGATTTAATTAAACGGGAAAATATAATTAGTAATTTTTTTACTAATATTGTTTTTTGTGATGAATATAATAATTCCATCATCAGAGATGCATATTTTAAACCAGCTATACAAGTGCATTCTCCCTGCAAGCAACCATAATAAAAGTCATAAGGGCAATCACTGTCAGTCTTGCGCTTTGTATTCGTAAGCTCCATCTCGGCCTTTAGGCTCAAACAATGATACATTCCGGCCACACATTGCCCATTTCCATTCGAACATTGCAATTCACACTCTTTTGTTTCCGTGCATGATGAACTGGCTCGAATTCCGGAGATGCTCACCAAAACAATACTGCCTGATAATTACAAACATATATCACATTTTAGTTGGCCGTTTAAATCGATTTAATCAACATATATAAAAGGAATATTTGACGAGAGAATCTAACAGGAGAGATAAAGAATGACAACAAGGAATTTTGTTGTTTTTGATGCCGCCATGTATTTTCCCTTAATTTTTGGTATAGGAGGTTTATAAACATCCTGTGATTGAGTTTTCTTAACTTTACATGGTGATTCATAAGCTTATATATTTGAATCTTAGGGCATGAACATGGCAATTTAGTTATTGCATATATAGTAGGACTTTGACTAATAAGATTTATTTTAGTTATTACCAATTCAACTCGTAGGTTTAGGTAATTGCATCTATCTATACTATATAAAAGTTGAAGGTATTTGAAATAACATGACAATTTTAAAGTAACCCATAATTTATTATAGTAACCCGTATCTTTTAAATTAGGGAATTTTTTTCTTTTGGACCTCTTTGAAGATTTATTTCCAGACAAGATCCATTGGGAAGAATGTTTGAAGCAGTAGGGGATTCTGTTTGGAAATAAATTTTCAAAAAGTATATTTTTGATATTTTTACCTTTAAATTAACCTATAGTTTGTTATAGTAATTTGTGATATTTTCTCCAAGAAATAAAAATTATATATATATATATATAAGTTACATAAACACGACTATTATGGTTTTAATGAAAGAAAAATTTAGTCAAATTCTGAATGAATTTAAATATATTTGAATCCTAGGCATTTTTTTTCTTCTGTAATTAGAACTACAACTTATCAATAAGATTTATAGAGGGCAAACTTTTAATTGCTCAAAATTGATTCTAACACACAGTTGATGTTAATTTTTAGTTTGTAAGTTGAATCCTGATTTATATGACCAATCCAATTTAATAGAGGGTGCATTCTTTTTGAGTAAAAGCATTATTGATACATGTTTACAAAAAAAGCCGTAATTTGAACCTATTATAAAATAGAAGAAATTAATGATAAATTTTGTTCATATTTAACATTTTATTTTATTTTTGTCAAAAGGTTCATTTTGCACATTATCTCTCATTTTTTCTACATAATTTTGGTATTTTGAACTTTTATTTTTGCTAACTAATTATTTATACCTTTCTTCATTATATATCCAATGTAAATAAGTTTTTCAATCTTTGTAGCCTCTTGTTATATTTTATGAAATCATACACTCTCTGGCCGTAGCAGTGTTATTTGCTATGAGAAAATGGCCAATTTCAACGTGAACAATTTTTATGATGCGTTGTCATGCATTTTTTAACTTCAACTTAGTAAATTTTAGAAAATCTACATGAACTTTAGTATATGTGCTTAAATCAATTTTAACCGAAACTGTGTTAGTCAAACCGATGCGTCATATGCCACATGGCATATTTCTGCTGACTCATATGCCATATGACATTTTTTGCTGAGTCAGATGCAACTCTTGCCAATATGTCCCCATTTAGAACATTCCGAACATCGGACTGGTAGCCATGGATAGTTAAACTCAACCTCTGCATCAATGCCTAGTTTTGACTTGAAACGATAGACTTTAGGAAGTTCTTTCGTCATATCTGCTTCTACGAAGACTTTTGCTTCTTCAAAGTTCGTGCAAAGCTCTGTTTCTGGATGCAAACGGACTGGCTTTCCAACTGCACTGGCTATGAAATTCAGTCCTTTTATCGAATACATCTTGTGAGGAACGTTTTTCAGAGTGATCCACATCGGTATAGCTTTCACATCTGGTTCTGCTTCCTCAATAACAGGAGACCATTTTGACACGATCATGAGAATATCTGCTATATTCCACATCCCTCTTCGCAGAATTCTGCCTCGAGCTTGGGCATCCCTGATACGAAACTTTACTGTTGTCTCATTTACCGAAAAGGCCAGATTTTGTTCACAATCACGTGGATCTTGGCAACATGAGGAGCTGGAGCTAAAAATTTACCTTCGAGAAAATTCTCCCACAAAGGCACAGTGTTTTGAATGAGATCATCAGGGATCTCCACTGTAGAAGCACCTTCTACCACTTTGACGTGAAATACATGTTCTGATTTTGAAAATCGATTCTCAAGAGCCTCCACGTAAGACTTTGACCCCTGTTCCACTGAACCAATACTCTTCTCCAGAACCGGGGAAGGAGAGATCTCCTCCTCTGGCACCGTCATCCTCCCTCGGAGAACTTGCCCGGATGCTGAAACTTTGACCTAATCGCCTTGTCCAAAAAAGGAAACTCTCCTTTGAGGACTTTTTCTACTGACCAGAAAAAAGGAAATTTACTTTGGAACTCATCTTTAAGGTCATTCTCGATTCTTTTAAAGAATGTGAGGATTGAGGAATATAAAGCAAGCAACACTGATCTCAAAAATCAACACGAACAATTGACAAATATCTTCTAAATTGGGTCCTTAGCTCAGTGGTAGAGCAATTGACTGCAGACCAAATAGACTTACGGGAGCTTTTTATCAATAATTTTGGACAGAAATTAGGGATTCTGTTATTACAGATGTGAAGAAGTTTTTCACAGATGGAATCTTTTGGAATCAGCCAATCATACTAACTTGTGTTTACAATCAAAGATAGAACCTCCCGATCAATGAGTGATTTCAAGCCTATAGCTTTATGCAATGTGAGTTATAAAATTATCTCTAAAATCTTGGTGCACAGACTGAAACAGCATCTGTCCTTCATCATTTCTGATACTCAATCAGCTTTCATCCCTAGGAGGAAAATCATGGATAATGTAATCATTGCACATGAGATGCTCCATTCACTTAAAGCAAGGAAAAGATGGAAAAACTCGTATATGACAATCAAAACCGATATATCAAAGGCATATGATCGTCTGGAATGACAGTTTGTATGAGAAACAATGATGCATTTGGGGTTTGATAGTAAATGGATTGAATGGATAATGAAATGTGTAGAAACGGTAAGCTTTTCAGTGCTGATCAATGGAACACCACAAGGAATGATTCAGCCTAAATGTGGGATAAGACAAGGTGATCCTTTATCTCTTTATTTATTCATCCTCTGTGCAGAAGTTTTAAGTCACTTACTCACCAAAGCAGCAACAGAAAAGAATTTAAAAGGCAAGAAGATTAGTAACACGGGGCCAACAATAACTCATCTCCTTTTTGCAGATGATTCATTGTTCTTTTGCCATGCTCACCCGAGATCCTGCTCTACTGTTATGAGGATTTATGGGGAATATGAGAAAGTTTCTGGTCAAGCGATAAACTTAAATAAATCAGCTATAACTTTTGGATCAAAGGTGAAACATGAAGTCAAAACCAGACTACGAAGGATTCTAAATATTCACAATGATGGAGGATGTGGAACGTATTTAGGATTACCTGAACAGGTTGGAAGAAAGAAAAAGGAGATATTCGCTTACTTTGTTGAAAAAGTGAAGAACAGAAACAAAGGTTAGTCACACAAGTTTCTATCAGATGCTGGTAAGGAAATACTTTTAAAAACGGTGGCTATGGCACTTCCTGTATACAGAATGAACTGCTTTAAGCTTCCAAAAGGAATTTGTGATGATATAAATGGAATTATGTCTAACTACTGGTGGAGTAAAGGGCAGAATGAAAGACCAATGCATTGGGTTGCTTGGAAAAGACTGGGTTTCCCTAAGAATGAAGGAGGTTTGGGCTTTAGAAGTATTGAAAACTTCAATCTTGCTTTGCTAGGGAAACAAGCTTGGAGGATTCTACAACAACTGAATGGTTTGGGCTTTAGAAGTATTGTTAAAAGGAAGATATTTTCCCGAGTCAAACATCATAACTTCGGACATAGGCTATAAGCCATCTTTCATTTGGAGATCTCTACTAGAAGGATGTGATCTACTGAGAAAGGGACTCAGACTTCTCATTGGATATGGGAATCAAGCAAATGCTTGGGTGGACCCATGGCTACCAACGCGTCCACCTAGACCACCAAGATGTATTCACCCAACAACAAGGGCAATAATGACAGTAGGAGATTTGATGAATGATAGACATACTGATTGGTGTAGAGATACATTGGCAGAAAATGTTATTGAAGAAGATATCCCACATATATTAAAGCTACGTCTGAGTTCGACATCAGAGATTGACCTTTTGGGATGGAATTATACTGACGCTGGTATCTACACAGTAAAATCTGGGTATTGGCTGGCAACAAATTTACCAGAATATGAGAATGAAGCAAGACCACCGGATGGATCAATTGAGTTGAAGAAAGCCATATG